>QANW01006725.1:119676-259802 GCA_003254865.1 Dryas drummondii
TTTTTTTTTTTTTTTTTTTTTTTCTGTTGCCTAACCAAAACTATGTCGTTTAGGCCAGTTAATTAAATTTTTTCTAAGCTTCCTACTTAAAACGGCATCATTTGGAGCTAGGAATTAAAAGCAAAACACACACCTGCTAAGTAAATCCCCAGCCCGTGTGCCCCTCACATACCCAACCCCAAGTCCCCAAGTCTTCTTCTTGAACCAAATTTCCCAAATCCACACAGACCTAACCCACCCCCCACCACCTGCCGCCGATCCCTGGTGCCTGCCTCCCCCACCACCGCAACCAGTCACCTGCTCGGTCCCTAAAAAATTTTGCCGCCGCTTCGCGGCGCCAAACTCCACCTAACCATGACCCCCCAGGATTTGGATCCTGGATCCGTCCCTAGCAACATCCAATGTAATAATTAAATATTATAAACTTATTTCACCAATATGTTCCTTTCTAGTAATAGGAGAATGTTCTTCTTGTTCTAAAAGACAAACCACAGAAACAGTCTTCAGTTGGTATATGTCGAATATCTTTTTTCCTCATTTTGAAGTCTAATCTCATGATCGAAGTCGTTCATTTTTAGATCACCCTTTAAAGTTTATCTCTATAAAAAATCAACCAAATTGAAAACCGTTTGGTTACGTAATTCTTATCAAATAAACAAACAGTTTTGGTTACAGTTGGACTCGTCGTCTTTTATTTTATAACCAGTTATATGACCATACGATTTCTGATTTAGATTTTTTTTTTTTTTTTCAAAAATGACTTTTAAATAACGATTTAAAAAATGAACGATTTTGATCATAAAACTATACTACAGAATTATCAGAATAAGAGTTAAGGTCGAAAAGGAAGGTAAATTGAGAAATGTGACTAACATTCCCAAACAAATTAAATGCTGATTCTTACCTAAAAAACAAAAAAAACATAACCTAACCTCATCTACTAAGCCAATGAATTTTTAAATGTTGAGCATGCATAAGGTGCACCCCAATGATCAGTTGGGACCAAAATGCCACAAACTTGGTGGCCGGTTAATATATATTGGTGAGAAATATTTTTATATGCCTAGCCAACAAAGAATCATCTATATGCCTTAATTCAATGGTGGGCGACTGTACGTTTTCTAAATTAGTTTTGAAATGTTGTAATCTTTAGCTTGATTATGCTAAGTAATTATTCTGCATAATTTGTATATTTGTTATACCGTTACGTGGTATAACAAATTAACATATTATAATATAAATGGACATTATTAATATATATTATACGTTACAAGTATAAATATGTTTTTTTTTTTTTTATACAGCGGGGGCCAAAGCCCAACAAAGAAGAACTAGACTAAAATAGCTCTAGCACAAGAAGTGTCAAGAGCATTAGCATGTACTAAGTATAAATATGTTATTCACCCATATTATAATATATGAATTTGTAATACCGCGTAATGATATATCGGTTATGAACTTTTAGACTCAAGGGCCTCAACAAATTATACCATTTTACCCATAGTTATACTATTCTTATTATTTACTACCTATGCCATTATATCCACCTGTCAATTCCCAAACATTAAACCAAATATCTACTTCTACAATAACTCTTGAAACGTACCTAAACATAAAACCTACTTAATTGTCGTATGTTCAAAGGGAAAAAATCTATTGATTGTCTTCGTATCATGAAATCAGAAAATATATGGTAATAAAATGTAAGATCTGAAAGGTAATAAATGGTTTCGTGAATCATATAGAGGTAAACAGATGGTAATAAAATGTAAGATCTGAAAGGTAATAAATGGTTTCGTGAATCAGATAGAGGTAAACAGATTAGAGTACGAACCAAAGGCCACTCGCTTAGTTTTTCTATAAAGCCACAGCTTTTGTGAATGTTCAGCACAATACATTACAATGCAAGTTTTGAGATGTTTTTTTTTTTTGTTTTTTTTTTTTTAAAATTCAAACGGATGAGATGGATTAATAGATACAATATGTATATTCTCTCAACTTTCCGCAGCTAGAATTTGAATTTTGTTAGGAATTGAACGATTATTGCTCCATTATTTGAAATTATAGTTTGACACATTCTTGGAAATTAAAGACCTCAAAAGTATATTTTGTTACTGTGAAAAATTTTGGTACTATATTCTTTGTTTTGTGTTTTGTGTGAAAATTTTGGTACAACCACATGGTTCTTTTTATTTATGTGGAAATTGTGGTAATTCATTTTCTGTTATGAGTTTTTTATATGAGTTTTAGTATATTACTGTGATTTTTGTGTTTTCTGACAAAAACAAAAAATAAAATGCTTATGTTTCACTTGTTAAAATGCATGTTATATGTTCGAAGAAATGTCCCTTTGGGTATACGCAACTCTCTTGTGTTGTATGTTTAATCTCTAGTTTAGTATACTCTAACTTTATAGTAAACCTATTTATTGTACCTAAATTATAAATTTGTAGAGTAATATCGTAAACTAGTTGATGGTATTTGTGTAGGATAAAAACTTTAGCGTGCTTATAGTATTGGTGAGTGCTCTTTTTGGGTGCTTATTTTGGATGTCTTTTTCTTTTTAGTGTATACCTATTTAGAATACCTTTTTACTGTACCATGATTATGTTTTTCCTGTTTAGTATTTACTTGTGGTTGTACTAAACTATTCACAAAAAAAACACAAAATAAAGAACAAATTATTAAAATTTTCACACTAACAAAATATACCTTTGAGCCTTTTTGCAAAAACTTGTCGAACTAAAGCCAACCGTTCAATTATGTTCCAAATTGTAATTTAAGTTTAGGGTTTAGATTCACGTTTATCTCTGCCTCATCTATTTAAATTCAAAAAACAAAAAATCTCAAAACTTATGTCGTATTTTTAATAATATTGGTCATGTCTCCTAGCTCTATATGTTTCCTTGTATAAATAGGATTCTTGAATCTTGTGAAGTCTTTTTTCTTGTACTCGGCTAGGATAGTTTGTTCACTATAGATACTCCTTGTATACCCAATTATCAATTAATGAAATCTAACAAGTTTACATGGTATCAGACGCTTAGGTTTTCCTAAACCCTACTTTTTCTTTTCTTTCAAACCCTAGCCAACCCCCCCTCTTCTTCATGGCGTCTTCATCTGGATCATCCTCTCTCTGGGCTGAATGTTGCTACGTTTCTCAAGCTCACTGACTCCAATTTTCTCTTGTGGTCTACTCAGATAAAGCCTTTTCTTATTGGCCATTATCTCTGGAAATATGTGGATGGCTCTTCCGCTACTCCGTCTCAGACTCTTCTCCCCATTCCACCTGCTACAGAGGCCACTCCCAACCCAGCCTTTTTGCCTTGGTTTCAGAAAGACCAGCTTGTTCTGAGTTATCTCACGTCTACACTCTCGGAACTCATCCTTTCCATGACTGTTGGTCAAGCCTTAAGGGCGTTTGGGATTGTCTCCAGCGGCACTTCTCTTAACAGTTTGTTGCCAACGTTGCTACGATTCGTTTTCAACTTTTTGGCATGAAAAAAAGGCTCTAAGTCCATTACGGAATATCTTCAACATGCTAAGGGTCTTGCTGACTCTCTCGCTGCCATTGATTCTCATGTTTCCAATGTCGACCTCGTCACCGCTGTTCTTCATGGTTTTGGCACTGATTATGATATGATTGTTACCATTCTTCTCAATTTTGCTCTGCTTCCAACCTTTGAAGGCCTACGTGCCTGTCTTCTCTCCTTCGAGTCTCAGACTGCTCAGCTTGCTGCTTCTGCTTACTCCACATCCACTGCCCTACTTGCCCAACAATAGCTGCAATAACCGTTGTCTCATTCGCCGCACCGGTCCTCCTATCAGCAACAGTCGCAATACAATCCGTGGCAGGAGGCGTGGGTACTACCAGCAAGCCTCGTCGTGGCCCTCTTAATTCCCAGCGTTTGGTTCCTCTATTTTTGATCCATTGCAGGCTGGTCATGGCCATTGGGTTTCTCCTGCAGGTCGTGGCTCTGGTCTTCTTGGTGCTAGCCCTTCTTATTAGTGCACTACTTGCTCCACTAATCAACATGAAACTCATGCATACCCACATCGTTACTTTGGCCCTGATAATTTACAAGTTCCCTTTGCTGGCATACATATTGCTCAATCACTGCCATCATATATTGATTTTACTTAGATTCGACAATAGTGCTACCCATCACATGACTGGTCAGGCAATTCAAAACCCGACCCCATATTATGGTAACAACATTGTTCTTTTGGGTAACAGTTATTCACTTAACATAGCCCATACTGGTACAATCCTTCTTTCCCTTGGTCCTCATTTTTTTCATCTTAAAAATGTTTTTCATAATCCGTCTCTTCGTAAGAATTTATTATCTGTCGCAAAGTTCACCAAAGATAATAATGTTAGTTTCACTTTTCATCCTTCGAGTTATCATATTTTTGACTTATGTTCTGGTTTTCCAATTTTTTAGGGCCCATGTAAGGATGGCCTCTACCCTCTTTCTCTTCCTTCTCCACAAGCTTTAGCCGCCATCACCTCTAATGTTTGGCATCGTCGTCTTGGCCATCCGTCTTCAACTATCCTTAGTTGTTTAGGTCCAGCTTTAGGTTGTTATTTATGTAATAACCAATCTTTTTGCAAGGGTTGTGCTTGAGGCAAATCAATAAAATTACCATTTATTTCGCATAATAAAAGTTCTTTATTTCCTTTTTCTTTGGTGCATTCTGATGTGTGGATGTCTCTTGTCTCTTCAATTTTTGGTTTTCGCTTTTATGTGCTATTTACTGATAATTTTTCCCGTTATTCCTGGATATATCTTATGCGTCACAAGTCTGAATTTTTGCAACATTTTAAAACTTTTGTTTTCATAGTCCAAAATATTTTTAATTCTTCTCTTAAGGTTTTTCAAAGTGATGGTGGCACTGAGTATGTCAATCATGCTTTTTCTGAATTTTGCAAATCCCGGGGTATTCAACGTACATCTACTTTCATGCCCTTATACTCCCGAGCAAACTGGTGTTGCTAAGCGCAAGCACCGTCACATTTCCAATATCACTCGGATTTTATTGTCCATGTCGCATGCCCCTCTTGCCTTTTGGGTCGAAGCTACTCTTACAATAGTTCATTTAATTAATATTTTACCCACTCCCGTCCTGAATTGGTCTACTCCTTATTTTCTTCTCTATGGTCTTCCTCCTACTTATTCTCATCTTCGTACATTTGGTTGTACCTGTTTCCCTCATCTTGGTGCTTATGTTACTAACAAGCTGATGAATCGTTATCTAGAATGTGTGTTTTTGGGTTACAACTTGCAGGACAAAAAGTACAAGTGTTATGATCCGAGTTCTAAGAAGGTTTACATCTCTCGCCATGTTGTCTTTGATGAAAACAAGTTCCCTTTTGCTGTCTTGTCTTCCTCAGATTCTTCCCCCGCGGTTGAACTTTAGCTCCAACCATTTTTAGCTCCACTTCCAGACTTTCCGCCTTCTCCACCAGTTGCACTGTCTCTGCTAGCTTCTCCTCCACCAGCTGCACCGTCTCTGCCACCCTTTCCTCCACCTGAGGCGGCTCCTGCTCCACCGCAACCTCCTTTGCCTCTCGTTGCCCCTTCTTATGGACTGAAAACCCACAATAAAGATGGCATTATTTGTCCAAAAATTCGTACTGATGGCACAATACGTTATCCTTTAATTGTTGCCTATGCTGCCATCCTTGCTTCTCCGTCTAAGCCTACATGTTTCACACAGGTAGTCAAGGTTCCTGAGTGGTAGCAGGCCATGAGTGAAGAATTCAATGCACTTCTCAAAAATCACACTCGGTCCTTGGTTCCCCCTTCCACTTTCATCAACCCCATTGGTTATAAGTGAGTTTTCTGCATTAAGCGCAAATTTGATGGTACCATCGAACGGTACAAGGCTCGCCTCATTGCTAAGGGCTTCCATCAACAACTCGGCCTGGATTATGAAGAGACATTTAGCCCAGTTATCAAGCCTGCCACTATTTGTATTGTGCTTAGCGTTATCGTCTCTATGGGCTGGTCTATGCGGCAATTGGACATTAAGAATGCATTCTTGTATGGCTCGTTGAATAAGGATTTTTACATGGCTCAACCTCCGGGTTTTCAGGATCCGTCTCGTCCTCACTATGTTTGCAAACTTCACAAAGCTCTCTATGGTCTTAAGCAGGTGCTTCGTGCTTGGTTCCATCGCTTCAGTTCTTTTCTTCTCAAATTTGGTTTCACTCAAAGTAAGGCTGATGCTTCTCTTTTCATTTTTCAGCAGGACTCACATGTTATGTTCTTATTACTCTATGTTGATGATATCGTTCTTACGAGCAGCCATGACCCTTTATTATCTTCTTTTATCACTCGGTTGCGGCATGAGTTTGATATCGCAGATTTGGGCACACGTAGTTCCTTTTTCGGCTTCAAAATTCACTATGTTTCTAATGGTGTTTATGTTTCTCAAGTTAACTATGCTTCTGATCTTCTCAAACATTATGACATGCTCGACTGCAAAACTTGTTCCACTCCAGTTGCCGCCAAAACTCACCTTGATGCCTCCACTAGTTATGTCTTATCTAACCTAACTGAATTCAAGCAGCTTGTCGATTGTTTACAGTATTTAACTCTTATCAGGCCGGACTTGGCTTTTGCGGTGAACAATGTCGCCCAATATATGAGCCTACCACGCCATCCGCACCTTATTGCAGCCAAGCAGATTCTACGACATTTAAAAGGCTCTCTTCTCTCTCGATCATGGCTTGCTTCTCTCTCGATCATGGCTTGCTTCTCTCTCCACTTCAAGGTGTCCCTACACTTTGTGTCTATTCTGATACTGATTGGGCAGGTTATCCTTCTACTCATCATTCTACAACTGGTTGCCGCATTTTTCTGGGTACTAAGCTTCTTTCTTGGTGCTCTAAGAAGCAACCCACCGTGTCTAAATCTAGTGCCAAATATGAATATCGCTCATTATCTCATGCTTGCGCTGAAACAGTATGGTTAAGCTACCTCCTTCATGAGCTTGGTTATCAGATTAGTTTTCCTTATGGCAGCTAATCCGATGTTTCACGTACGGACTCGGCACATTGAACTTGATTACCACTTCGTTCGTGAGCGTGTGGCTCTTAGTAGTCATCGGGTTCTTTATGTTCCTTCTACTAATCAAACAACGGATTTACTCACGAAGGGTCTCTTTAAACCTCGTCATTTGCTCCTACGTTCCAAACTTGTCACTCCAAGGCTGCCAAGTTTGAGGGGGAGTGTTAATAATATTGGTCATGTCTCCTAGATCTATATGTTTCCTTGTCTAAATAAGATTCTTGAATCTTGTATGTGAAGTCTTTTCTCTTGTATTCGGCTAGGATAGTTTATTCACTATACATACGCCTTGTATACCCAATTATTAATTAATGAAATCTACCAAGTTCACACGTATCATTACCTCTGCATGATTCATGAACCCATTGATTACCTTCTAGAACTCACTTTTCATAACATATCCCTAATTTCACGTTGTGGAAGCAATTGATGGATTTTTATCTCTTTAAACAATCAGCAATAAAGTGGGTTTTATAGATTTGTACGTTTCAACTTTCAAGAGAGACTGATGTGTAATACATTGAATTAGTAGATATTGACATGGCTGCACAGTCAAAGACTAAAGTTAGATTTCAAATATCCAACAAGTTTATATTAAGGGGTAAAATACGTTTTTGGTCCCTATGTTTTGAACTGAAAACAGATTTGGTCCCTATGTTTTAAAAATTACTAATTAGTCCTCGTGTTTAAGTCTGTTAGTAATTTTGGGACAATTGTCAAAATCCGTTAATAAAACTATTAAATGTTGCTCATGTGGCATTCAGGCAAGGGCAAATATGACTTTTTGTCATTCTCTCTCATCCCTCTCTATTTTTGTATACCAAACCCTAGAATTTTCTATCAATTTCCTCTCATCCAAATAGTCACCCAACCAAAGTCCCATGCACTCTAGTATCCTTAATCCTAATTCTTCTACGAAATTGCACATAATATAGAGGAAAAATAAGAATATTATCATTGGTGGCTAAGAAGAAAGATACTAAGAGGGGCGAGATCAATGGCGAACAAGCATCCATGGGCTCCATCGAGTCACAGTGGGTCTTTCAGGATGAGGACGACTTAATTAGCTAGAGATCGATGATGAGAACGCATAGGAAGATGTGAGAAACGAACGATTGTGAATTCAAAGGATGCATGTATGAAGATGATTATATTTTGGGTATGACCGTATGAAGCTTTGATGTCAATGATCTAGGTTTGGAACTTTGATGGGTTCGTTGTGGTTCCTCTTTTGAGAAAGATTAGGGCTCTATCTCCTTCCCTAAAGCCCTCTCTTTCAACAAATTTGAGAAATGATAATTTATTATATGATTCATGTCAACATTACTGATGAATTGCAGTGTTATATACAAGGAATTAAATTTCGAAATTTTCGGCAAAATTTCGTTTTTTGAGGTGTCGAAATCGAAACACATGTTTGATAATTTTTCGGGAAAATTTCGCCGAAATTTATCGAAATTTTCATATTTTCTATTTTCTCCAACTTCAGAAATTCACCAAAAATAGCTCGAGACTCCAAATAATTCATCGAAAAATTCTACGAACTCGTATTGATGAGTACTAATTTCCTATAACCTTAAAATAGTCAAATTGCTTTCAAAAAAATTATGAAAAATCCTACTCTTATAATTTAATTCTGAAAAAATTAATAATAGTCAATTCTTGAATTTTCATTTTCTAAAATTCATTTCCACACAACTAAGCTCTAGAACCACAACCAAATATCTAAGTTAGTTAAAATAAATTTAAAGAAATTTCTAATTCCTTTAAACAAACCTTAAAACAAATTTGAAAAATTCAAGTAACAAAATTATCATAAGTCAAAATTTGGGTTATTACACTTAGTGAAGACAAAGCTTGGCTAAGTAAAAGACACGGGAAAAAAGGAAGAAAAGATAAAAAATAAAAAAAAGACTGAAGAGAGAGACACGAGGAAAAAAAGTAAAGGAAGAAAAAAAAAATGAGGGAGGGTTTGGGTCCTTTGGGCAATTGGAAAGAAGAAAAAAAATTTGAGATTTCTTTTAGTTATTTTAAATCTTAAATTAATACATTTCTATATAAAAAAATAATTAAAAGTATCCTAAAGGGCTTAAAACCTAATATCCTAAAAAATATAGAGTATATAGGGTTTAATGTATAGATTATAGAGTATAAAGAGTATTAGGGTATAATGAATATATAAAGTATTAGAGTTTAGATTTTAGTGTATAATTAAATTATAGCGTATAAATAATATACTAATTTTGTTTATTCATTTTACTAACTTTATTTAACAGTATTTATTTCAGCACGCATTATATTCACCTTATATCACATGAAACCTATTATATAATTTGATTTCTTCAATGTTTTTTATCAATTTAGTAGATAATATGTTAAATAAACATATAAAAAAGTTTCATTCAAAATTTCCGTATTTTGATAGCAATTTCCGTCATTTCCATCTAATTTCTGTCGAAATTTAAAAATCTTCGAAATTTCCGTCGAAATTTCCATCGAAATTTTCTCGAAACTCAAAATTTTATTCCTTGGTTATATATAATTTATTAGATAATTTTTGAGTGAAAATTTGGGGTTTTGAAAATGGAGAAGATTAAGGTGAGAGGATTGGTGATTTGTATTAACGTTTACAAAAAACAAAAAATCTGTCCCTCATTTTCTATGGCCGATCCAACAAATGTTCAAACTCCTTGTGAAGGACACCTTACTCAAAAAAGTCTAACTTGGATGAAAAGTTGATACAGTAAATTTCAAACTTTTGAGTATCCATTGAACACCCAAATGGCTTGCTTGGCATTACAGGGAAAATGGATCTTTGATACACTAAATTTCATTGATGACAAAATAATGAATTTTGGTTCAAATATATGTTCTTGTTTGAGAATCGATATCTATGCCAAAGTTTTTTTTTTTTCTTTTTTTGGGCAAATGGCAAGTGATTTTTTTTGCTTCCATCGATTTCTATGAATTGTGTAGTAGCAGCCCATCAGAGAGAGAAATTATTCTGTATAACCACTATATTGACACGTGGTATAACCACGTTTATTTGTTATAATATGAGTGGGTGTTATTAATATTATACCCTACTAATATAAACACATCGTCCAGCAATACCCTTAAATGTTGAATTGGTTATACCACGTGGCGGTATATCGGTTATACCCTATAATTTTTCCATCAGAGGAATTGAAGTTTGCGATTTTGGGAGTGATAGGAAGAGAGAGAATGGAAAGTCCACTGCTTCAATTAAAAAGTTAAATTAATTCATAAGAAAACTATTTTAGAAAATTAATTAATTTAGAGTTAATGGTTGGGTTAGAGGAAAAAGTTATAATTGCCCCTTCATGAATGCCACAAGTGCAAACTTTAACAGTTCTAAGAATGGATTTTGACAAATATACTAAAATTGCTAACATATTTAACAACGAGGACTAAATTGGTAATTTTTAAACCATGATGACTAAATATGTTTTTAAGTCAAAACACATGGACAAAAAAACGTATTTTACCCTTATATTAAAGAATCATCTTTACTAAGCATAATAATATTTTCATTATCTTTTCACTTTCCATATTGGTGGTTCTATAAGTGGCTGGAACACCTCAATATATAACTAATTAAGTTTATGCATATTTTGTTGGGTTAAGGGAACTGCATGTTAACTTGTTAAGTATACAATATTATCTTTTGGTGGGAAAAGTTGTGGACAATCCGTACGAGCCCACCTTATCTTTGCCCTTTTACTCATAGAACAGCCTAGAAAGGAGCCCACTTCAAGTTGCAATAATATTTCTGAATCTGTCCTACCAAAAAAAGTAAGCATGTCAGGATAGACAAAAATAGACAACTCCTCAATCTTATATGGAATATTTGTTTTGGGACAAATGCTTTGTGGTTTAGTGATGTGGCCGGGTTGGGTTGTATCCTTATTCTAAACAAATCTTTATTACATCATATAGGTTTCAAGCTAGTCATACTATTTTTTTTTTGGCCACTGAAAAACATCCATTAAAAAGCCTCAAAGGCAAAGAGCAATATAGCAACATACAAACCAGACAAATATAAAACAAAGCAGCAAACCAAAAGAACAAGACAGAAAAACAACTCAATCAACCAAACTAAACAAACTCCTCAAAAAAAAACAAATAAGCTAAAATCAAAATATTAATCTAGAAGAAGCCCACCAGGACTCCAATTAAGGAAGATGGGGTGAGATCACCCAGTCCTCTGGACACATCCTCCTGCAAGCTAGCAAGGCAATTGCATTAGCAACATCATTTGCTTCTCATGAGATCCAAGACCATCTAACAGAGAAGAATTCAACTGCAAAATCCCAGATGGTGCATTTTAGGGTTTGTTTGAGAATATAAGTTTTTATATAAGTAGCCAAAATGATGCATCATGGTGCATTTTAGGGCTTGTTTGAGAATATTTTTTCGATTTATAATTTGTTTACTAGTATTCTTTAGTAGTGTTTCTGTTAAAAGAAGTACATAAGAAAGTTTTGTTAGAAATTCAAGTGGCTGAGAGAGCGAACTTTCACAAAGTTGATCGCATGAATTAAAAATCCTATAATTAATGGAAAAAACCTTAAAATTAATGGGACATTGGTGTGGTATTAGTTAAAGAGTCTCCAACGAAAGTTAGTTCGAGATAAATTAATAATGAGTTTTTTTTTTTTTTTTTGTGGGAATATCATATACTTTTGTATGGAAAAATTATTATTTAGGATTTTTTTCATATTTAGTACCTTAACTTTGACCATTATCTTAATATGGTACCTAAACTTTTATTTGTCCCAATTGAGTACCTAAACTTTTATTTTGTGTCTAATAGGTACCAAAATGAATTTCGGTTAAAATTGTCAACAAAAGTTAGGGGCAATATAACACTAAAAAAAATTATATTTTAATTATTTTCTTTATATGTTTAAAATTATAAAAAAACAAAAAAAATACACAACAAACAAAAAATTATAATTAAAATATATATATTTTTTTAAAGTGACCATATTGTCCTTAACTTCTGTTAACAATTTTAACAGAAATTCACATGGGTATTTATTAGACACAAAATAAAAGTTTAGGTACTCAATTGAGACAAATAAAAGTTTAGGTACTACATTAAGACAATGATTAAAGTTTAGGTACTAAATATGAAAAAAAAAAAAAANTGATTCAATTAAATTTGACTAGTCTATAAAGTTGGCTTATAACTTGGATTTGATTACTATGACTATGATTGATGTGTTGAATCATATATGTACCATGCATGACTTTATCCAACAAAATCGAAAGTCAAATGAGTTATGAAGTAAAGCGGGGGTTGCTTTGGTTTTACTTTTAAACTATAAGTGCCAAATTTGGTTAAGAATTTCAACTTTTTCCCAAAAAGTGGAATAAAAAATCGAGTTTAATATATATCTCCAATTATTATATTGCTAACTTTTACTTAGTACACATTGTACGTTTATTTATTATATATGGCTCACCTTGGTTTTGAGTAATTCCATTTAAATCTTATTTGGTCAAACAATGTTTAACTTGTGAGTTTTATTTGTTACTTTGTTATCAGGAGTTATTTGAGTGTATGAGAGCTTATTTTAGTTTGATTTAGGCAACTTATGAATTTAGGATTAAATATATATAATTTTTGGTAAGGATACATATGTGTTAATTTAAAAGTACAAGAATTATTATGTGTGACTGTAACTGACAATATGATTAATTTATTAAAATTATAACATATATGTCTACAATTATTTTATATGTAAAACTCTAAACCCTAAATTTATAAACTCGTCGTCCATCTATATTATGACAAGTGGATAAGATAACACTACGTGGTAGTGTTACAATCACATTCAATAATTTTTCAAAAGTGACAATAAAGTGTAACAAAAAATAAAGACATATGGGGCCAAAAAGGCTTCATGTTCTGCTTAATATTTTTAGAAATATTAGAGAAATGAGTTTGAAAAATACTACATAAATACTTGTAAAATTAATCTATCATCCTATCTTCAAGACATTCCCAAATTCCATTTCTTTCCCGAATTGAAGCCTCTTAGACTCTTTCAATTTTAGATCCGCATAGCCACACGTCTCTAACCAATCATTTCCAATCTTGCTCTCTTGTAATGTAACACAACAAATGAATAAGTGAACTTTTCTTACTCTTGTTCTTACTTTCGGTTCGTGTTTCTTTTGCACTTATTGTGTTTTTTTTTTTTTTTTCAATTGATGCGAGTTTTTTTTAATATATATGTAAAAATTAAAATAATTATTTATGTGTAAGCTATTTTATTTGTAGACATTTAGTTATTAGTTTATTTTTATTTTTACATTGTCTGAGATGTCCTCGTGTGTATATGTTTTATGGTTCCGCTACTGAATGCAGCAATTTTTGAGCTTTCGAATGCTCTATCGAAAGTGTTGGAATGCTCCTTGTCCTTAAAATTTGGGGACCCTCTACATGCAGACTAATGAATACAGAGTCTCATGCCTTATAAGTTGAAAGCCCAAAATAAAGAAGGTCAAGGGGTTTTACTAAATCAACACAAGTATGACTTTCTCCTAAACCAAGAGGGTTGACATTGTAATAAGTCAACGTCGAAGACATTCGGACACATAGTTGACTAGGATTCACGGGCAACACGTGATATTTGTTTAAGTGAAATATGTAGTTAAAGTAAGATGCATTGCTTTCATTAACATCAACAAACAACAACCATGTGTAATTAATTAATTAATTAATTTTTTGTGGATTAGATAACGTTTTTTTGAGGGACCACTGTTAATCGAATGGTTAGGATAACCTATTTGTTGGGATTAGGGGTTATACAGCTGGGGTTTGAAAATTTCTTTGACCAACACCCTTTCTTCTTTGTCCTATGCTTCTTTGTCCTATGCTTCTTTCCCCCAATTGAATTAATCATTGTTGCATGTGAACTCATTTGTATATGATTAGAATCATGGAAATCAACAATAGATGTTAAAGAAATCAAATAACAGGCAGGTACTAAAATGTACATTTTTCTAATGAATTTTTGTTTTTAAAAAAATGCCTTATGACTTATGAGCAAATGTTGAATTGTCTTTAAAATGTACAAATTTCTCTTTAAAATATGATCATTTATTGTTACCCAAAAAAGAAAAGAAATATGATATTGATGATGTTAGGGTGTATATAATGTTTTTTGGCTATTCTCAAAAGTTTAAACTGTTAGAAAAATTAAATATGTAGATAGAAATAATGGTGAATTCTTTGTGGGGACAAGAAGATGAAACTTTCACATAATTTTTTTTTTTCAAGAGAAAGTAGCTCTCAAATACTCTCATTTCGATCTTTTGCCTAAACTTCTTTGAAACATTTTATTAAGTTTATTTCTCACATTCTTATGAAAAAAATCAAAGAAAAATTTGGACTATTAGGAGATTTCAACCGAGTTAAAACAGTGAGTGAAGACACTTGGCTACACTGGTTCCTCACTAAAATTGCCGATAATTTGAAAGATAATTAGATAAACGCATATATATTTGAAAACAAGTAAGATATCTTTCTACACATAAGCAAAGGACCAAACTCGATCATTTCTCGTATATGTACTTGTTTCATGATATACCACTCTTTCTTTTTTTTGGTAATCAGAAACTTTCTTTACTCAAGAAAAACTTTACATTAAACAGAGCAAAATGTGGCTCCTTCTAGACAGTAAATTCTGAATAAGTCAACCTTAACCATTTCCGGTTTTTTTTTTTTTTTTTTTTTTTTTTTTTTTTTTTTTTTTTTTTTCAGTTTTCTTTAATTCTGGCTTATATTAAACTGCATTTGCTTTTGTGGCTAGATGTGGACAAGTCCAAATGATGACTTCCTTGGTTTTGTACTTCGTAATTTCTTGAATTTTCTTTTCCAAATTGGTTAAGAATTATAATTAATGTCAACCCAAATGTCAGTACGGATCGGCGATCGCCATCAGCAAATGAACATCAATTCCTTAGATTAATTAATTATGCAAAACTTTAAGGACCTCTTACATTAAGTAGTTGGGCTGGCATCTTCAACAAAGACCCTTCTGAAAATTAGTTCTATTGGGTTGAATAAATTAAAAACCATATATCAATGCTGCGTGAAAGAAAGGTAACACCTATCGTCTTCTGTACTCTGTCGTACTTGTTTGAAGGTCTTGGTCTTTGTCTTGGGCATTTGTTTATCCTCCATATACATGCATTGATGCTAGAATATGTCAATAAATGGTCAACAATGTGTTTCTCAAAGCCTCTTTTTCCTTATTGTCCAAATTTATGCTGTCACAGTACTAGCAATTCAAGATTTTTTATGTCCTCATGTGAGTGACAGAGTAAGAACTACTTATTATATAGGGACCAAGGGACCCTCTAACAATAAAATATACTTACCCACGTTAAAAAATACAAAATGCAACAAATTAACAACTGGAAGAATATATGAGCCTCACAGATAGTCCTTTAATTGGTTAAGATCCTCTACTTTTTTATGTGCTAATTTTTATTTAGGGTTGGTTAATTATAAGTTACAGACCATTAATCTTATTATCCAATAGTATAGTGACTTGTGTTATTCCGTTTCAAGACAAAAAATAATGTCAAGTGCTTAATAGGATGTGCCTATTACTCAGCACATGTAGCTGCAATGCAACTGCAGCTGCATTTGCAATTTACAATATTGCATCTATATTATTTGTCCTCAATAAAAAACATTAAATTTAATTATTAAGCCAAAAATCCAAAAAAAAAATACTTAACCGTTGTAAAAACTTATAATCAACCTCCCAAATACTAAGATTCAACTAAAAAATAAAGAAAAAAATTTGACCGGCAACCGTAGCTGCAACTACATTTGCACTGCAGCTACAGTTATTGAGCGATCGATATTTATGTTAAGCATTCGGCAGTTTAAGATTTATTGGCACACACGTCAAACACGTGCAAAAATTATCTTTATTTTTACATAAGTTAGTTGTCCCTATTATTCTTTAAGGTAACAAATGTAAGTCATAAAAACAAATTTTATATCAAATGAGTTTCAGGTATAGGACGTTACCTAGCACAAAAACACGAAATCAGACTGAACACCTTCTTGTTACAGCCTTCAATTTTGACAAACGAACCAAGAACCACAAGCAGCTTAAGTGCTAGCAAATCGTGCTCCCTCCTCCTCCCCTCTAGAAAGTGGCCATTCTCTCTCAAGTAGCTCTCTCTCTAGTAGCTGCTAGTGGTTCTTGTTTATTGTTACGTAAGTTAGATGTCCCTGTATTTGAAGGTAGCAAATCAAAAGTGCTTTTTCTTTTATAGTAATTTCATGAACTCGATCTTAAGCCCTTAAGAGTAATTAATCTTTCAATTTCTTTTCAATTTAAATCGTTCATTACAAATTTATGTGCTTTTTTTAATCCTGCGTTATAAAATTCTAATTTATGATTTAAGGTTTAATATAAAAATAAAATATATATAATCCTCTTGAATTTGTAATATAGGATTAAGTTTTAAGTAAAAACAATGGATTTTTTTTAAAGCTCAAAATGAAAAATACAATAATAACCCAACTTACCTTAAAAAAATCGGTGATAACCTAGTCCACATTAATGAAAAAACACGACGGTGCATGTCATTTTTTTGTTCCGTATTTTACTTAATAGCCACTGTTCAACATAAAAAATGTATAAACATGATATTTATAAATATATATATTTTTTTTACATAAACATATCAAAAGTTCATAAATCCAACATAAAACACAAAAATCACATTTATGGAGTCACATCAACCCTTGTCATGTTCGTCATTGAACTATCACTTCAAAGTTCATGTTCAACAGTGGCTATTGGCACCATACAGCGATGTGCACTTAACGTTTTTTTTTTTTGATGAATTTAAGTGCCTCTTTTTAAAAGGTGGGTTTATTATTTTTTATTAGGTGGACCTTTTTAACATTCTAAAATATTTTAGGTGGATTGATTTATCATAAAATACTATAAAATAGACTTAAAATCATTTACTTTAAAAACAAACACATAAATAAGTAGTGAATCCAAATCTAAATATGATCCTAATAAATGACTACTTATCATCGAGGCTCATTCTTGCATCAATGATATTGCATTACAAGATTAGATATAACGTTTGCACAAATAAATTAAACCACCCAATAGGTTTTCAAATCAAGTTCACTGGACTTGGATTTGAAACTTGGAGATGATCACTATTAGACCAAACGGTCACTTTTTTTTTTTTTGGGTAAACACCAAATAGTTATTAGGGTAGAGTATTTTGTTATTGTGAGAATGTGGAGTATGTTGTTTGACATTGAAAAATTATAATATTGTATAAGTGTTTATAAGAGTGTTGGGTCTCTTCTTCTATTGTCAATTGGTTTTGAGTTGAATGTTCCGATTTCTTCATGGTATTAGAGCAGGTGCACCTGTGTGTGTTTAGCCAAGTGACTACACGTACTCTATGTCATCCAATATGAGTTGTCTATATGTTTGACTTATGTGATGCTACACATGTGGGGGATGTGAGATTGTAAAGTGTGTTGTCTCATATTGAAAAATTACAATTTTGTAAGTGTTTATAAAGATTTTGGCCATCTTCTCTTATTATGGATTAATTTTGAGTTGAATGTTTCAATTTTGTTCAGTTTGAGTAATCAAGTTTTAGTTCATTCGACTACAATCGGAAATATGTACATTAATAGCATTTTATGACATTCAGATTCCTATTTGAAACTCACTTTTCTTAATGATGTGTGAGCAGGCGTTTTTGGCACCTAAAAGTAGACCAAAAGAATGAAACAAATTAATCAATTTGTTGCTATTAATTAATAATATTTCGGTAAGCAAGATATAAACCATAGCTTGCTAGATGGATAGGATGCAAAATATCAATTAATTAGATTAATGTTACATATGAATGTCGACCAATCTTCATGAAAGAGAATATGCATGTACCTACCAGTGTCTCTTCCTTTAAACCAAAGAGCACTCAATGTTTTATAGCAGCATGCAGTTTTAGTTTTACCCTCGGAGTTGGAGTAGAGTCGCTTGGTCCATAAGCAAAGCACCATATACCAATATACCATTATCCTTTCAAAAAGTTTATAGATAAGGTTGTTTTCAGAAATAAAGAAAACAAATACTATATCCCATCAAAAAGATATTAAAAAAAACAAACAAACAAAAAAAGAAAAAGAAAAAGAAAAAGAAGATAACACACACTGACACACAACACAGTCACAGAAAAAACAAAATAAGCTTCTTGTTATTTCCACAAACAATAGTGAACATCCGTCCTTGAAACTCCCAAAGCCAAATCCCGCCAACATGAGCACTCAACCTCCTTTGATTGTTGGGACTAAATATTATAGGACATGATTATGTATCTCAGTTTCTTAGACAAAATAGATTATGAGACTGAACTGAACTGTGAGATGATTCATATCTCAATTTAATTTAACTGGAAAACATATACAGTATAAATATTTTATGTCATATAAACACATTAAATGATAATAGATAATCTATACCTAGTAGTTGAAATGTAAACTTATTAACATTTAAGGATCATAAAATATCCGCATGACAGACGGACAATGCCGTGTTTGTAATGATTTCGTTGAATTTATGGTACCCAGTCCCAGGCTCCCAGCCTCCAAACAAGGGACTCAAGGTAGTCGGTCAACTCATGTGCTGACGTGCCATAGATGCCACCATGGGTCAATGGCATTACAGTAATAACATTGAAAACAGAGGGTAGTTATGGACCATTGTAGTACATATATGTAAATGTAAAGGTGGGGAGAGCACATTACACAGACAAAGCTTCTTAATTTCACCTGTGTTTTTGAAGGAGACTGTTGGTTGCTGACTTAGATTCAGACACAGAAAAGCATAGGTACTTGAATTGATGAAACCCAATCTCAGAACTCAAATGAGGACTAATTTTTCCATATTTGTTCATTACTTATAGCTCAATTCATGTTTTTTTTTTTTTTTTTTTTTCTTAAAGAGAATCTTTTGTCTTGAAGCTACAATTTCATTGCAGAGGAACAAAAATCCACAAAGATTCCGACTTCTCAGCTGTGCCAGAGCTGCTGGTTTTCTCTTCTTGTGAACTGGTACTGGTCTTCTGGCAAATATTATTCCTCCAGAGTTTGTTTCCAGCTATACAGAAACTTATTTTTTTTTTGGCCACAGCTATACAGAAACTTATAGTTACGCTATTATGCAATGTAAATTTGTGGGATTTAGATTGTGTTTTAACTTTTCCTTTTTTTTTTTTTTTGGCAGATTTGATCTCAATTTAGATCAAAGAAGAAGAAGATCTTATCTGGGTATTATCTGAAAATCCAAGTTTAGAGGTCTAGTGCTCGAGCAGATGAATCTTAAAACCACCCAAGTGTTATATGATCTTTGAATTTTCAAGAACTTAAGGTTAGCACAAAAAGGAAGGAAGGAAGAACTTGTTGGTGGTCTTCAGAATCTGCAAAATAATACTATGAGCAGCGTTTTGTACAGTCCTAATTTCATGTCTTCAGAGGCAGAGCTGAGGAAGAACCACACAGAATTCATGGATTCAAATATTTTCCAACAACAGCAGCCACAGCCACAGCAGCAGCACAGTTCTGGCCTAATGCGGTATCGGTCTGCTCCAAGCTCATTTCTGTTGGACCTGGTGGACAATAATGGTGGTGGTGGTGGTGGTGGGGGTGAGGATTTTCGCGATTTTTGTTACCTTCGATCTTCGAGCCCCGAAGTGGAGACCGTGCTAGCAAGGTTCATTTCTTCATGTAATGGACCAGATCATGATGACAATGGTGGTTCCAATAGCCTGCAGCAGCAGCAGCATCAGTTTGAAGAGAGGCCTGTGAAGCAAGAAGCAGAGAACTCTGTCTCTAAACAGAATGGCTACTTAAATTCTTCTCATCAGATGATGTATCAATCTCAACAACAACAACAACAACAACAAGAAGTTCATGCTTTGCAAAGTGGCTCTAATCTTGTTAGGCAAAGTAGCTCTCCGGCCGGATTCTTCCCCAACATAACAGTTGACAATGGTATTTTTTTTTATATTTTTTTTTTCTTATAGTTCTTGTTGCTCTTGGTCACATTTTCTATATGTGTTATATTATGTGTCTTTGTCTAAGTTCAGGAAATTATGATTTCTGTTGCTTTTGTTGCATAAACTTGGCTGCAAATTGATTTAGACTTGACTAAATGGAGCAATTGTTTTGTCAAGTTGTAAAAAGAAGGTTATAAATATATTATTTTCCTACACTTTCAACCAATCCTGTTGAGTTGTGGTTTTTTTTTTTTTTTTTTTTTTTTTTTTTTTTTTTTTTTTTTTTTTTTATTACTCTGAAACAAGCTTTCCTTGGCTGGAACGTGGAATTGATCTCTATAACATGAGTCATAAGTGTTGTTTCTTGGACTTTAATTTCTTTTTGTTTTTTCCTTTCTCCCTTTTCAATATTTCTTTCCCTCTTTTTTTTTTTCTTTTTTTTTTTTTTCCCCTTTTCCCTTTTCATCAAATTTCTCCTCTAATCACCAAAAGACGTGGCACTGCACATTTATGAGGAAAACAGTAGTGTTTTAAGTTGAGTTATTAAATTAAAAGCTTCAATTTGGAGGGTTATTGTAACATAGCTTTAGGCCGGGGTTGTGTAGGTTTAGGTTTAGATCAATAAGAATGAGAGTAAATTATTATATGATAAAATTTCTTACTGACTGAAATATGTAGAAAGTTCTTGTTATGGTTCCTCTAGTCATTGTATTTGTCTGCTAAAATATATGCATAATGACAAACAGGCTTTAATGTGATGAAAGAAGCTGCAAGTTTTAGAGCATGCAATGGTACAAATGGGGAAGCTAGTCCATCAACTTCTAGGTTGAATAACCAATTTAACATCTCATCGGGGTCACCTTCATACTCAAGGCGTATGCCTCAGATTTCTGAAAATGGGAATGGAAACATGGGAGATCAAGGTAGCCGACCGGATCAAAGTTTAGGAAATGCTAATGGTAGAAATTCACATTACATCTCTAACTTCCCAAATGATTCTTGGGACAATTCTGAATTTAGTGACCTCAAAAGAGGCAGAGACAATGATGGAAACAAGTTTTCTACTTCAACTGCATTGGAAACTCAGGTAGAGATGCCACCTTTTTTTTGTATGGTTCCCTTTTTGCTTGGCAATCTGCTTGCTTGTGTCATATTGTAAGTGCCATTTTTCTTTCAAACAGAACATGGATTTTGGACACCCGAATCACAGTCTAACACATCATTTGAGCTTGCCAACACATTTTGAGATGCCTGCTATGGAGAAGTTTTTGCAATTTCAAGATTCTATTCCATGTAAAATTCGTGCCAAAAGAGGCTTCGCCACTCACCCACGAAGCATTGCAGAGAGGGTAAAATAAATCTCTTTTATTTACATTAGAACTGGTTTATATGTCACAATTTAGAGCTGGTTTACATTAGATTACCACCTTATTCTATGAGCCAGACTATATCAAATCCATGATTGAAAATTGAAAATACTGTATCGCAGATGAGAAGGACACGGATTAGTGATAGAATGAAGAAATTGCAGGACCTTTTCCCAAACATGGACAAGGTAATTGAGACTGTTGCACCATCACAATAGTCAGTGTTTTCTTGAATGCATGAAATTAATATGTCAATAAAAGGAATAGAAGTTGAAACCTTGTAAGTTGTATTCTTCGCAGCAAATAAACACAGCAGATATGTTGGACTTGGCAGTTGAGTACATTAAAGACCTTCAGAAAGAGGTCAAGGTATAATGAAAAGTCTGAACTTTGAATCCATTACTTCACTCATGAAACTCAATCAACTCTATCTTCCCTCCAAAATTTTTTCAATTTGTTTTCTTTTTGTGCAGACCCTGAAGGATACCAAGGACAAGTGCGTTTGTTCAAGTAAACAAAAACAATATTGATGCAGATTCTTCTGCCTGATTTGTTCATGTAAAGATAGCAGTAGGATGATGGTATAAAGGAAAAAGAAAGCACTTTCTTTTCTTTTATTTTTATTTTATTTCAATGAAGAGATAATAGTAGGATGGTAGGACATATTGTGAGTGTGGAAATTTTAATGTATTTCATGTTAGCTTCTAGATACAGTGGGCTCTGTTGGACATATGTGTTTGTTGATGTCTTGCACAACCAAAAACAAACCAAACACCCTAAGAGATAAACAAGAAAAAGCTCAAGATTAATCAAGAACTAAAACTGCAGAAATTAGTTCTCAAATTTTTAGTTTGTAGGAAGTTGACAGAGGATAAGAATGTTGGATAATCAATGAAAATTCTTTGCAGAAAGTTCCTCTATTTGTAGAGCATCAAGTGTCCTTTATGAATTGATATGGTAGCCATTAATTCAAATGCTTTATAACTTTTAATCAAGAGGTATCTCTTCATAAAAATCATATCTTTGTATGAAAGATTGTGACTTAAAGTCATATATTTATATATGAAGATATTGCAACCTTTTCCAAAGGTTTCGGATGTTTAAACACCAAAGGATACACTGCTTCATGCCAAAAGGCACAAAACTTATTTTCAACTGCATAGCCACTGCTTGGTGCCCTATTTTCTATTTTGAAAATATTCAACAATCTTCCACCATTTTCAAAATACAAAAATGCTATAAACATAATTTTGACTCTAGAAATTAAAATTCTTTTATAAAACTTACTTGAGCAGAAACTTCTTGAAAACATTGTGCATAAATTAAAGTGTTTTTTGGATTTGAACTTTAACTTAGTGAAAATACATCAAAGTTAATCAAGATGGATAAGTAGCACTTGCTTTGAACTTTCAATCTTATATGACTAACTGGACATATCTCACACACATTTCAAAAACCGACACGTGGATTGGCCTTGTGTCTATATCCACTTTCATGAGTGCTCTAGTGACAAGTCCTAGTCACATAGAAAGAGGCACTACCTTCTACACTCATATAGGTAGATATGTAGTACCCATGTAACTTAAGTACTTTCAATAATATCTATTAAGAATTTAAGAGTCATAACTCATCCTCTTTCATTCATTACAGGTACCAAGCACTTTTACCTTGGATGGAAAATAAGTAAAAGTGTTTTCATTCAATATGACAACACATAGTGCTTGCGGTTACAACATATGATGTACTTCACTCATTGAACTCAAGAACTTGATGTTTCAAGTGTTGAGTTGAGTTTCCATCATTGGTAATCATATAGGCGTGGACTTTGACCCCATCCCTTTTGATGTCTTAGATACCGTATCCCTTGCAAGTCCTTTTGTTAATGGATCTGCCAAATTTTGACATGATCTCACATAATTTATGGTTATAACTCCATCATCAATCAATTGCCTCACATAGTTATGCCTTAGACCAATGTGCCTTGATTTACCATTGTAAATTTGGCAATAAGCTTTTGATAGTGTTGCTTGACTATCACAATGAATAGAGATAAAAGGCATTGGTTTAGACCAAACTAGAATCTCTATTAATAAGTTTCTTAACCATTCGGTTTCTTTACTACAAGAAGCCAAGGCTACAAATTCGGCTGTCATGGTGGAGTCTGATATGCATGTTTGTTTCTTTGAGCCCCAAGATATGGCTCCTCCATCGAGTGAGAAAATCCAGCCACTTGTAGATTTATGATCTTCAAAATCATTTATCCAATTAGCATCAATATATCCTTCTAATACATTAGGATATCCACTATACCAAATTTCATAATCCAAAGTACCATTTAGATATTTTAATATTCTTGTAATTACATTCCAATGCAATTGACTAGGACAATAAGTAAACCTACTTAGTTTACTTACTACAAATGCAATATCTGGCCTAGTACATGTCATTGCATACATTAAGCAACCAATCACTTTAGAATATTCTAACTGATTCACAACCCTACCCTTGTTAGGATATAACTTTATATTCGGATCAAAAGGTGTTGATACTGGATTTGAATTAACGAGATTGAATCTCTTAAGTATCTTTTCTATATAATGTGATGGTGTCAACATCAATCCATCATTACATCTTTTGATTCTCATGCCAAGAATTACATCAGCACTTACCATATCTTTCATATCAAAGCTTGGTGACAAAAATCTTTTGTTTTGTTTATAGATTACATATATGTTCCAAAGATTAACATGTCATCCACATACAAGCAAATAATTACTCCTTCATCCTTTTCGAACTTACTATAAACGCATTTGTCTGATTTATGTATCCTAAAACCATTAGATACAATCACCTTATCAAACTTTTCATGCCATTGCTTGGGTGCTTGTTTTAAACCATACAATGAGTTAACCAACTTACACACCTTGTGTTCTTGTCCAATCATGACAAAACCCTCTGGCTGGTTCATGTAGATTTCTTCATCTAGTTCAACATTTAGGAATGCAGTTTTAACATCCATTTGGTGAATTTCAAACTTGTAAATAGATGTCAAGGCAATAAGAACCCTTATAGTTGAAGTTCTTGCAACCAGAGCATAGGTATCAAAGTAATCTATGCCCTCCTTTTGTGTGAAGCCTTTGGCAACTAATCTTGCCTTGAACTTGTCAATAGTTCCATCAACTTTCATCTTCTTCTTGAAGATCCATTTACACCCTATAGGTTTAGAACTAGGGAGTAAGTCAACCAATTTCCAAGTTCGGTTGCCCATGATTGAGTCCATCTCATCATTGATTGCTTTTTTCCAGAAAGTTGCATCTTGAGATTTCATTGCTTCCTCAAAGGTTAGAGGATCCAACTCTATGCTTGAAGTAATCATAGTTTGTTTCCTATGCGAGTCTCTTCCATCAACAAGGTATACTATGAAATCTGGTCTAAAGGATTTTTCAATCCTTCTTCTTTTGCTTCTCCTAGGTTCAATTGTTTCAATGGGTTCTTCATCATCACTTATTGATTCAGACATGTTTGGTACATTGTCCTCATTTCTTGGTGGAACCTCCACCAATTCCTTGGTGCCCTTGAATCTATTTTCACAAAATTCTGCATCCCTAGATTCAATCACGGTAGTAACCCCTATAGACTCATTAGGTTCTATGACAAGAAACCGATAGCCTCTGCTATGTTCTGTATATCCCAAAAATATGCACTTTATTGCCTTTGGTCCCAATTTCTTTATCTTGGGTTCAGGTAGCCTTACAATGGCCCTACACCCCCAAACTTTAAGATAAATTAGATTTGGTTTTCTCTTGAACCATAGTTTATAAGGTGTAATCTTTTGATTCTTGGTAGGAACTCTATTCAAAATATGACATGCAGTGAGCATTGCTTCTCCCCAATAACCTTTACTAAGATTAGAGTTTAGAAGTATAACATTAACCATTTCAACAAGAGTTGTATTCTTTCTTTCTGACACACCATTTTGTTGGGGTGTATAAGCAATAGGGGTTTCATGCACAATACCAACTGATTCACAGTAAGATGGAAAATTATATTCTCCACCTTTATCGGATCTAAGATACTTGATTTTTGTTTCACAAAGGTTTTCTACTTCTTTCTTGTAAATTTTAAATTTATCAAGTACTTCTCTCTTAGCATTCATAAGATAAACATAATAAAACCTATTAAAATCATCTATAAAAGTCACAAAATATTTCTTTCCTCCTCTAGTAGGTGTACTATGTAAATCACAAATATCACTATGAATTAGTTGAAGTAAAGAAAAATTCATTTCTATATTTTTAGGAAAAAGTTTCCTAGTGATCTTTGTTTAATTGCAAACATGTTATACATTTATTATGCAAGTCATTCACATGCTTTGGAATTAAATCTAGATTAAACATATCATTCATTTTCTTTTTATTAACGTGACCTAATCTATTATGTCATAATGAAAAAGAGTCAAGCAAGTAAACAAGAACAATAGATATTTTATTGATATTGAGTTTGAACATTCCCTCATACATATATCTTTTCCAACAAAAATACTACCCTTAGTCAAAATAAATTTATTTGACTCAAACACCAACTTAAATCCAAATTTGTTGAGAAGACTTCCAGAAACTAGATTTTTCCTAACATTTAGAACATGATAAACATCATGTAAAGTGACCATTTTTCCAGATGTGAACTCTAGTTCTATGGTGCCTTTGCCTTTGATTACAGCAGTAGATGAATTTCCCATGTAAAAAACATCACCATCATCACAAGGAACATAAGTCTTGAACATGTTCTTGTCTTTGCACACATGCTTAATTGGTTGCCCCAGAATCGACCCACCAAGCATCATTGTTTTCCATCATATTAATTTCAGAAACCATAGAAGCAAACTTGTCTTTGGAGTTTAACTCTTGTTGTTTCTTGAGGTGACGATAGTCTCTCTTGAAATGGCCTGGTTTATCACAATGGAAAAAACTTTCTTTCTTCTTCTTTGGATTTTGGTGGTCAATTTGTTGAAAGAATTCCCTTCATCTTTTTGTTCCCTTGATTGGATTGTTTAGGTCCATTATCAACCATAAGAACTTTCGAAGCATCATCATTCTTCTCCCGGACTCTACACTCTTCTTCAATTCGAAGGTGTTGGCCCAATTGTTTTATGGATAAATCATCTTTCTTATGTTTAAGGTTTTTCTTGTATTCCTTCTATGAAGATGGTAATTTCTCCATGATAACAGAAATAAGGATAGACTCATTCATAAACATTTTGTATTGAGAAAGTTGGTTATGCATATGTATAATCTCATAAAATTGTTCAATAACATTTCTATTATCTGTCATTTTATAATTGAAGAACTTTGAAACAAGAAACTTTTTACTTGTTGCGTCTTCAGTCATGTATTTAGGCTCAAGTGCATCATAGATTTCCTTAGAGCTCTCTATTTCATGGTAGATGTCAAACAAAGCATCGGTCATAGCATTGCAGATGTGTCCCTTGCAGATGTAGTCATCTTGATCCCACTTGACACGTTCACGCTGGGCAGCAATGGACTCGACTTCATTTTCCTCCGGCCTTGGTGTAGTCAACACATATACCATTTTCAAACTTGTAAGAAGAAAGTGTAGTTTCTTCTTCTGCCAACGTCTGAATTTTCCTCTATCAAGGCGATCCAGTTTTACAAAATTCGCAGTAAAGTCCTTCATGGACGACATAGCCACATCAAAATAAAGTCTGAAAATTGTTGGATATATTTGATCTGTGAGTTATGACTGTAGAACGATGAAAGAATGCTTCAAGGCATGTAGTGACTATGCTTTCTTTCAGACTTTATTTGCCCCCACAATTAGTGTGCAAAGAGGATATGCAAATAAGTCTTGTTGATACAATGAAGCCTAGTGTAAACACTATATGTTTGTTGATGTCTTGCACAACCAAAAACAAACCAAACACCTTAAGAGATAAACAAGAAAAAGCTCAAGATTAATCAAGAACTAAAAATGCATAAATTAGTTCTCAATTCTTTAGTTTGTAGGAAGTTGATAGAGGATAAAAATGTTGGATAATCAGTGAAAATTCTTTGCAGAAAGTTCCTTTATTTATAGAGCATCAAGTGTTCTTTATGAATTGGTATGGTAGCCATTAATTTAAATGGTTTATACCTTTTAATCAAGAGGTATCTCTTCATCTGAAGTCATATATTTATATATGAAGAGATTGCAACATTTCCCAAAGGTTTCGGATATTTAAACACTAAAGGATACACTGCTTCATGCCAAAAGGCACAAAACTTATTTTCAACTGCATAGCCATTGCTTGGTGACCTATTTTCTATTTTGAAAATATTCAACAGGCTATGTTGTTTCAATGTCACCATCTAAGAGGAAAGCAATAGTATTAGGTAAGTAACACAAATAAATAATGTCCAATTACAACTTAGACAAATGAATATGTCAAATCCAAAGTTTAGTCATAGAAATATTTATATGATCGATACTCATATTGATGATCATATGCAACCAACATGAAGTTTTTATACCCCGCATAATTCAATATTTAAGTGCGAACAGACTTCAGTACGTGTGACGTCATGGTAAGCCAAATAATTCCATGAAGGAAATTGGAGTATTAACTCAAAACAAATCAGTAATACAATTAAGAAGAGGCTCAAGACTTACATAAGCCTATAATTTTCTAATGTAGGACGATACACTCCACAAACTTAAGCTTATGGTTCAGTTATTTCTTATATGAGACTTTTATATAACACTTATAAAATTGCCAACTCATTCCCTAACAAACTTAAGCTTAAGCTTAAGATTTAGTTATTTCTTAATAATTATTTATTTATTATCTCATCTTTCTTCACCATTTAGGCTAATGTTAATGGCTTAATGAGTGACAAAACCAACAAACAAGAAAACTAAAGGCTCTTAGCCTTTCTCACGCAAAAATTCGTAAGAGAGATGCAACAACTTAGGATGAATGATCTGGCTGATTGAAAGCTTTGTTGGATGATGTTTATGATGGTGACTCGAGATAATCAAAGCTTGATGAGTTGCTGGTTGAGGTTGATTGGATCTTCCTGTATGAGAACAAGATCAAAGGAGAAGAACCAGTGTGTTACCAGCCAAACACGCTCCGATGAAGTCAGTGATATGTATTTGATGGTGTTTGAGGAAGAACAAGGTAAGATCATTTAAGATATTCTCAGCTGATCGTGGGCGTATTTGTGTGGATATTTTTAGCAAAATGTGAACCTCTTCTTTTGTGCACATAAGAAAGTTTATATAGGCAAAGGAAGTTATGAGGCTTAAGTTACTTGTATGGAGATGGATAGCTGAGAAGAGGCCACGCATTCGGTCATGAACATTAACATGCACAGCTGCCCCTATCTTTGCATTCAATGCTGCATTAAATGCAAATATGGAAGATCAAGTGAAATGACCTAATAGTCATGGCTGTGAGCTGGGATGTCCCATCTGTCAGAAGATCATGTCAGGTACACTTGAGTATGGCGGTTTGTCTCAACATGATCATCTAAAATGGTTGTGGAGTCTGAGTCGAGCTAATTACATGTGTTCCCTATATGCAGATGTAAAACCCATATGTGATCGGATAGAATCGGACATAGACGAGTTAGGCTGAACCGATAAGATAAATGCAATGATTGCTTCCGGTGTAAACCAGTTGTGACTGGAATAAGAGCGGATAATCCCCAAATGCTGAGCCGAACTAAGATGTCTAAGAAAAGATGAACATTCGAGTTTTTAAAGGATCCTAATGTCGGATTGGATTAAATCATATCGGGTCGGACATATATATGCCAATCCGATCTGCACAATGTTGGTATCACTAGGCTGGTATGATGATGTGGAAGGTTGAGTTTGACCATTGAAAGGTCAGAGTGCCAAATAAGAAAAACCGAGCCACGTGGAAGTTTCTGGTTGGTTACTGAACGCTTGTGGATTTATCTACAAACAGAAATCCCCCAACTTTCGATGCGAGCGCAAGGAACTTGGAGTGGAAGTTGAAAATCACTGATTGAAATTGAGGTGGTAGCCGTAACCGATCCAAGTGTTCAAAACTAGATGAGATTGGCATCCTAACCACTCAGACACGTGACAAGCATTGTGTGGTCGGGTGGTCTCGGGAACATGCGATGACGTCAACACATTAATGGCACCTCCCTTGAAACATGTGAGAATCTGTTCGAATTCCAGTTTTTTGAACCATTTCGACGTGGCATGATCTTGTAATTGGAGCGCCAAAAACAGACAGTTAGGATTCATCCTGCTCGGGGGTATAAAAGCCTTCTTCTCTTCCTTCCTTTTTCATTTTCTTCAACTTCTTCAAACTCTCAAATTTGTCTCATACTCAACTCTCTAACGTTCTTTGTGATTTGCAGAAATCCGGTGTGTTCGTCGGAGTACGGTGGTTCCAACCGTGAGGAAGAAGGCGAGTGATCGGGAAAACGGTAAGCAATCCTTTCAACCTGTTCCGATTTCACATTTTTTGGTTTATTGAAATTCTATTTTTTCTGGGTTTGAGGGGTGTTCTTGAGAGTTCTAGAAAAACAACTTTTAGATCCAAAAAGTGAGGGGATTATGTGGGAGAAAGTGTTTGTGAGATGTCATCTGATTCGAGCGCTGGGCTTGGATTGAAGGATGCATTTGCTGGTGATAGCGATGTCGACTCATCTTGGATCCCATCCGTGGGCGAGATCAACTGTGATGAGAAATTCGAGGAGATTAGAAACCTCGGGGATGGGTATCCAATCGGTTTGGCAGGTTCACCCGAACCCGATCTAGAGATACTTGGAAACCCAAAGATTCCAGTAATCGACTTGGGCTTAGACAATGAGCAAGAAGAAGATGCCCTGGAGCTTGAGATAGACCCTGAAGAGGAATAAGGCTCTGGGGAAGAGGAGCAAGAGGAGAACGAAAAGGATGAACCCGAGCAGTTAGTAGAGGATGAGGAACCCGAGCCGAGCGGCGACCAACCTCTGGTCACAGTAGCTGGCAAGCATGATCGGGGTCATGAAGCTTCGAGCTCGGCTCGAAGAGTGGTAAATTCAATCGACCCAAATTTTTACAAGGGACTGTCGTGGAAGGCAAACTCTATTCTGAATGAGATGAAAGAGTGGGACCTGGACAACCTAAAGAAGAGGTTCAAGATTTCCTCCTCAGTGTTAATGAGATTACCTGAAGAGGGTGAAAAGTTGAGCCGACCTCCCCTAAGATGGGTGACCCTATACCCAGAAATGTTAGAAAATGAGGTAAGGCTTCCTTTCCACGAATTTGTTTAGGATTAGACGAGCCTGATTAGGGCGCTCTTCATCAGATGAATCCGAATATTTACAAGGATATGATATGTATACACATATTGTGGCAAGCTATGAATAATTGTGTGCCAGATAGACAATTCATCTTCCACTGTTTCAACTTGAGGATGAAGGAGAAAACCGAGCTCGAATTTTATAATTTTCAGGCGTTTGGGAGCAAATTGATAACTAGGATTCCTTCGTCTCAGAAAACCCGGAAAAATAAATACTTCTTTGCCTTGGGGAATTGAGAATTATCAAATTTAAAGAAGCCACCAGTAGCTCAGGTCGCTAAAGCCTTTAGGAGAACAGGTGGGAAGCGAGAGTTTTTGTTTTCAATTTCATTTTTTTGCTAATCTTTTTGACCTCGGGTCAGATCTAACTTTTATTTTATTTTTATTTTTTTTTTTGTAGCGACCTAGAAGAAGTGTAGATTGAGGAATAAGCTCAAAAAGCAACTAGAGAAGGTTCTTGCACTGAAACCTGAAAATCGATCGTCAGTTAGACTACTGAGCGAAAGGAAGATCGGCTCTAGTGGAGTATCTTTTCCTGGGCCGAAGAGGGATCCAAAACTTTCCAGACAAATGGACATTGATCGAAACGATCCCAAGTGGAGATCTTTATTCGAAAAGAAGAGTGACGAAGGCATCAAAAAGGCTTCGGCTCAGCCATAAGGTTATCAGAGCCAAGCCAAACAATCCTGTTAAAAAACAAGCCCAAGTGAAGAAGATAACGAGCTCAGTTCATCTCAAGCCCTCCCGCCTTCTACTCAGGACAAGAGTAAGGGTCCTGAGTTAGAATCTGAGGTAGCCAACAAGGTCAGGCATGAGCCGAATGGCTACATTGGAGGACCTTTTGTAGTTGGGGCTGAGCGGAGCGGAGCGGTGAGAGCTTCCCTACACTTGGCAGACTTTGTAACTTTTTGCAATAGTGTGGTCGGACCAAACTTCAAGAAGCAGCAATGGGGAGGATAGGAAAACCTCAATCTCGAGAGCAAGGTTATCAGTGCGGCCAAGCAAGGATTAATGGTGAGTATTTCAAATTTTCTTTTTTCTTGTTTTTTAGCTTAGATCTGATTTTCAATTACTTATGTTTAGGCAGCCAAGATGCAATTTGAGGTGGCCAAATCAGTGATGAACGTGGCAACATGTATACAAAGTCAAGGAGAAAAATACAAGGTCGCTGTTCAATCTGCCCGAATTGAACATGCCAAAGCTGATGTCGAGCACAAAAGAGCAACCGATCTGCACACTCATGTTAATACCTTGACTAGTAAGAAGGTGGAGCTTGAGAAAGAATTGAATGAGTAGAAAAAAAGAGTGGCCGAGCTTCAAAAGCTGAACCACGAGTTGTAAGGGGGTGATCGAGGTCGAGCGGAAGGTTGTGGCAGCAAAGAATTCAAAGGAAATCGAGGCTCGAATCAACGTTGCTCGGATTGAGGGATATTTTGATTGCACAGACAAGATCCAGGCTAAGCATCCTGATTGGGATCTCAATTTCCTAAGTGAGGATTACGAGGATGAGAATGCTGGAGAACAGGTGCATGATCAGGGGCCGCTTCAAACAGTCGAGCCAAACCCAACTTTGATAACAACTGATGCTGATCCTTTTAAGAGTGTTGAGCCACTCCAAAACAACATTGAAGTCCTTGTGCCGAACACAGAGAACGTGGGTGAAGGCTCTCAAGTTTAAAGATTATGTTTTATTTTTTGTTTCTCTCGAGCCGAGGTGTGGCTTGGGGTTTTATTAGTAACCAAAAAAATTTATTTTGGAACACGTTTAAATTTGTCAATTATGTTTAAATTTTACATCTTTCTTGAATGAATGCAATTTCAACTATTTTAGCTCAGTAAGCATTAGAATAATTAAAATAGAACAAGTGTTTTCAGCTCGGCGAGCATAATGAACACAAGTTTAATTTTAAAATGAGGTTTGTTTAGCTCGGAAAGCATGGTGAGCACAATTTAAATGAAGTTAAAAAAAAAATAAGTGTTCTCAACTCGGCGAGCATGATTGTTAGACAATCTCATTAATCTCATTAATTCTATTTATTTATTCTCTAGTCAACTCTCTTAAATGTAAATCCCAATAATTTAGGCTTCCTTATATAGCTCTCTCTAGTCAACTTTCTTAATTGTAAATCCCAATAATTTAGACCCTAGACTGTCTCTTTTTATTTACATCTCCAAGAGAGAAGAATATATCAGACAACTTTCATGGTATCAAAGCAGCGATCCTAACCTAGGGTTTCTACTGCCAATCTCTTCTTCTTTTTCCTTGGGTTCGCTGCCTTATACCTGCAGATCAAATTATCTTTCTCTCAGTCTACTTCACCATTATGAGTTCTCCAGCTGCTTCCTCTTCCACTGCTGCCATGGCTTCATCTTCTAACTTTCCCAACATCACTCATCTTGTGACTGTGAAACTTGTTGATGATAATTTTCTCTTGTGGTATCATAAAGTTGAAGCCTATCTAATTGGGCAAGACTTATTTAAGTTTGTTGATAAATCTCACCCATGTCCAGCGGAGACCTCTCCAGATTATAGTCTCTAGATACGTACTGATAAGACTCTTGTGAGCACTCTTTATGCTACTTTGTCAGTACCTATTCTAGCTTCAGTTGTGGGCTGCAAGATCTCTGCTTCTATGTGGTCTATTATCTCGGAGTATTTCAGTCAGAAGTCCACAGCCAACTCCTCACATCTTCGACGTACTCTTAATGAAATATCTCGTGACAATATAACAGTTTCTACTTATCTTCAGGAGGCAAAATCCATTGTTGATCAACTTGCTTCTATAGGGGAACCAATCTCTAATACCATTCTCCGTGGCCTTGGTGATGAGTATGAAATGCTGGTTACTGCTCTTGAGAGCGTCGACACACTTCCTCAATTCAATTCACTACGATCTCGCTTTTTGACTCAAGAGTCTCGACGTCGTCTCTCTGCTTCACCACAACATCAACCAGTTGCCATGTTAGCCATTCAAAACTCTTCCCGGTCTTCAAACTCCAATTATAGTTCTCGGAATTACAACCGCAACAATAATTGGAACAACAATCAGAATTCCGGTCGCCGAAACAGCAACTCTGGTCCTCGTTCTACTGCCTCTGGTGTTCTATGCACTACTCCTACTAGTACTTGCCAACTTTGCCATGGATCCGGACATCTTGCTCCTACATGCACTATGATTCCTCGGTTTGCACACCCTTCGGTGCCTAATTCCCTACATACTGCTTTTGCTGGTTTACAGATTGCTGAACAACCTCCCTACTCATCTGGTCCGACATATGCTCCACCTTCAATTCAGGATCCTTCTTGGTATCCAAATACTGGAGCTTCCACACACATGACTGGAAACCCAAGCCTCTTACAGAAACGGTCCCCTTATACTGGTAATAATTCAGTTTACCTTGGCAATGGTGATCAGATGCCTATCTCTTATACGGGTAAAATGTCACTTTCCCTTGGCTCCAACTCTTTCCAATTAAATAATGTCTGTGTCATTCCCTCTATGCGCAAGAACCTTTTTTCCATTGCTCAACTTTGTCGTGATAATAATATTCTATGTGTCTTTGACTCTCAACATTTTTATATCTTTGACCGTTCTAATGGTTCACTCTTTTTCAGGGCCTATGTAGGGATGGTCTCTACAAGCTTCCATCTATTCCTTCTTGTCTTCAAGCTTTATCTGCCTATCTTCAGTCGTCGTCTCTATGGCTCAGTCGTCGTCTCTATGGCACAGTCGCTTAGGTCATCCATCTAGTAAAATCATGTCCTTCTTAGGCAAAAATTAGTTGTTAGGTTCCACCTTCAAATTTGAAAAATCCTTTTGTAAAGGTTGTGCTTTGGGTAAATCTACACAACTTCGGTTTCCAAATTCTAATGAAATAAGTGCAAATTATCCTTTTCAACTTGTGCATTCTGATGTATGGCAATCTCTCCTAATATTTCTGTTAAGGGCTATAAGTACTATGTTCTATTCACTAATAACTTTACTCGTTTCTCTTGGTTATATTTCATGAAAAATAAGTCTGAAGTTATTCATCATTTCAAACATTTTCTTTCCTACATCCACACTCAATTCTCTGTTTCTTTGCAACAGTTTCAAAGTGATGGAGGCAAAAAATATGATAATGATTCCTTTCGAGCACTCTGCACTTCTCATGGGATTCATCATCGATTTTCTTGTCCTCACAGTCCTCAGCAGAATGGGCTTGCTGAACGCAAGCATCGACACATAGCAGATATGGCTCTGAGTTGCGAGTCTTTGGGTGTGCATGTTATCTGCATTTGGGTGCGTATTTGACTAACAAACTATTGTCTAGAACTGTTGAGTGTGTTTTTCTAGGTTACAGCTTGCAGCACAAAGGGTATAAATGCTTTGATCGTTCCACTAGCCGTATCTACATCTCCCGCCATATTCGGTTTAACGAGCACTCTTTCCCCTTTGCTGATCAGTCCCCTGCACAGCCACAACCATCAGAATGGGCTCTTGTCCCGATCCTCCCTGTATTACTGGCTACTGCTGCCATGCCTTCTTCTAGTGGGCCTTTGCCATCTGTATCGCCACCATCACCAGCTCCTATTCGGACCTACTAGCGTCGCCAGCCCCAGCTTCCTGCTTCAGGAACTCATTCTGCACCATCCTCTCCTAGGGCAGCTGAGCCCTATACTGATGGGTACACTTCTGAACCTGGCTCTCTAGCTGTTGTGCGACATTCTATGGTTACACGGCAATAGGATAGTACTCGTCGCACTTTGGTTCGCACAGATGGTCTTGTTCGGTACCCTCTACCTCGTGCATTGTTAGCTCACTCTTCTCTTCCTCCTGAAGAGCCTACTTGCTTCACTCAGGCTATTCACTTTCCCGAATGGCGTGAGGCCATAACCACTGAGTTCAATGCACTTCTCAAGAATCAGACTTGGGTCCTTGTTCCACCCTCTCCTCAACAACATGTGGTTGGTTGTAAGTGGGTGTTTAAGCTCAAAAGAAAGTCTGATGGTTCTATTGAGCGGCACAAGGCTCGCCTAGTTGCCAAGGGCTTTCATCAACAACCTGGAATTGAATTTGATGAGACCTTCAGTCTTGTGGTTAAACCAACTACTGTTCGGACTATTATTTCCACGCCCTCTCACTCTTCGTGCTTATTCTGATGTTGCTTGGGCACTGTGTGCCTATTCGGATGCTGATTGGGCTGGTTGTCCAGACACTCGTCGGTCTACTACTGGATTTTGTGTGTTTCTCGGCCCCAATCTCATCTCTTGGTGTGCTAAGAAACAACCTACAATTTCTCACTCTTCAGTTGAAGCTGAATATCGTGCCCTCGCTCACGTCTGTGCCGACACTACTTGGGTATCTCAACTTCTCCTTGAGTTACAGTTTCCTCTTTCTCAACCCACTTTGTTGTTCTATGACAATCTTAGCACTACATATATGGCTTCCAATTCGGTCTTTCATGCTCGCACTAAACATATTGAACTCGATTATCACTTCATTCGTGAACGTATCCATTCTGGGACTCATCGAGTTCAATTTGTTCGTTCACCAGATCAGCTTGCTGACATTTTCACCAAAGGTCTGTCTACACAACGCTTTCAGCTTCTTCGTTCAAATCTCGTGTCACCTGGCTCGTCGGATTTGCGGGGGAGTGTTAGACAACCTCATTAATCTCATTAATTCCATTTATTTATTCTCTAGTCAACTCTCTTAATTGTAAATCCCAATAATTTAGGCTTAATTCTTGTATTTGTTTTATTTAGTGATTTAGTCCTGTTTTAGACCTAGACTGTATCTTTTTATTTACACCTTCAAGAGAGAAGAATATATCAGAAAACTTTCAATGATGAACACAAGTTTAACTTTAAAAATAAGGTGTGTTCAACTCGAAAATCATGGTGAACACAATTTAAATGAATTTTAAAAAAAAAACAAGTGTTTTTAGCTCGATGAGCATGATGAACACAAGTTTAATTTTAAAAATGAGGTGTGTTCAGCTTGGAAGGCATAGTGAACACAATTTAAAAAGAAGCAAGTGTTCTCAGCTCAGCAAGCATGATGAACACAAGTTTAATTTTAAAAATGAAGTGTGTTCAGCTCGGAAAGCATGGTGAACACATTATGGGTACTCTCAGCTTAAAGAGCATGGTGAGAGTAAGAATTTAAATTAGCCAAGTACCCTCAGCTCAGCGAGCATGATGAGAATGTAAGAATTTAAATTAGACAAGTACCCTCAGCTCGGCTAGCGTGGTGAGAGTACAAGAATTTTTTAAAGATTTGTGAGGTCTGTTTCCTTTTCGAGCATTGGGATCGTAGGTCACTCCAGCTTGCCCAGAGGTATTTAAAGACTTTTGGGGTCTGTTTCCTTTTCTAGCACTGGAATCGTAAGTCGTTCCGGCTCGGCCATGGGTATTTATAGACCTTTGGGGCATGTTTAGTTTTCAAGGAAATACTTCGAGTAGTTCAGGTATGGGGTGCAGGAGTTCCAGTGTTTGTTTCAAAAATAGACATGATGGAGGTAAATGTGATTTATTTATGTACAAAAATAAATCAGGCCAGACAATCCCCGACCCTGAATACAAGGTTTACTGGTAATAAGTTTTCAAGTGTTTAACATTTCAATTATGCTTGAGAGGTTTGCCAGCTAAAGTAGTTAGGTGATAAGTCCTCGACCTAACTACATTGGTGACTTTATAGGGGCCGTCCCAATTCGGATCAAAGGAGCTCTCCTTGATTGCCAATGGGTTCTTCCTCATAACGAGGTCGCCTCTTTTTAAGTTTCTAGGCTTGACTCTCTTGTTTTAGTATTTGGCCACTTTTTGTTGAGAAGCAGCCCGATATAGATTGGCTTCGATTATTCTTTCTTCTATTAAGTCTAGGCTGAGCTTGAATCTGGCGTCGTTCTGATCAGGGTCATACATGTTGGTTAGAAATGAAGAAGTCCTCATTTTGACTAGGACAACAGCGTCGGCTCCAAAAGCGAGTGCATAAGGTGTTTCCTTCTTAGAAGTACGAAAAGAAGTATGGTGTGACTAGGGCTGAGTTTTTTGGCCGATTTACCAAAAAATACCGATGTCGTACCAGTATCGTATCGATCGGTATGATATATTTTTTTTTTAATTTTCGATATCAGAATAAATACCGTACCGTATTGACTAAAAACGAGATCGAAATGGTATTGATATACCCATACCGACGGTATACCGATACCATATCTCCTTTTTTTCTTCTTCTCTTATTCTTTTACTCTTCTTATTCTTCTCTTATTCTTCTTATCTGGTTTCAGATGTGCAGAAACATGTTCTTCTTTTTTCAATCTATTTACTGGGTCCTTTAGTTTTTTTTTTTTTGCCTTTAACTTATGTTCGTTTTGGGCCTTTGTCTTATATTTGTTTTGGGTCTTTTGTTTTGTGTTTTTTTTTTTTGTAATCCAGCCCAAAATCTCACACCTACACATACTTTAAGTCTTTAATACCCAATTACCCAGCCACCACTCCCACCATATTCATTTGATTCTCTCTCTCNACTGCTTACCATTATCAACTATGATCGTGTGTGGCATGCCAAACCAACATATAATGTTCATCTAAATGAAGTCTTTTATTCGTTCAACAGTAATAGTTGCCAATGATTCTGCCTCAGCCCACTTTGTGAAATAATCGATTGCCACCATAGCCATAGTGACATTTCCTTTTGCTATCGGCATAGGGTCGATCAGATCAAGTTTCCACTGCGCGAATAGCCAAGGGCTTGACATCGGAGTCAGTAATTCAGGAGGCTGGTGAGAAATAGTTGCGAACTATTGGCACTTGATGCAAGATCTGAATAGCTGAGCAGCATCTTTGTTTATCGAGGGCCAAAAATAGCATTGCCTAATAGTTTTGTAAGCGAGAGCTCTTCCTCCAGAATGATTTCCACATATCCTTTCGTGGATCTCCTTCAGCATATTTGCCTTCTTCGGGTGTTATGCATCGCAGGTAGGGTAACGAAAAACTTATATAAAGTTGTTCGTCTATGATGCTGAACGAGCTTTGATCATGCGAGCTTTGTCTTTTTCAGGAGGGAGAGTTCCGGAAATCAGATAGTCGTATATAGGATTCATCCAATTCAGTTCGGCTACTGTTTGCATGATGGCTCTTTCTTCTTCAACTATGCTAGGTTTGTCTAGAAGTTCAACATGGACATTCCTAGGTGACTTGGTATCTGTTGCAGAAGCTAGGCGTGCCAATGCATTAGCTCTAGCGTTCACTGCTCTCGGGATCTTAGATATAGTGTATTCTTGGAATTCTTTCAACATAGATTTGGTTTTTTTCTCGGTAAGCTATCTTGCTCGACTCCCGTGTCTCATATTCCTTATACAAAAGAGGACATAACAAATATTAAAAATTATAATAATTGCCATTAAAATAAAAACAATGGACTAGGGCAAAAGGGTAAAACGAACTCAAAGAAAAATCAGTAATGAGTTAGAGTCCGCAGAGCTATTAATCAAAATATAATTTTTTAAATTATATAATTAACTAAAATGAGATAGAAAATTTAATATTGACATTTTTATAATTTTGAAATATTTTATTAACTTATTTGTTGTTATCAATATATCAAAGAAATGGTATAAAACATGATTAATATGATGATACAAATAATAATACTTGTATGGAAAACATAATTTACATTTAAAGCACCTCTCTCTCTCTCTCTCTCTCTCTCAATCTCCCCACGTCTTCTCTTCCATTTCTAATAGCTTTTAATTTTTACTTATAAATCTAGGAAAAACTCTTGCTAGCTCAACTGATCGAGTTTTCACTATCTTGGAAGCAATTGAATAGCTTTTCACAGATAAATTACACCATTTGGATCATCTTCCCATATTGATCAATTCGTATTCATTTCCTTTTGATTCTTTTTTATACGTTAAAAATACATTTCATTTGGGTTTTGTATGATAATTCGGAGGTGGGTTTATTAGGATTCGGATTTTGATAAGGCGATGTCGAATCTTCAAAGTAATTTCAACCAGAAGATCGACTACGTATTCAAGGTGGTGCTGATCGGAGACTCGGCGGTGGGTAAGTCTCAGCTCTTGGCTCGGTTTGCTCGTAACGAGTTCAGTTTGCAGTCAAAGGCAACCATTGGGGTTGAGTTCCAGACTAAGACGCTTGTGATCGACCACAAAACCATCAAGGCTCAGATTTGGGACACTGCTGGTCAAGAAAGGTAAAACACTTTTTTCCTTCTTTTTTTTTTTTGTTACTGATTTCGGGGTTTGGTGATTGAGTTTTCTGTGTTTTTTATGTGGGTTTGTTGTTGTTTCTTGATTTTATGTTGTGGGTTTGTTTCAATTTTAGTTTTGGGTGTTTGTGTTCGAGATGTGAAAGACCCTGACTTTTGCTGAATTAGAAGGCAATCCATAATTTGTGAAGCCTTTAAACCGAAACAACTTGGCTTTATAATACAATACTTCATCAAAATGCATCATCGAAATTGGATTTGAAGGTCTATGACAAGTCCATAGACAAAATGAATCTCACACTAAATACTGCCTAAATACTGCCAAAAATGATTTTATCCAGATGGGTCATCTAAAGTTAATGAACTCAACAAAATAATGCAAAAAGTCCAATTTCTATATATTTTATGAAGCTGACAATTCAAACCGATATAATTTGGAGTTAAAGCTATTGAACATCCATAACCAATGAAAAGAATAATTTACAAAATTTGGTAGTGCAAATACACACAGCATGCGCTCTTGCTTTTTACAAGTGAGTTGCAACAAAATATTAGACTTAAGTCCCGGCCCAAGCAATGACCAACACTGGTGGTTTTCAGTGGCAAAAGTTGGCCACTTAACAAGGATTTTCCTGTTGCTTAAAGCACCATTATTCATAAACCACACATTGACAGTGTGTTGTGGGAATCCTTGAATGATAAGGATTCTATTGGTACCCATTCGGTGGTCAGAAACGCATCATAGAGTAGCTGACGATGACAAAACCCTAACCCCATGCTTTTGATTTCACCCCCAATTCATGAAATACTTGAATTCAAGAAGAAATTAGGTTTAGCACTCACCTTACTAATGATTTTGAGGTGAAAAGTGATTTCTAAGGTCCTCCTATATCATCTTTCATGGTTATTCTCCTTCTATTGTCCCTCATAAAAGACATCCGTATTGTTTTCTTGGTTCTTTGCTGAAGGACCCTCTTGAAAGCATAAAATGGTATCCCTATCACATAACTCATTATAACCCTAAGTTTGAACTCGTGTTGTCGATATGGTATCAGAGCTTATTTGACCCACTGGCCCATGTGGGCTTGGAGCCTTTTAGGCGCCCCCCCCCCAGAGGCTGGTCATGGTATGTCGAAGCTGAGTCTATCATGGCCAACTGTGATTCTGTGATTGGACCCTATCTTGGTGAGGATGCTAGAGACTGAAAGAGATTGTGAGCTTTGGTTTATATGTTGGCTGAAGGAACTCAATTGTTAATTCCTGACTACCCTTTTGGGTGAGGATGCTTTCTATTGTTAATTGAAAGCATAAAATGGTATCCCTATCACATAACTCATTATAACCCTAAGTTTGAACTCGTGTTATCGATATGGTATTAGAGCTTATTTGACCCACTGGCTTGGAGCCTTTTAGGGCCCCCCCACAAGCTGGTCGTGGTACGTTGAAGATGAGTCTATTATTGGACCCTATCTTGGTGAGGATGCTAGAGACCGAAAGAGATTGTGAACTTCGGTTTCTATGTTGGCTGAAGGAACTCAATTGTTAATTCCTAACTACCCTTTTGGTGAGGATCCGTATTGTTATAAATGTGGTGATTTTAATAAGTTCTAGAATTTCTGTAACATGTAAGCCTTTTCATAGTTGTTTTATTGTTTTTAGGTTTTTTTTATCTCCACTAATGGAGTAATCCAGTTGGGTTTCACCTCTGTTTCTCTTTCTAAAATGAAAGCCTTTCATAGTTGTTTTTGCTGTTTCAAGATTTTTTTCCCTGCTAGTAAGCTAGTTGGGCATCACCTCTGTTTGATATATATTTCATACTTTTTATGTGAAACATGATTTCATTAAATGAAAATAAAGAAGAACAAAATACAATACAGTGGACAAGTGTCCACCAACTTAAAAAATTCCTAGATAACAAGCTCTAGGATATTAAACAGACCATACACTACATATAACAATAGTATAGTAAAACAAGCCCTAGAAAACACATAAGCATTAAGCCCTAACACACAACAGCCTCCCAATTAGACAGAATTGTATAAAACGAGTAGGTCCTGAATGGTGGAGTGATTGACACCCATAATGAAGCCCAAAAAACGAACTCTTGTATTACATATGTTGCATTTTTATACATAATTTGGACCTTGCTTTGTTGATGATCCCGACAAGTATAGATGCAAAAATTGGCTTTTGAGCATAGGGTATATTCTGCCAACCACTGGTCTTGTTTCAATGCATTAAAATTAGGGAAACTTATAGTCAGTCTATTTTATGAGTCTTTCTTAGACTAATACCAGTAGTGATTTACGGTTTTTAATCAAGTCTTTTTATTTTTCTTCTTTGACGGCTTTATGATAGGTTTTAACTCCAGAATTTTGGGCGCTAACATGCAGCCTCTACAAAGCCCACTCTACACCCTAAGAGGGGAAATACCCATGAAATTGGAGGAAATACCCTTTAAATTGGAGAAGAACTTTATTATGAATTAAAAGGATTTTCTTATAAATTTTAAAACACTCTTGGTCTCTATCTAAAAACTGTTTTTCTAAAGAACCCAAGCCTAATTATCTCTTAAAATTATCATTGTAATCTTCCTTTGCTTCTATCAACAAACCACTCATCCCACTTTTTCTAATCTCTTTTGATCCTTAACACTTTATTCAGAAGCAAGATCGAGATAAGATGTTACTTGCCATAATACATGAGTTTGCATCATTCCACTCTTTAAGATGTCTCACACAACAATTGTTTGATAAGTAAATAGTGATAATCTAGAATAAGTGATAGTTCAGGAGTTTCTGATCATGTACTGTATTACAATAGAGCCGTTTTATTTTTCTTTTTAAATTAGATAATAGAAGTTGATATTTATCAATGATGGTGTATTTAAATCTTGGGAAGTGGATGCTGGTCAATGAGGTGAGCCAAGCGATGCATGATAGTGAAGGGATGCTTCAGAGAATTTCATTTGGACCAAAGTATAAGACATGGAATTAGTAGTAACAGTCAATTTTAAGATGTAAATGAAGCTTAAGATTGAAGTTGCGGCAGAGGAAAAGGAAGAGGTTGAGGTGGATGTTGGCATGTTGCCACAAGGTTAGAATTGTATAGCTGAAGTGAATCTCCGCCTTTTTTGTACGACCAATTTTCTAGATAGTGACGGAAGAAAGAAGCTCATGGCTGTTGAACAAAATATTATGCCACAGAAGCAAAGCTTCTTAATATGACTAGCTTATAAAATAGATTCAGCTAATGCTTGGGTAATTACTTGAGCAAAACATGTTGGGCAACAAACCAGTGTGGTCCCACTTCTAAATCTGAGCCAGCACTGATTTTCCCCCAACTTAACCACTTAGGTCCAACACAGGGTAAGGGCCAGCCCCATGAACCCATCCAGATAAGGGGTTTTATCTCAAATTGCCTTGTTCCTATTAGTAGTTGATCCCCAACTTATATATCATTGACTGTTGATTTACCTTTCCGATGTGGGATTAACTCCATCACATCCATGGCTTGTATCGAGCCGCACAACCCCAAGAAAACCTGTCTAGAACTAGTCAAAGGTTCTATTGTCTTACAAAATGAAGATTAACAGAATAAATAAATTCTGCTAAATTAATTAGGATAATTTTGTTCATCCTATTCATGCTTTTGGATATTACTTGAGCAAATTGTCTAGAACTAGTCAGAGATTCTCATATTATAGAAGAAAGGAGATGATTGGTTGGAAACTATCAAGCACAAGGATTTATTCTGCAATATGGTTGTTAAAACAGTGTAATGCAAGTATACTGTTCTTTTTATAAACTGACTTATTAAATCTGTTTAGTGTAGTGTTTCTGTTTGCGCAAGTGTGTGTGGATGGGGAGGGGGAAGACTCCAGGAAGAAAGAGAGAGAGAGAGAGAGAGAGAGAGAGAGAGAGAGAGAGAGAGAGAGAGAGAGAGAGAGAGAGAGAGAGATCCTATGATTTCTTACTTGCGGTTCAATTAGTTTTCCTGATATTAAATGGAAACTCCTGCAACTCTTTTTTCTCCACAAAGTCCACCTTCTTATGTATGTTATTGTTCTGTTCACTTCTGGTGATGATCTCAGATACAGGGCTGTGACAAGTGCATACTATAGAGGTTCAGTGGGGGCAATGCTGGTCTATGACATAACCAAGCCTCAATCATTTGATCATGCAACCAAGTGGTTAGAGGAATTGAGGGGGCATGCTGACAACAATATTGTCGTCATGCTTGTAGGTAACAAGTCTGATCTGGGCACGCTTCGAGCTGTACCTTCCGAGGATGCAAAAGAGTTTGCCCAAAGGGAGAACCTCTTCTTTATGGAGGCATCAGCACTTGAGGCTACTAATGTTGAATCTGCATTCGTCACAGTCCTAACAGAAATTTATAGAATTGTCGGAAAGAAGGCCCTCATTGCCAATGATGAAGCAGAAGGGAGTTCCTCACTTCTCAAGGGAACAAAAATTGTTGTCCCTGGACAAGAGCCCGAGCCTGAAGTGAGCCATGGCTGTTGCTCATAGGATTATAGGCATTTAACCTACTGTAACGTGGATTGCTGCTGTTTATAGATCCAGTAAATTTTTAAACCCTTTTTTGCTTTTAATTCTTTTACATTTTAACATTCATATTTGTCATTGTTTGACATGTTTGCATTCTCCCATCTTTCAGGAGACAATTGTAATACAGCTCGTGGTTGACTGGGTAATCAGGTTTACACCCTCTTGTAAAAAGCTGTTGGTAGATGATTGGCATAGAAGTCTGGGACTCATACAGTGATGTGATAAAATTGACATGTACTTGCCTGTATTTAACATTCACACATTTTTCTGATTTTAGCAGCATTCAATGGCTGAAATAGTATAGATTTCTTTCAATTAGACATAAGCACAGACTCACCCATATACCTGAAACTAGACAAAAACGAAAACAATAGAGTGCCTTATGAGAAAATGAGTTCGAGTTGGTTGTGGAGCAATGTTGTATTTGACTATTTTGTTGAGTTTCATTTTTGATAAATGAATTGCTTTTGAAGTAATTGATACAACATTCTATGATGCAGTTTTCAGTTTTCTACAGTTTGAGTAGGTATTTTGTAATAGAACTAGAGTTAAATGCTATGTAAGGAAGTGAAACAACTAGCAATGAAGGAGAATAAAAAAGTTACATAGTGCACTTGGTTGTCTCCTATCAAGCATTTTGTTTTGTAGATGAGAAGGTCATAAGACTCACAATGGGTATCATGCTCTGTTTACCTCCACTTCTGTTCTGAGAGTTTAGCAAGGTGCTATTGTTTCTTCAAACCTTAAAGTCATGAGAGGCCACATTTCCTGATACTTTGAGTTATTTTAGCCCCCCATCTTCTGGAATAAATATTCTTCTCAAGAAACCACATATCAGGAAAAAACAAATCTAGAATTTACCAAAACAAAAACAAACACTTTAGCATAAATTGTTTTCCAAAAGAGATATGCATGAATACATAATTTCTATTTCCAAGTTTCATTTACATTTGTTTTCCAACACTTGAAGATCTGCTAATGTTCTAAAGATGTCTTTGTTCTTGATTTGACTATTGTACATAGGTCATAGATGAAGAAAGATGGGAGAGTTGTATTTTTCTTTTATATATATATATATATATGGCGATGGGGATATTTAGACTTGAGACATCTCACTATTGTGGAGAAAAATACCGAGTTATTTATACTTACATCTCCTAAGGTTTATCGTTTTTTCACACATTCTCTAGGGTTTCAAAAATTATATATGCACCTCTTAAGTTTTCAAAACTGTTGAACATCACCCCTTACAGTGAGACGAAAAATAATAAGAATGTATGCAAAAATGATGCTAAGGGGGGTGGAATGGCCTAATAAGATTACTCAAGGTGTAAGGTCCAATCTCAATACAAATATTTTCTGCATTTTTTATTTATTATTTTCTCTTGCAGGGGGTTATGTGTAATTTTTGAAAACTTAGGTGTGCATGTGTAATTTTTGAAACCTCGGAGGATGTATGTGAAAAGACGATAAATCTCAAGCGGTGTAAGTGTAAATAACTCAAGAAATACCACTAGACCAACAATTAATTAGTTAAAGAGGTAATTACACAATTAGTCCACTTATTATTTCATAAGTTCCATGTTGGTTCACAAATTTTTTAAAGTGCCAAGTGCATCTGCGAATTAACTGATGTGTGTCACGTTGGTTCATTCCGTCAAAACACCTCAAACGGACATTAAGTTTTGTCCACGTGGAGGGGCATATGGGTCAATTCATGTCCTAATGTGAGTCCAATGGGGTTAATTAGGCAAAAAAAGAAAAAAAAAAAGGGCATCGATCTACTGAAATGATAAATCCTTAATCTATCTAAACAATAGGGAAAGAAGAGAAACTCTCTCTCAAAATATATTTCATTTCTTTTTCTCGAGTTAACCTAAAGAAAGAGATTAACTACATGAGTTTCAAACAAACTTTTTTCTTCAGTCAGTTTTATCTTTTCTCACACCTTCATAAGAATAAAGCATAAGCAATTTCACTATCATTAGAATTTTCTGAAATGGGGGTGAGATACATTAGTTACATTTATATATGAAAAATCTGGATCTAGTGATATAATGTAGGGTCTCCCAAAAGTGAAACAAGATTAATCATCAAACAAGCCTCCTATTACATTCCACATTTTAGGTTTATATAGAAAGCTAAACCTTATTCAACAAGGTAAAAAAACAAACCTAACTGACTAAGAAAAAAAAAATTAAAGGAAAGTATTTACTTGCAAGAAAAAAACTTCCAAAACATGGAAAATAAAATTCTAATTTGACTAGAAAAAATTAAAGGAAAGTCTCGAAGTAAAATAAAGGCTAAAACACATAAGGAAAGTCCCAAAAACTCAGCCGGAAGATGTGGGATCGATCGCACTTAAGTGGAAATGATCCGACAACAGGAATATGACACCTTGCTATGAGATCAATCTCATCCAGAGATGAATCCCCAACTGCTTTGCACATCTTTTACACCTTTTTTCTTGAATCTAACACGCCATGATCTCCAAACTCTTTCTTTTATTCAACCTTGTCGTTTCATTGGAGTTAATGCCAATGCGCCCCACTTGGGTCGGAAAGAATTCACCCTCAAATTCGGACCTTCTTCCTTGGAGCAAAAAATAACTCGATATATGTTGATCTTATCATTCCCAAAAATTAGTCTCCCAATATGTACGTTCTTTTAATTTAATTTTCTCAGTACTCTCCAAAAGAAAAGAATCATCACCAACAAAGTTAAGACTCTCATAAGCAATATCTTCTAAGGAATTCTTGATGCAGCACGTGGCAGGTTTGAATGATAGAATTTGAAAGAACATGATCTTCCTTAGGTTTGTTGATTAATTCTATAGAATGAGAATAGCAAGAAAAAGGGCATATATTAAATGCATTAATTACCCTAGGCTACATACTAGTTATTGTTTTTAACTTGTAATACCATGATCATTAAAATGTAACAATTAGGTTACTTTATTAAGAATCAAGTCACTGCATTTGATTCCAAGTTGACTCCAGGTATCATTGTCGATCTGCTTTCCAGCTGACAGGTACTAAGAGTTGTAGTTTTACAAATTTTTTATGTTCTTTTGTTTTAGTTTGCTCTCGCTTCTCGATCTCTTCTCGATTTCACTTCTCACGCGTCTCTAAATTCAATTTTGGTTTTGGATTTGGTTTGATTTTCTTGTTGTTTATCAATTGCTAGTTTTAAGGTTCATTTACTTTTGATTTGATGTTTTTTTTGTTTTTTTTTGCTTTGTTTTTCGATTTTTGCTTTTGGATTAAATTTCATATTTCAATATTTGTTTGAAGTTGCATCTCCAGGTCTGATTTTTGTTTTGGTTAGATTTATAGGTATTTTCGATTGAATTTGAGTTATTTAATTAATTTTCATGTTGAAGTTGCGTCTCCAGGTTTGATTTATGTTTTGGTTAGATTTATAGGTGTTTTCGATTGAATTTAAGTTGTTTAATTAATTGATTTGCATATTGATTTTCTATTTTAGTGTAGTTTTGGATTTGAATTTTTGTTGAGTATTTTGTGCATTTGATTTGATTTTCATTCTTAGGTATAATGTACGGTTTGGAGTACTTTTTGAATATAGTAAATATTATTGATGTTTTTCCTTTCCATTTGTATGAATTACAATATTATGTAGTTGCAGTAGTAGTATACATACTTAAAGCTTACTTTTTTTCACTTTGAGTTGCTTTTGTTGTTTAGAAATTCATGGATTGATTTGCTCTATTTTTGTTTAGGTTCCAAATAAGTTATTTTGGTTCACTTTTAGTTGTTTTTGTTGTTTAGAAATTGATTTATTTGCTCTCTTTTGCTTAGGTCATAAGAATGGAAGGGTTGAAATTTGTTCGATACTTGTATGGTGAAGATGGTGTTATGCTTGGCTTGCTGTTGTCTTTATATTAGATCAAAGTTGACGATTTTTGTAGTTTTTATATTGCTGTTATTTTAATTTGAGTATAATATGTATATTCAGTTTTACTCGCAGTTTCAGTTGTGAAGAACAGTTATTCAATACTTGTTTAACATATTTAGCCTTTTTGGGTATTTTTATTGTCTCTTTAGTGGTGGAGAAGGTTTATGTTTGATATATTTAACTTTGTTAAGCTTAGGATGCACGTGAGATGATTGGTTATGTGGGATCTTAGTGGCAAAGAGAGGTTTTTTATGTTTTCTGCTATTTTGTCGTTTGTTTAGTAATGTGGTTTTGACTTGTACTTTCGCTGTTCTTTAATCAAAGAGTTATGTTTGGTCCAAAAAAGTGAATATGATGTGATATATACTTAATTTGTACTAAAATATATATGATTATGTTTATGATTCTAATAAGTGTGTAATGTAACATCGAATTAAGTGTCTGCATGAGTCATAAATGAAATTTTTTTCAAATTAACAGTGCATTCATTCATTCAAATTTTAGTACATCCTAGCTAGTGATTGTTTGTACAGCACTATGAGACGAGACGTAAGGAGAGGATTGTTAAGGCTGGTATCACCTTTAATCACCAACGACGAATTTACCCCCACTAGCTAACAGCCTACTCCAAGCCACCTTAAACACCTGTTTGGCTCCATCTTCTTTGTGCACAGCACAGATTTACCTCCACTCGCTAGTAGCTATTTCTTTTCGTTTTGAGGGTGTCACAAATTGGTTACAAAGTAAGAATTTCAAACTTTTTTCTCTGTGTTTTTTTGTGAGAGTGAGAGATTTGAATGTAACTGGACTTTTGGTAGATTATTTACGTTAAAGATGATTAATAGATGGTAGAAGGATGATTTTCAAAGCCATCTAGCTTGCACTCGTTTAGTAATTGAAAACACTCATTCTTTCATGTACAAGACACAACATAATTATTAATTAACCACAATTTCCACTTGAGTATGCAAACTCTTGTTTCTGATTCTATGGTCCATAAATTTTCTCACGTTATATATTTAAGATCATCCAGTCAATTTTATTTAAGATAGTCAAATATATATATGCACATGCATAACTCGTTGACAAAATAAATTTAAGTATGTATTGTAGAAAGTTTGTGGACCAAAAAATTGTAAAAACACAAAATTTGCGGGCTAAGTGAAAATTGTGGTAAAGTCGGCAGACAATTGCTATAATTAATATAAGCCCATATATATCATTATACATGGCATAAATAATGGACTGATTGGGTATTAAAGGTGGAGGCAACCACAAAACTTTGGCAACGTAAGCTAGTCCAGTCCAGTCCAATCCTTTTGGAAATTCTGATTCTGTCCCTGACCTAGTTAAATCTTGAACAGTACGAACGCAGAATTATTTAAGTAGCATATATATGACATGAAGTGAACACACCACTTCTAAGCAGTCGTATATATTTTAGAAAACTATATTGAAGAGACAAATGGGTTGGTGTGAATGATAGGAAGTAGTTTAAGTGGGTGAGCCATTGGGAAACTTATGCCAGCTCCAATCTCCATATTAACCTTACCATCTTCTCCATTTTCCCCAACTTTCCAATCAAAGCATTGAACCATGGCTGCAACTGCAGTGTTCACCAGGTTGAGCGCCACCGCTGAGCCGGGGCACCGCCTCCTTCCGCCGCCAAACGGAGCATAATCGAAGCTATGTTCCCTTGTTTGACTTTGGTCATACTCTAGAACATCACTGTCATGTTCATTAGAGGAAACCAAGAACCTCTCCGGGCGAAATTCATTGGGATTGTCCCATATCTCTGGATCTCTCATAATTGCATGAACATTGATTGCCACTGTAATTCCTTGGGGTATGTCATAGCCTTTGATTTTACAATTTTGACGGCATTTTCTCATGACCAAAGGAGATGGAGGGTATAATCTCAATGCTTCCTTCACAACTGCTTGTAAGTAAGGGAGATTGGGGAGATCTGTTTCCTCAACCAATCTGGTATTACCTACGACTGATTTTATCTCTGCTCTGACCTTGTTGAATTCATCAGGATGGTTGATGAGCTCGGCTATTGTCCATTGCATTGACTCTGTTGAGGAAATGGTGCCTCCAATGAAAAGGTCCTACCACAAGCACAAAATTTCAATCAATATTAATTAAGACAAGTGTTAATAGGAAGTTCACAAGTAAATTGTACGTGTTATTTGCAGGGTATGACACTATGCCCCATTAATAATTGTTGCTCAGTTTATTAATTATATGCATATGGTTATTGTTGTTAGGCAATTATAATGAACTCCTAAAAGCTTAACCTTTTAAAAAAAGCCAACAATATAATAAGGGAGGCAATTTTCACACTCTATTTTCCTCTATTTTATTACTTATATTTTTAAATCTACTCTTATAGCTTTTGACTTGCAAAATAATTTTTTTTTTAATTTTCATTGAAGACATTCCTGTAGCTTGTTATTACTAGAATGCAATGTTAGTTTAAAAAACTCAGTTTTGTAATATATTTTACTATTCTAATAAAGAATGCACAAATGATAGAATATAAGTGAAGGTCTAACATTCTACATAACATCTTCAATGAAAAAAAAAAAAAAATTATTTTGCAAGTCAAAAGCTATAAAGGTAGATTTAGAAATATAAGTAATGAAATATGATAGAACATTTTAAAAAAAATAAAAAGAGACAAATGGAGAAAAGTGGAGCGTGAAAATCGCAGCTAGCCAATATCTTCCTTCACATAATAAATGTGGACCTTATAGAAAATTTTTTAATATTCTAGTTGACATAATAAATGACAGGTAGGAGATGCAAATTGTAGGTTCCAAACCCAAAATCTTTCGAAACGGAATGCGGATTGACCTTATAGGAACAACTTCAATTTTTTAGTTGACAATGATAACTAGGGGATGTAGATTCAACGTTCAAAACCCAAAATCTTTGGAAATGGGCTAAAATTATGATATTATATTAGATAATCACTTAAGCCCATATAAATTAGAGAATAAACTATAAAACCTCCACATGCCACATGGATATTAGGCTAAATTTCACATGCAAAAAGCTTAATCTTAAATTTTTAAGGGTTAATTTTAGTTAAGTATCTCAAGTTTACTTCAAATTTCAATTTAATACTATATGTTTAAAATCTTGTAATGTCGAACCTCATTTTTCCAATTTGTTGTAATGTTATACCTCCGTCAGTATGATTGTTAAGAGATCTATTAAATGTTGATGTGACACTTACATGCCACATCAGCTTTTAACAGATCTCTTAACAGTCATACTGACAAAAGTATGACATTACAACAAATTATATATGAGATATGACATTACAAGATTTTAAACATGAGGTATTAAATTAAAATTTGAAGCAAACTTGAGATACTAGCAAACTTGAGATACTGAATTAAAATTAACTCAACTTTTAATCACCAATAGTGCTAATGATCTTAAATTTGGATCCCAAATAACGTGTCATTACATCATTTTGGAATTAAGCACATCAAACATAAACCATCAACGGAAAATTTATTATGAAAATATAAAGATATAAAAATGGTATAACAAGCAGCTATGACCTACTATATAACTGTTGGAGCCATGCCCCCTCTGTAGTCTACAGAAAACCAATCTCAATGCTTCGTACAAATTTTCAAATAGAAGATATGCCTTGGGGATTTTAAAATTGATAACACGTGTGGGTCGTTAATAAAACAAAAATATCTTAGCAAAAAGTCTTCCAACTCAGTTAGCATTCAACTTTGCCGACTTTACCTCACTCTCGTTGAACTACAATTAACTCGACAATAATATCATTTCTTTGGTTGGTTTTATACTTTTATGGCTTCTATGCATAAGCCGCACACATTGACTGATAACTAGTCAATAATCACTCTTTTAACTTTGGCATAGACATCACTATCGTGACTTTAAAATGTTTTGACATACATATCTGGCACTTCTACGTATTATTAATATGCTCTTGTCATAAAATAAAATAAAGAAACTTATGCTTAAGATTCCTTCGATCCATTCCAAATAAAATAAGAAGTCGAATACTTCAACAGTACTGACAAACTTGTTTAATTTATTGGCTAAAACTTAGACGCCAAAATTTGACTAAATGCTTATAAAATTCAGGTACGAGTTATTACAGTTGACTAGGAATTTTAGAACTATATGCAAGTCTTGTCTAAGAAATTTGTTAGGAATCCTTTCTAGGATATATATTATTGAAGAATCCAATTCAAAAGCCGAGCTAAGGTCAATAGAATTAATGTGTTAAACATTAAAAATTGTATAAGTATTATAATTTGGATATATTTATAACTTTATATCAGCATGTCACTAAGGAAAAAAATTTCGAATTTCGAGAAAATTTCAACAAAAATTAGACGAAAATTCTGAATAAAACTTTAACATATGTTTATTTAACATATTATCTATTATATTGATAAAAAACATTGAAGAAACCAAATTATATAGTAGGTTTCATGTGATATAAAATAAATATAATGCGCGCTAGAGGCAAATACTGTTAAGAATATAGTTCACTAATTAATAATTACATAAATTTGATTGAACAAACACCTCAGAGCTTGTGTAATTTATTTTCCAGTTTTTCCTAAATGAAAAGAACTTTTCAGAGCTTTGGATTGTTGTTGTTTGTGCTTGTTTTAAGTTGTTCAATTATTACTTTCATTGGGAATTTCAAGGACGAAATTCTTTGAAGGGGGATAGATTGTGAGACCTCTTTGAAGGGAGTAGATTGTGAGGCCCCGTATTTTTCTAAGTTTTATTTTGAAAAATATTTTAAATATTTTAAAAATTTATTTGAGAAATAAAATATTTTAGGTTAATTTTATAATTTTTGTTTTAAATTAGTTTGACCCGTTCTTTGACTTTTTGAACTATTGGGCTTTTGACTTTGATTTGTGGCTTGTTGGAAAGGTCTCGAACACACGAATATGTAAGCGCAAACTGTGCATCAATTGGAGCTACGGTTTGAGAGATATGAGCATTTAAATAATGGACATTTTTGTAAATTTATAAACATGAATTTTGAAAACCCAAAATCAAATTGTTTATGTTAATTTCTCTGTTCACATTATCAATGCACGCAACCTACACTTCCCACTACCCACCATGATTTCATTCTCTCTTCTCCATTTCTCCTTTTTTTTTTTCCTTCTCCTTTCTCTTTCTTGTTTTTTCTTCTTCCTTTCTTTCATTTCCTCCATCAGTAACTCCATCCCGCACCTGCACCAACCATCAACCCACCCTCTCTCTCTCTCTCTCTCTCTCTCTCTCTCCTTCTGCCGTCGAAACCCACCAAAACCCAGCCCCTCCTCTCTTCCTCCACATCTTCAGCTCCTTCCAAATCCCAACCTCCCCAAAACTCAGCCTTCCCAAAACCCAGAAATCCCACCCAATCAAAAATTTCGCCGAAATTTCGAGAATTTCAGTAAAATTATCGAAATTTAGACAAAATTTTGTTGGTTTAGTGTCAAAATTTTTATACCTTAAAAAATCAAAAAAATTTCGATAAAATTTCGCTGAAATTTTTGAAATTTAAATCCTTGCATGTCACTATTATTACTGTCACATCAAATTATTCTTCGTAAAACTGACATGTACAATTAATGACTGTAGTACCAAATTGAAGTACTATCCAAACCCAAGAGCAGACTCTAAAGAAAAATTAAGAGAGAAATTAAAATGGACAGGATTGTACTTACAAGCAAGAAAGCTTTGATTTGAGTTCTGGTAATTTTGAGCTCAGCTTGATCATCTCGATACACCTTCAAGAGCAAGTCCATCAAATCGAAATCCTCTCTCTCCTCCCCTCTGTTTTCATGCTCCTTCAACATCCCCTCCAACAGCTCATCGAACTCCATGCACACATCCGCAAGCTTCTTCCCATAAACCCAGAACCCCAACCTCTTCAAGGGTCCCACCAACACATCCCCATACGCCACCTTCGTCGCCAACCCAATCGTCCTCATCATCATCTCCCTAATCTTCGCAGCCTCATCGCCCTTCTCCGAACAGCTCGTGCTCATCACCATCTTGCAAGTCGAGTTGTTGGTCAGTCTCATGAGCTCGGCGCCCAAATCAACCACCTCTTTGTTCCGGGCACTCTCCATCAGTTTATAACAACACTTGGCAATCTCCGTGCGTCTGCTGGCTCGTGAAAATTCCATCTGACGTGGCGCGAACAGTTCCGTCATGCAGAGCTTCTTCATGAACTTCCAGTAGTCCCCGTACTCGGCCCCGAAAAAGCCCGAGTTCCCGTACGGGAGCTCGTCCGCGAAGGCGAACGAGGGGCGGTCGGAGAAGGTGAGATCTTGGGATTTGAAGATGTCGGCGGCGGTGGCGGCGGAGGAAGAGAGGAGCAGCCGGGAGGCCCCGAGGCGGAGGTAGAGGAGAGGGCCATGTTTGGTGGAGAGGGTGTGGAAGGAGTTGGCCTGGTGGGGTGAGGTTAGATGGTGGAGGTGACCGATGACCGGGAGGGCCGGTGGGCTCGGCGGTAGACGGAGATGAGTGGCGGGCTTGGTAGAGTATTTGTTGAACAAAGATCTGAAGATGAAGGTTGAGAGATAGCACACAAGGAAGCAGAGGAGGTAGTAGTATTTGTCATCGATTACTGTGGCCATTGAGAAAGTCTAAAGAGGTTTGAGCTCACGGGTTAATGAAAAATGATCATTCGTTCCCTAAACTATATATTAGGGGATTGCACTTCTACTTTCCAAACTAAATCTTTTGACATATTACCTTCCAATTATATTCTGTCAAGCACATGATCTGTAAAAATAGTCAAATTGGCTATCATTTTTCTTTTTGAATGTCAAGTGTCCAAAAATAATGGAGAATATTAATTTTTGGCCAAATGACATTTTAGTCCTTGTATGTACTTTCACAATATTTTCATTTTAATTCTGTACTTTTATTTTTGGTGATTTTGGTCCGGTACTTTTTATATGATAGCAATTAAGTTCAAATAATTTATATTGTTTAAATTATTGACGGAAAATTTAATGTGGAAGCACATGCTTCGTACATAAATGACATTTTGAATATTTTAATCCACCTAGATGCCTATTAAGCCCCTACTTGTCATTTAACATATTCTGTTTGACGTTGAAACTTCTTATTTTTCTATATTGACTGCGTATAAGGATGGGTATGAGATTATATAGGCATCTAGATAGAGTAAGTTGTCTGAAATACCATTCTCGTGCAATGCATGTCGAATTTTCTATCATCGATTTAAACGAGGTTAATAATTTGAATTTAATTGTTATCGTATTGGAAATATATAACCGAAATTGCCAAAATTAAAAGAACATGATCAAAGTGAAAATTTCATAAAAGTACATGGACTGAAAATATCATTTGGATTTAATTTTTTTGACAAATTGGGAATCTCTTTGACGAAACATAGTATAAGGGATTAATTACTGATAAAATTTGTTTGAAAGGTAAACTGCGAAACTGTAGTCATTTAATGAGATAAATTGTAATTAACCCGGGTTTCAAAGAAAATTTTTCATTTCCAAATTGAAGTGTAATTGGTTTCCCATGGAATGACGTTTTAATTGGGTAGTTATAAGATTTGAATTGAATAGGTGTTTACACTTGAATTTAGCACACTAGGCCAATGAAATAGCCAAAGCCCAGTCAGAATCATCAATTAATAACAGTCTGGCCCAACACAAGAAAGTGGCCCAAAAACAGACCAAGAGGGACATTTCAATCATATTACTCAAAGACCCCCTCAAATAAAATTACAGCAAGAAAAATTCATTTCTGTTTGAATTTGCTGAAGTCGGCGCCATCATCACGCGACACCATCATTACTTTGATAATTATATTTATGCGAGTGGGAAAAATAGCAAGCGAGCATGCGTGAAGACCGAAGACTGAAGACCAACCAATCGGAAAAGACCAAGCAAGGGCCGGCGAGCCCTCGGCGGCAGCTGGCGAGCGCTCGGCGTCTCTTATTTTCTGAACTTCTCATTCTCTCTCCTCTCCTGATTGGTCCATTTCCTTTAATATTCAGCTGAAACATTGTTTTTCTTCAGCAAATTCTCAGAGCTGCCTATATAAGAACTATTCGACAGACAGAAGCATCCATCCACGATCAAAACAAAGACCCAAAGTCTTCAAGCCTAAGGGCTCCACTACAACAAATATGGCCAATTAAAGGCCTCTACTTTTTGCACCCATAAATTTGGGGATGTCTATTGACAAATGAGGTGGTCACTAATACTTATTGTCGGTGATCACTATATTTATAGTGGAGATGATAGTTGCTTTAGGACCCACTAATTTGTACAATAGTTGATTTTTTGGTAGCTACATAAACATAATAACCAAATTGGGAGTTAGTGGGATAAATTTGTAATGGTGGTTGTGCACAAGGCCACTTTTCTTTGAAACTAAAGTTGGAAAAGTGGCAATTGATATTTTGGGTTTAGGGATGAATTTATAAAATATTTCATTAAAATTATTTTTCTATGAATTTATAAAATTGTTTGTTTGAAAAAGAAATGCTTTTATAAATTGGTTTAAGGTTGACAAAATTAAATATTTATATTATAAATGAGTTTTTTGTCTAGTTGGATAGAGCTCGGGACTACGAGCGCGTAGACACGAAGAAGACGTAAATTGGTTTAAGATTTTATTTTGACAAAATTGAATGTTTACATTATAAACGAGTTTTTGGTCTAGTTGAATAGGGCTCGGGATTACGAGTGCGTAGACACGAAAAAGATGTAAAACAGAGTTACGACCATCAAGATTCGAATTAGTGTACTGGTTAACAAATTATGGTGATTTTTGTTTGAGGGCTAAATGTGTAATTTCGTTACATAGGGTTAAATAAAAACCTAACTCCAGAATTTATTTTTCATTTCCTCCCACATCTCTAAACCTACCGTACCCTCCCTTCTCTCTCATCTCTCTGTCTTCGATCGAACATGGATAATCCAGTGAAGATTCCAACGCAACTACCACCAAACTCTTCGTCTCCTCCTTCTCTCTCTCCCTTTGATCTTTTTCTTCCCAAAAATTCAGCCATGAAGCTAGATCGAAAACCAAACAAAACTACCATCTTTTCCGGCGATTTCACTATTCCGGCGGCAAGGCAGCAAGGCACACGACCTCTATTTTCATCCTCTCATTGCTTTGAGTTGATTGGTGTCGTTAAATCATTTCAGCAACCAACATAGATGGCGATTCAAAGCCCAAACACCCGCGACCTTCCTCTGCCGATCTCTGGCGACTCCGACGGTGTATGACGGCCATGTTAACGGAGTTGTTACGCTTGGCTGAGGTACTAATTAATTGGTGTCTTATATATATATCTTAATTATTTTCACTCATTCCATATATATATATATATGAGAAATTACTAATTTTAGGTTTTATTTTTGGGTTTGTTTTTATTTCTTTTGACATAAAGAAATAAAAACAAGTGAGTTGTAAAATGTGTTGATTGCTGGAGGTCTTGGAGGTCCAGACCTCAAAGGTGGAGTTCCAGTCCTCAGCTTCATGGTGGCTTCCTAGAGGTTTGGTCCTCAAGGTGGAGGTCATGTCCTCTGCTTCATGGTTGTGCTAAATTGTACACGTGTCTGTATTTTCAGTAATTATGGTTATTAGTTATGCTAGTTAGTCTATAGCCTATAGTTGTGTGCCATGTGGCTTGTTTTGTTAAGAGATTAGTTAGTTGGTTTCAATATTCTGTTAGCAGTCAATATATAGCTGTGATTCTTGATTCGTGTATTCATTAACTCCTTCAAGCAATATAGTTCAATGGTTTTCTTATTGATATACTGCATTGTTTGACATAGTTTTGTCCCGAATATGTACTTGATCTTTTCTGAATCATCAACTGTTTGCAGTGATAACCAAAATGTTCATCTAATAATTGCATAATTGGTCATCTTTGACCAAACAAAATTCCTTTTCAACTTATGTTCCTTTCCCTTGTGAGTTTATACTTTGTGGTTTTGCTTGGTTCATATTTGTTCTGATATTTTTTTGTCATTTTCCAACCTTCTGCAAGTTCATGTGGAACTATAAATACCATGGTCTGTGATATGGATCAGTATGTTCTTGCACTCTTTCTTTAGTTAACTTCAAATTTAAGTAGATACATAAAAATGAAATTTCTCGATTTAACCAAAGTGATATGCTCTAGTGATGATTTTTAGTGACCTTAATAAAGAAAAATGCAGTGTATAACATACTACTCAAAAGTCTAATTTATGTGTCTGTAGTATAGGTCAACAACTCTTTTTATTTATATGAAAAAGTGTAACAATGATAGTGCATCATGGGATCTGTCTTGTTTTATTTTATTTTATTTTATTATCTTTAGGTTATGGAAGTAAGAAAAACATGAAAGTATTGTGAGCATATATAATTTTCATGTGTGGTTGAGTTATATCTTTGCTATTTACAGGATGTTGCTATCAAGGTATTCTCCAAATAAAAATATGAGAAAGTTCTGATATTTTCCTTCAGACAAAAAGTGTGCTTCTTAGCTACTCATTATTTGGGTTTGGGAAGCATACTTATAGTTTCTTATTTTAATCTATACTAACTTAAACTTTCTTTTAATTTATGCCTTGTGTGTGTGTTTTCAATCTATATGTATTGACTTCAAGTTCACAGGTGAACAGGGGAATGAGTCAGAGATGAGGTTCAAACATACATATGGGGAAGGTATATGTCTGAACCTCATATGTGATTTGAATACTAGCATGAGTTGCCCTTAACTAGTTTTTATTTTTCTTTTTCTTTTTCAACATGATTAAGTAATAGTTTCTCTATTGCCTCTCAGTAGGCATGAGGCATTTTTTCAGTGCTATCAAAGTTCATTATATTTTTCATTTTGCAAGCTTATTTGAGTTTGTTGTAGTGAAGGTACGTTTTCACTTCTATTAATTATAACTTCGATTATGGCATGTTTATAACTCCAAAATATGGTTTTTCTTATGTTCAACTTTGACCAAACAAAATTCATTTTCAACTTATGTTTCTTTTCCTTATAAGTTTATACTTTGTGGTTTTGCTTGGTTACGATGTAGGACAAGAAGATCAAGAAGAAGACTTGAGGACCAAACCTCATGGGAGAGGACCGAACCTCCAGAAGCTGAGAAGAAGATTAAGGACCAGACCTCATGAGAGAAGACCGAACCTCTAGTTGCTTGAAAGTGCGAAACCTCCTTCTTCATTTGCAATTTTCTTCTCTCTTCCTTTTCATCCTTCAGTTTTTTAATCAACAACCTCATCCTCTTCGTTTTTTTTTTGTTCTTTATCCCACAAACCCCACATCTTTAGTATTGTCCCTTGTTTATTTGAATTGTTGTCTTGCATGGAATAATCTTTAATGTAAGATTCAATCCCACTGCATGATATGTTTGGTGGGAAAATGTATTTTGAATTCTAATAATTAATTAGTCACCAACATTCATGGAGACATTGTTTAATGATATCAATTCTAACACCAATATAGCAACCTTACATCTAATGGTGAAAGGAAAAAACCAACTAACTGCAGCATTAGTGAGCAGCTGCCTTGTCCGACTGTCATGACAGTTTTTGTGAAATTCTTCCACCATTCTTACATGTGGGTGGGCTTAGCTCCCTTGCCACCCCAACACCAACCTCCAACATGCTCTATGGTGACTGCATTGTGGCAATGTGCAATACAAACTAACAATAGTGGCAGTTGCATCTATTCCTACCAAAAGCAATTGGTTGCCTTTGCTAGATTTTGTTGTAATGCTCACCAGTTACCTCACTGATATTCTCAAGCTCAAGCTCAAGCAATCTCTCTCTTTCTCTCTCTCTCAAGCAATCCTCATCTTCCTCTCTACCAAACATTGTCTCTCAACAAGTAAGCAATTTCTCTCTCTCAAGCAATCCTCACTCTCATTCTACCAAACAAATCTCTTTCTCTCACAAATACTCTCTCTCTCTCTCTCTCACTGATCTCTCAGATTCTAGCACAAATACAAAACATTCTCTTTGTACCTCACAAAAAATGCAAACAGTGCAATCCCATCAAAAAATTGCCTAGTTCTAAGTTTCATCAATAGCTCATGTCAAGCTATTTTCCTGTCTTTAATTTAATTCAAGCATTTACTTGTTTTTATCTTATTTTGTTAGCTCTGCCAGGGTACAACTGTCATGGTATGATATATTTGTGAAAGCGTATCTTCATGCCTTCATAAATATTTTGTTTGTATTTTAATTCTGCATTTTTATCAAATATGTGTGAGTTTATATTTTGTACTTTAAATAATGTTGTACAAGTTTTATATTTGAAGTAGAGTGAGTTTTACATTTGATGTAAAGTGAGTTTATATTTATGTTAGCATATTCTTTTACCTTTATAAATATTAAATTCCCCATTTAATTAATGTACGTGTGAGTTTACATTTCTGCATTTTAAATAAATTAAAGTAGAGTGAGTTTATTTTTTGTATTCAAACTATGATTGTCCTTATTATTAATAATAATTGGATATTATTGAACAAGGACGGATTACTTCTAACGTTCATGATATCTAACTATTATTAATGACTGTGAATTTCCTTATATATATATATATATATACCATTGTTAACATAAAAAAAAGTCCTTGTGGAACAAGGCATAAAAAAGAACCCAGGCTGAAAAGTTGTTCCTTGATCGGCCGTACAATCATCTGATTAGAATCAGACTTTGGCGCGCAATTCAAATGAATATTAAACTACAAATAATGGCCTCGTGGCCAAAATTGGTTTAATAAATGGCCTCTTGGCCGAAACTCACATGATCCACACCAAACTTGACAAAACGACCTTTGGGCTGACCCAAGTTCAATTCATTTCTGTATCCAGCCTTTAGGCCGTGAACTGTGGCATGCCCGCAACACACTATCGCCAAAATTACAAGAGGACTACAGTGTTCCTCGTTCAAGGTTCTCGAGGCCCCGAGCCCTGACAAATTTTAAGGGCAACAGTAGGCTTGGTTAGTTTTCTGCTATAAGATAGCTAGTTTGGGGGCTTTTGACACAAAAAAGCCTATTCGGCTTGACTTGGTGTGGCTCGATCATGACTTGTATTATAGTCTTTGTAGACTTGTAGCCGACCACGAATGCCTTTCTCCTTTATTAATTTTTTTAGCAAATTATACGTAGGTATCTTAGATTTACACCGTTTTTCACTTGAGTAGCTCAATAATAAAAAGTTGCATAAACGTATCTCAACTACCATTTTTTGACACTTAGGTACCTATGTCAACTTTTCCATCCTCTAGGCTGTTAAGTGTCGACATGGCACAATGACATGACTTTTAAAAAATGCCACGTGGACAAAAAAATAATAAAATTTTAAAAATAAAATAATTATTAAAAAAACAAAGAAAAAAATAAACAGAACCCAGCCACCACATTTCCCTCTGAAACCCCTCATTCTCAGCCACCCACCCTACCCACCCCGCAGCCGACCCACCCAGCCACCCACCCCTTCTCTCTCCCCGCCCCTCTTCTCTCTCTCTCTCTCTCTCTCTCTCTCTCTCTCTCCTCGAAACCCTAGTCCCGAGCCCTCCTCCCTCCGCCTCCCCCGCGTCAGCCACCCAACCCACCCACCTCCCTCTCCTTCTCCGGCCACCAACTCCATCTCTCTCTTTCTGTCTCTCTCTCTCAAATATGAACACAGGGGGTTGGGTTGGGTTCGGAGGGACGTAGGGGGAGGGCGATGGTCGGTGTGGGGTGGGGAGGGGCTGGGTTTGGGCTGCGGTTTCCAATTTTTATCTCAACTTCACCCCAAATTTTGACCCATCAAATCTCCACCAAAATCATCAATCTTATACTCATTTTGAAGTTATGAATTTTCTCTTTACAACTATATAAAAATCATGCAAAAATGAGTTATGAAACCTGAGATAATTGGTCACAAAGTAGGCTATCCGAAACTGTCAAATTTTTCAAACAAATTGGCAATTTCGGGTAGCCTAATTTGTGACTACTTATCTCGCGTTTCATAGCTCCTTTTTGAATTATTTATATATGGTTATAAAGAGGAGATTCATAGCTTCAAAATGAGTATAAGATTGTTGATTTTGGTGAAGATTTGATGAGTCAAAATTTGAGGTGAAGTTGAGATAAAAACTTGAAAACATTTATTTATTTGCAAGTTTTTTAACTTGAGGTATGAACTTGAAAAACATGGTAAAGTTAAGGTACTAAATTGAAATGAAGCCTTTTAGTAGTATGTCACGTTCTCAGATAACGGCATTTTTGACGGCCAGACTAACGGAAGTATTTAACTGACACGGTTTCGTAGTTGGGGTACCTTAATGCAACTTTTTTAACTTGAGGTGACAAGTTGAAAAGTGGTGTATAGTTGAGGTATATAATTGTAATTTACCCTAATTTTTTTGTTTTTAATAATTATTTATATTTTTAACTTTTATTTTATTTTTTGTATTATTTTTTTTGTCCACGTGGCATTTTTTAAAGTCACGTCAGTGTGCCACGTAAGCAGTTGTTTAGGGATAGAAAAGTTGACAGAGGTACCTAAGTGTCAAAAAATAATAGTTGAGGTACGTCTATGTAATTTTTTTTATTGAGGTACTCAAGTAAAAAACAGTGTAAACTTAGGGTATCTACGTATAATTTGCTCTTTTTTTTTTAGTTGCAATTAGGGCTGCCCATCGGTCGGTTCGGATTGGTATTGGGGCTTACCAAACCAAAACCAAAAAATTCGGTATTTTTCGATTTCGGTATTTTTTGGTTTCGGTATTTTTTGGTTCGGTAATTTTTGGTAAATTTCAGTTTTCGGTTCGATTTCGGTAATTTTGGTATCGGATATTTTTGGTTCATTTTCGGTTTACTTCGGTATATTTTCAGTTCATTTTCAGTTTAATTATAATAATACTAATTATTATATACTAATATAAATTAAAATTTAATCAAATATGATACATAAAATATAATGTTTGATGAATATATATTTGCACGAGAAATATTAGTAGTTTATTATAGTACTAGTATTTTACCCTAGTAATAATATATACTAGTATAATTAGTTTAATAATATGTATTAGTACATATCCTATTAATTTAGTATGTATATATACCGATAAATATGAGTGTATATATATATATGCATTACTTATCTAAAGATGAGATTTTTATTTTCCTAAAAATAATAACATTTACTTTATTAGAAAATGATTCTATATCTTAACTCACACTTTTGATAATATTAATATGATAACATTATACAATTATATTTTTTTATAGTTGTTTAAGATATTAGTAGTTTAATATTTATTATACCACTAACATAATAGTATTATATAAGCATATATAACTAAATTTCGGTAATTGTTTCAGTTTTTTCGGTAATAATCGATTCGGTTTCTTTCGGTAATAATTTTCGGTAATCGGTCGGTTTACCAACTTTTTTCGGTTTTTACCAAAACCAAACCAACTTTTTTCGGATATTTTCAGTTTCGGATTTTCGATTTTCGAATTATGAAAATCGGTATATTAAACCAAAAAAATTCGGTCGGTAATCGGTCGGTTCGGTAAAAACCAAACCAAAGGGCAGCCCTAGTTGCAATAGCTTCCGTGCTAAAAAGATACTTAAATTGAAATGACATAAAATTAAAAAAAAAAAAATTCTGATTTGGTATTAAAGTCGATGGATCTTGTGTTTTAAGGGCATGTAAAGAAATCATTGGGCCGAAAAGTTGCCCAAAGAATTGGACCTTCACTCAGAAAGTGGGTCCAATGCATACGTTTTGTTTGATCAATGTCGTCTTTGGGCCAATCTTGTATGTAAGTGGAAAAATATATTAATAAACATGTGAACCTGTGAAATCTTGAGACCTAGCCAAGGCAGGACATTAGATACTGACCGTTTAACTTGTTGTAGCTGTTATTGTTTTCCAAGAGTCATGTACTTTTGTCAAATATGCTTGAAAATGATAACACAAATTCTTTATTTTTTTTGTAAGATAATTAAGGACTTCTGGAAAAAAAAAATTATATAATTAAGGATGCAGACACTAATTAATAAGCGTTCTGAATCCAACTAAATCACAAAACGCAGTTAATTTTCTAGAGAGAAAGAGTCATATGAATATTGGGGAAAGCATGAGAAGACTAATTACTATGAGTTTGATATTGGTTACACTTTTGCAAATTGAAATGGCGAGACCAATATTTTCCCTTCGTCTTCATCACCATAGAATTCCCCATAATGTTTTTTTTAAGAGACAAGTTCACCATAATGTTTATATCGATGAGTTATGCAAAAAGCGATGCAAGAAAAAATGCAAGGATCTATATGGTTTGCCAGAAGGATCATGTGAAAGAATATGTAAAGAAGATTGCACGTTTGCCAGTTCAAAGAAACACAAGTAATTACGTTTCTACTTCTTCCATTACCACTAATTATCGTTGAGGATGTCTTTGGTGAAGCTGCCCCTCTTGACTGGAGGCTCTTAGGAAGCTGTGCATGGAAACCTGGACTAACAGGCCCCCAACTTCCTTGGTTTCGATCTTATCTCGGGATGCTTTACCCGGCCCTCCTATGTAACATGCTTTAGTTTCATTTTGTCTCAGAGTCTCTATCTCCTTAGATCGGAAACTCCTTCTTCCTTTCAATATGTTCTTTTTATCCTGTATTTGTTTGTATTTGGCTTTGGACTGGGTTTCTTCCCTCCTCTGCCTGTGCTTTTGGGCTTAATGAATTCACTTTCGACAAAAAAAAAGAGTCAACAGATGAAAAGCAATGTAGATCAGGTATTAGCTAGTTTATTGTGGTCTTTTAGAAGATTTAAAAGCGCTTTTAAATTAATAGTTAAAAACGTTTTTGATTATGTTTGGCAAAAAAAATTGAAAGTGCTTTGGGTTATAAAAGTACTTGAAAGCGCTTTCTGGTAAAAAATCTGGTAGATCCTTTCTTAGAAAGCGCTTTCAAGTACATTTATAAGAAGTACTTGAATTTTTTTTAAAAATATTTATGTATTTCTAATAAAAACGCTTATAGTAAAAGCGTTACTAAGCCAAAATGCTTCTTACATAAGCACTCCTAAACAAGCCCTAATTTTCTCTTTTCTCTACCTCTTGTATCATATACATAATTAATTAAGCAAACGTTTCTTTTAATTTAGGTACATAATACATTTCAGTAGATAAAATCTTTCTACTATTTTGTTTTTTAGGGGTAGTTCGATCTTCATCCTTGGGACAAGATCATATGTTTTGTTCATTTAACTTGGACATTATTATTTAATGGCCGAAAAAAAAAACTTGGACATTATTTTTTTTAGAAAATTAGGATTAAATACCAAATATCAATAATTTTTCAATAATGCAGCATTAAATAATAATGTCCAAGTTAAATTAACAAAACATATGAAAAAAAACCCTTATTAAATATATGGGAGACTTAGAGTACAGTTCATTTTATGAGTCTTTTTTAGACAAATTAAGATCGGTAGTGATTTAGGGTTTTTAATCAAATCCTTTTATTTTTCTTTTTTGACAGATTTATGTTAGGTTTTCGTCAAAAATTCTGAAGTTAAAACTTAACATGTAGCCTCTATAAAGCCTACTCTACACCCTATGAGGGGAAATACCCTTCAAATTGGGGAATGACTTTATTATGAATTAAAAGAATTTTCTTATAAATTAAAATGATTTTCTTATAAAATAAAAGGACTTTCTTATGAATTAAAAAAAAAATTTCTTATAAATTAAAGGACTTTAGTATGAATTAAAAGAATTTTTTTATAAATTTTAAAACACCCCCAGTGTCCATCTAAAAACTATTTTTCTAAAGGACCCAAGCCTAATTATCTCTAAATATATTTCGACTTAAATACAAATCACCCAAAAAAAAAAAAAATAAACGACCAAAAAAACTTGTGTAGCGAGCTGCTTGCATGCTACCTCACCATGCTGACCATAGACAAACACAATATTTGTAATAAAAAATTAAAATAATTATAATGATGATAAATTGATAACTAAATGGTTAAATAATTTTTATTTATACTATTTTTGTTTTATAAGAATCATTATTGAAGGAAACCGGAAGAATAGATGTTTGGATCCTAAGCATATATTTTTGATTGAGTAATTTACTTTTTTGATACCAAAATTACAAAAGGTGAAATAGGTCAAAACGTCATCAACAAATACGACATAACAATACCAAATATAAGAAAACGCTCTTGACCACACATTAAAAAATATTTGAAGTCACTCCATCATCTCTATACATGGAAACCAGAGAGAAGACTTATGCGAGGACTTGGAAACCCATTGTGGTAATATTTTTTGTTTTTTTTCTATTTAGCTCCCCGTGTAACGGCTACTTTAGGCGGCGACGACGGTGGTTCCAACCACCCAACCATTAATCCCTTTAGATATTGTGAAATTGAGCCATTATTGAGTTGATTGTTAATTTTGAATAGGTTGAAATTGCTCAGAGTTAACGAAACCCCAAATTCGAACTGTAATTGGATACTTTTTCGGTACCAAAGTACTCCTGGACGAACCCCCGGCCAAGGTGTATCATACATAAGATTTATTGGGATAAAATTTACGAGTTCAAAATGTTTGGGTGATGTTTGGATTTGAGCCGGGATAGATTTGAGTGTATGAGATTTAAGAGAAATTTTAAATTAACCGTTAGAAAATTCGCATAATTGAGCGGAATGTCTAGGCTTCACACGCGCACTTTGAAATGTCTTTGAGTTGAGACTAATTTTATAGGTGACACTACCAAGGTGCGAGATGATTTGGTAGAAGGTCGAAGCTTGATTTCTCATTGTGAGTTGGACTTTTGTTTTAGAAATGTTTTTATGAATTTATTCATATTTAATATTTTGAGCTTTAATTGAGTAAAAATGATTGTGAGTGGACCTTTGTTTTATAAATGTTTATGTTTCTATATGATTACAAATTCGTTGATTTAATAGCAGATTTGAGTTGAGAATTATTCTTTAGAGTTCTTTAAATAATATTTATGTTTGAGACTAGTGACTTTAAAAAAAAAAAACTTGGATTTTTTATGGTCTTGTGATTTTATATATATTGGTTATCCTGAGTTTTATTTAGATTGATAAATTGTGAGTTGAACTGTGATTTCAAATGATTAATTTAAGGAATAGAGATTTGAGTTCATGGTTTCATTACATAATTTTTATAAGAAAATGATGGACGGTTTATGCAAATGGTTTTCAGTATTATATTTGGAAAGTTTTATTATTAAATTTCAAGCTTCTTGGAAATGATTCAATCAAACAGTTTTAAGGTTTGAAAATGATGCTATTTAAGTGGATTTGTGATGGAGTTCAAAATTTAGTTTCTTTGAGATTTTGATGAAAGGTTTTGGGGGCAGTTTGCGTACACGTGCGAGCACACATGCTTGCCCGTGCATCGATTTGCTCTGCACAGGAAATGGCGAGCATTCCTGTTTACCAATGCATCGATTTGCTCTGTATGGGAAGTGGCGAGCATTCCTGCCTGCATGTGCATCGATTCGCTCTGCACGGGAAGTGGCAAGCAGTCCTGCCTGCTCGTGCATCGAGATCACTCTGCAAGGGATCGAAGTGGCGAGCTTATCTGCATGCTCGTGCATATGTACGCGCGGGATGTGGTGAGCTTATTTATCTGAGTTTATGGCCAGTTTTTCCCTGGGGTTTTAGTGTGACGTGAGTTGTCAGTTTGTGGATTATTTTGGGACATGAGTTTACAATAGCAAATATTTTTAAATGACAGTTTCAGTTGAGCATTGCATTATTATTTCAGATATTTTAATAGATTTACAGCTTGAGGGTATTATTGGTTTTCTGTTGAACGATTTATTTACAAATGCATATGAAGATTTACTTGAAACTAATGCATTGCATCCCTTTCTAGATCTTTCCATGCATATTCCTTATTTTTGAGATTTCCTATGCAAGATGAAAATTTTACTAACTTTAGGATGATGTTCAGGGATGGTTCTGTGAAAGGAGTTTTAAAACTAGGGGGCTTTCAAGGAGAACGGACAGTTTTATAAAATGGTTTTCAAAGGAATTTTTTTAAACCTTATTTTTGTCCGCTTACTGAGATTATTCTCACATTTTTGTTTATAATGTTTTGCCCCCAGGTATTAGAGATTGTTGTGGTTGGACCGCACCACGTCGAAGCATCCAAGTATTTCATCCCTACCTGTTGGTATCATAGGATCAAGGTTCTCCTTACAATTGTTGTAGTGAGATGTGATTGTAAAATTTTATTAGATATGCTCTGATTAAATGGATACTACTTGGTATGGGTTTGAGACCCTTATTGGATTGTGGTTGAGGATGGTTGCTGAATTAGAAGTGTTATTTGTTTTATGAACATGTTGAATTGTTCAATTTACAAGGGAAGTTCTGTCGAATTTTCGGTAGGATTTTTCTTGGATTTGGATCCCACAAGAATCACTTCGAGTTTCGAAGTGAAATCCGAAGACGGTCTTGTCACTACCTCTTGGGCGTATCTCTTCTCGATCCCCAACAAGCAGAAATATTAGTTATTTTTCTTATGGATTGCAGCTCACCTTGGGTGTGGGATATAATGTTATTTGTCTTGAGTCTGATGCGCAAGCTATAGTTTATTGGCTTCAAAATCCTGGTAATGATTTTGCACCTGATGATCATCTCGTGGATGAAACTAAAGGAGTATGGAGTTTGTTTTCTAAGTGTACTTGTTCTTTTATTCCTCGTCATTGTAATAAAGCGGTGCATATGCTCGCTTCTTTTGCTTTGCGTAGTGATTGTAAGATTGATTGGGATCATGAAGCTCCTGTATGGCTTTGTGACTAGTTGGTCCAAGACTTTATAACTCCCTTATAAGTTTCTTTTGAGACTAGTTGGCTTTGTGACTAGTTGGTCCAAGACTGTATGGCTTTGTGACTAGTAGGTTTTTTTTTTTTTGACAAAACGGAGCTCTAGGTTAACAATGTAGAAATTTATACTAATTTTAATAGTAGAAAAGTCAACTTATTTTTATATGATGGATGATGTTAAACTAGACTATTCTTATGGATTATGTTGGATAATGTTCGACTGCAGTAAGCTAGACTAGGTGTATCCTGTGTTTGGTGTTGTGTTGAATAAAGCTAAATAACACTATTTTGTATTTGATACATGGTCGGACTAAGTTATAATTATTTTAAATTTTAAATTAATTAAAAAATTTTAATTATCTATTTTTTTAAATATAGTTTCAAGACCTAAAATAATTAACTTTATGTATTTGTTTATTAAATAAATACATCTTAGATAATGAGAATCCACTTTTTAATATAGTTTGAAGAGTTCATATTTAATTATCAAGTTTCTCTAGTTTTAATGTCTAAAATAATTTATTAATTTGTTTTTTATTAAACAAAATGCTATGAAATGCCATTGCATCTCTCCATTTCCTTGTACACCCTTTCATCTAACATTTGTTTTGCTAAATCAAAATCATCATCATCGATCACTATATACTTGGCGAGATGATCGGTGCATGCAAGAACAATTATATCATTCTTTTGTTTATGATAATACACTTCATTTATCTATTTATTTTAGGTGGTATATGTGGTTATGTGTGCAGCTCTTAACTCCTGGACTTCCATTTTTCCTTAATTCATTACAGGGATCTTTCGGAGGACAGTTGAGGTTCATTTGCTAAAACAATTTAAGAAGCTTGAAATTAATAATAGATCAAAAGAACGAAAAAAACCCAGAAAATGGAGAAAATAATAGATCAAAACCCATGAAAAAAAAACAAAAAAACCCAGAAACAATAATAGATCAAGAACCACTATTCAACTATTTCCTCTCTACTCTTCCTTCTTACTATGCAATAGAACCATCAAGATTCCCATTACTGATGGGCCCTGGGCCAATTGCTTGATCCTACCCTTTCCCTTTTTTTCTTCTTCTGTTTCTTCTTCTTCCTCACCATTTTTATAGATCGCTCCCACCCCACCCCTACACCCTCATCTTCCTTCCACTTCATCTGTAAAACCCAGTAAAAATTCAAGGCATCAATTCAGTATATCAATCTCAAATAATCCAGTAAATCAATTCAAGCTAATCGATCTGATCCACAAAGAAAGAGAGAGAGGTTGAGAGAAAAAAAAAAAAAAAGGAGGAAGAAAGGAGGGAGCTAGAGAGAGAGAGGACTGGGTCTGTTGGTCTCCTCCCGTGGGTTTGACTGAGAACTGAGATCAAACTTGGTGCAACTCTCGAAAGCGTCGAATAGTCTAAGGAGAAATAGCACTCGTTATTTAGCACGGTACTTCAGCACTGTATCGAAGAAGAACGTCTAAGCCATGTTTTTAGGAAAACCGGTGCTACGTAGTCTCACTTAAAATAGCACCGAGTGATGCCAAACGCAGGATAAGCGTGTACCAAACGTAGCCTAAGTGTCTAACACATGCAGACTCAATTTTTTATTTTGTCTGAGCGGACTCTATTTCCTTACCTAAAATCACTGCTGTTCAGCCTGTTCCCCCACTATCTCAATCTGATGAGACAGGGAGGGCCCATTATGTTGAGAAGTCATTGGGATATTCCAATAGTTTAGGGATTGTATCATTAAATTAATTTGTATAGGTTGACTTCGTACATTACTTTCCTTCTATTGTACAGCTAAATTATAGGCCTGATAGCTTAATTGTAGGATCACTTCTGTATAAAGATCTTGCCAACGTAATGAGAAAGCAAGCCAATTACAAATATTTGCTTATACTTTTTACATGGTATCAGAGCGGGGATTCTGAACCTCAGCTCTTGTTCTTTGTTTAGACAATCTTTGTCTTCAGTAAGTTGATCCTTTTTTCAATCATGGGTGATAATTCAAACAGATCCTATTCTTCCAAGGATGGAAGCACAAACAATGCTTCTAGCCCTTTTTTCATTCATCATTCAAATCATCCAGGGATGGTCCTTGTTTCCAAACGCTTGAATGGTGATAACTATGGGACTTGGTATCGTTCCATGAAAATCTCCTTGAGTGCCAAGAACAAGCTTGGTTTCGTTGATGGTACTATCAAAAAGCCATCAGAGAAGGCTACTGCAGATAATCTTTCTTGTTGGCAGCGTTGCAATGACATGATCCTATCTTGGATCTTGAACTCTCTTGAACAAGACATAGCTGACAGCGTCATTTACTCAGACACTGCCCATGACATTTGGCAAGATCTTGAGGAACGCTTCTCTCAGAGCAACGCACCGAGGATTTTTCAGATCCAGCGAGAAATCGCTTCTCTTTCTCAAGATCAGATGACCGTTGCTGCCTATTATACCAAGTTGAAGGGTTTTTGGGATCAACTAGCCTCAGACAATGATGTTGTCTCTTGTACCTGTGGAGCCATGAAAACTCATGCAGAGCAAGAAGAAAGGAACAAAGTCATGAAGTTCCTCATGGGCCTTAACGAGTCCTATGCTGCAGCACGTGGTCAGATCTTGCTGATGCAGCCCTTGCCATCTCTCCGCAAAGTCTATTCTCTAATTTCTCAAGAAGAGAAGCAACAGGAATTGGGGTCTTCTCGACCAACTATGGAACCTGCTGCCATGGCCGTTCGACAAAACCAAAGGCCTTATAATCCCAATCGCAAGCCTCTTCATTGCTCGCACTGTGACAGGGACCATCATACCATAGACACATGCTATAAATTGCATGGTTTTCCTCCAGGACACCGTTTTCACAAGTCCAACAAATCCAATGGACGTCGTGACAAGCATGGGGCTGGTTCTTCTTCGGCTAATCATGTGGTTTCCAATCCTACCTTGCAAGAACTACAAGCTGCCATGCCTAATCTTTCAGAGGATCAATACCACCAAATCTTCTCCTTGGTAAATGGGAACGAAAATGAACAGCAAGGTATTTAGGCCAATGCGGCTAGATCATCATCAGGTTTGTCAAAATCCTATTTTCCTTTCCATCGATAGTCAATCGATAGTGGAGCCACCGACCATATTACTTCTTCTCCGCATTCTCTCACTACCAAAGACTTGAACACCTCCCTGTCACCAGTTGTTTTACCTAGTGGGGACAAAGCTTCCATCTCCTCTGTTGGCAATTTATCCTTGAATTCCCATATTTCTTTAAAAGATGTTTTGTGTGTGCCTTCTTTTAAGGTCAATCTTATGTCTGTGAGTAAACTTACAAAAGGATTAAACTGTTCCGTAACCTTTTTCCCTTCTTGGTGTCTTTTACAGGACTTGGGTACGAAGAAGACGATTGGCTTGGGTAGACAATGTGGGGGCCTTTACTACCTTGTGGCGTTAGCATCCAACCACTCATCCTCCACCACCAGTCCATCTTGTCATCTTGTCACCACCTCTACTCATTTATGGCATCGGCGTTTGGGTCACTTATCTCCATCCCGACTCCAATTTATGGCTAAAAATTTGTTACATTTCCCTTTTCATTCGAATAATACTTGTGATGTCTGTCCATTGGCTAAACAGACTCGTCTCCCTTTTGGCATAAGTTCAATTTCAACTTCTAAACCTTTTTCTCTTATTCACTGTGACATTTGGGGGCCACATAAACTAGCTTCTCTTTCCGGGGCACGTTATTTTTTAACCATAGTGGATGATTACACTCGGTTCACTTGGATTTTTCTCATGCACCATAAGAATGAAACACAGTCTCTCCTTAAATCCTTTTTTGCTTTTGTCCAAACACAATTCAATTCCAAGGTACAAACAATACGTGTGGATAATGGGGGAGAGTTTTTTTCTATGCGCAAATTTTTTCAAGCAAACGGGATCCTTTATCAGCACACTTGCGTCTACACACCACAACAAAATGGTGTTGTGGAACGCAAGCACCGTCACATCCTTGAGACGGCTAGAGCATTGCGTTTCCAAGCCCATCTTCCATTACGTTTTTGGGGAGAATGTGTACTCACTGCCATTTACTTAATTAATCGAATGCCCACTCCAATTCTCTCCCACAAAACACCCTATGAAATGCTCTATGACAAACTTCCCTCTTACTCCCACATGCGGGTATTTGGTTGTCTTGCTTATGCAACTACGGTGCATCCTTCTCATAAATTTGATCCCAGGGCTCAAAAATGCATCTTCCTTGGTTACCCTCTTGGCCAAAAAGCTTACAAACTTTTTAATCTAGCCACCCGTAAACTCTTTACTAGTAGGGATGTCATTTTTCATGAAAACAATTTCCCTTTCCAACTTCTGCCATTCGACTCTTCCACCACCTCATCACCTCCTGTCCTGCCTTTTTCTCAACATGATATATCTATCATCACACCCGACCCCACTCCTCCATTTCCTGACCCTGATGCCCCTACTCCCTCACTCATTAATTGTCCTGATCCTCCTCCTTCACCTTTGCCTACTGAACCAAATACTCTTGTGCACCCCAGTCCTCACCATGAACCCCCTCCCGCACCTCCTCCTCGCCAATCCCAACGCCAGAAGACGCCTTCAGTCCTCCTCAAAGATTTCATCTGTTCACAGGTCACGTTGCCCCCACTTGATCCGCCATTGTCTTCATCGTCCAGTCCCACTAAAGGTACTCGTTATCCCCTTTGTAATTTTCTCTCTTACCATCGCTATTCACCATCACATCTCTCTTTTATTGCCCACATTAGTAGAAGTGTGGAACCCCAATCTTTTTCAGAGGCTGCTTCCGACCCAAACTGGCAGGCTGCTATGAATTCCGAACTCCAGGCATTGGAATCCAACCACACCTGGACACTTACCTCTCTTCCCCCTGGGAAGGACCCCATTGGCTGCAAATGGGTCTACAAAATCAAGCATCGCTCTGATGGTTCCATTGAGCGCTACAAGGCACGTTTAGTGGCCAAAGGGTATACCCAGACTGCGGGTATTGATTATCATGACACTTTCTCTCCCACAGCTAAGATGATTACTGTCCGCTGTCTTCTTGCCCTTGCTGCTGCTCGAAATTGGTCACTTCACCAGCTTGATGTACACAATGCCTTCCTTCATGGTGATCTCCATGAAGAGATTTACATGTCTCCTCCTCCTGGTCTTCGGCGACAGGGGGAGAATTTGGTATGTCGCCTCAACAAGTCTTTGTATGGTTTAAAACAAGCATCTCGTCAATGGTTTGCAAAATTCTCAGAGGCTATACAAGCTGCAGGCTACATTCAATCCAAAGCCGACTATTCACTCTTCACTCGTAAGCACGGGACGTCTTTTACAGCACTCTTAATTTATGTTGACGGTAACGGCAAAGTTTTCTAACCACTAAATATTTATATTTGAGGGCTATCTTACTTCTTAAGCTTTTTTTTTTTTTTAACAGGATTCAAAATCTATAATCTCTCATGAAATAGTGATATCATCGATGATTAATGTTCAAGTGAAGATTGATGCTCAAAATCTTTACTAAAAGTCTTCAAAATTAACATAAGAAAAAAAAAAACCATAAATAAAGAATACACATAAACTCATTCACATAATCAACACCAAAATTTAAAGTAGTTCGGCCTTTGGTATACATCTACTAGGTGCCACAGTAGGTTTTTTATTCTAATTTTCCACTAATAATAAAAGGGTTTTTATGGGTTAACCCAAAACCCTCACATTCCTAAATGACACTAGCTCTATTTTTTTCTTCCTTTTTATTTTTATTTTTATTTTTTTTAATGAGAATCCTAAATGACTAGCTTTAAAAGTTCACTACCAACTAATGGGAAATTCTATAATGACTGATGCCTTCAGAATCTTGACCGTTGGATGAGATATATTTGATCTAACAGATGAGAAAAAAAACAAGGGCTGAATCAGTAGCCCATAATGAGAGAGAAAGAGGTAACCTCTGAACAAAAAAAAGAATCCTTATGAGTCAAGCATACAAAAAACGTAGGCATATATCTGAACAAAAAAAAGAATCCTTATGAGCCAGGGCAAACAAAAAACGCAGATCTCATCTGCTTCTTAATCTTTACCCTCTCTCTCCCGCACCCTTTCTCCAATCAAAACCCAGCCGTCCGGCGGCAACGTTGGCAAAATCGTCCTCAAATATTCATCTACCAGTTACCATGTCGAAATCGACGAACCGATTGAACATCGTCTTCCTGTATGCAGGCTCAGAAACAGGCATTTGCAACAATTTAACCTGAAGCCACCACACGTTGAAGTTTAGTTTCAGAACAGGGACGTAGCTCACTTCACAAACGAATTAATCCAGAGGGACAGAGCTCACTTCACAAACGAGAATCAATGCAAAGGGACAGAGCTCACTTCACAAAGAATCAATGTAAAGGGACAGAGCTCAACCACAAATTGCACATCCATCACACAAATTGTTCACTCCTTCCTCTGTTGTGCTATGTTAATTTAAGGTATTTTGCACTATGGGTTTGGTATGGTCTTGACGTTCTCCCATTTAATTTGAGGATTTGGCTTAAAATTCTTATTGGGGTATGGGTTCATGTGGATAGTTTTGATAATTGTTCGATTTCAAGGTATGGATATATTTAGGGATTTCAAAATTTGGGTTAAAATTACTCTTGACATTTCCCATTGAGTTTGACAATTTGGCTTCAAATTGGTTCGATTGAGTGAGTTGGGTAGAATTTGGTAGGGTTTACAATTATGGGTAGTATTTTGTCTGAATAATTGGCTTGAAACTGGAATTTCAATTTTTTAGATTGTTAGTTGTGCAAAATGTTATTCGTGATTGCATGTCAAAACATGATTGGCAAACAGTAGCTTGTATTGGCTTGTCTGAGAATGCAATTGCACTTTTGTCTGTATAGAATTGCATGTGAATGGACAGTTCATGAATTGCTTACTTAAAAAATATATCTATTTTGCAGCAGGGAGACATGGTTACCGTTTGTTCCTTGGATATTCTGCTTGCATATAATGCTACTCCATGATGGAAATTGTTGCCATTTTATCTTTTTGTAAGGTGTTAATATTCTATCTCAATATCATATTCTCTTTTGTCCAGGGATCTTCTGGTTTCGTGTAGGAAGGTAACAGGGCAGAAGCCAATAAGGATAATATTTTACAGGTACATGTTTGTATTCCTAGGTCAGTCTGTGCAACAAAATTTGACATTGGCACTGTATGTTTATAAAAAATACTTGGGTTACCTTTCAACTAGGTTGCTTAATTTGTTCTTATTTGAATGGCGAATATTTCTGATCAGGGATGGCGTAAGTGAAGGGCAATTTTATCAAGTCTTACTGTATGCGTTTTATGCAATCCGAATGGTGATAATTGATTCATTTTGCTTCATTATCACTAGTATCAGAATGTTAGAGATAAAAAACGGAAATTTTTGTTGCAAGGAGCATCTAGATGTTTTAACACAATCATGAATCCATTATCAATGCAACTACATGTCTTAAAGCAATCTTGGAAATCCATTATCAGTTTACCCCTCCCCTCTAGAAAAGAGTTATTAAAGAAAGAAAAACAAGGATTAAACAATTCAACAAGATGAATATAGTCTGAACTTTAATTTCTTAAAGAAGAAAGTACCCTTCATTGTTAATTTACTTGGCATAGAAGCCTACAGGTCATTCTAATTTTCTTTCAATATACTTTCAGTTTCTCTCATTGTAGTTTCCTGTTATTTTTTAGTGTTTGTAATAAGTTGGTTAATTTTGGTTGTTTAATTCTTGATTCCTCACCCAGAGGTAATGTTGCTTTTTTCTTTTATTTATTTATAATTTTTGTACGAGTGTTTTATTTGTTGAGGAGGAGCATGTGTATTCTTTATTTTCTGTCATGTTCAAACTGTTGAGCTCATTTTAATATATAATTTTTACCCTTAAATCTTACATTTTTTGTCTTTTTATTTTAACAATTTTTAGTGTTTTAATTCTTATTGTTTTTATCTAGTCAATTAGTGGGTTTATTAGTTTTTTTTTTTTTTTTTTATGTTTTATTGTTTTATTAAGATTTATTTTAGTTTTTATTTTATTTTTAAGTAGTGTATTTTTATTTTGTAGGATGATGAATAGGAAGCCCAAAAGAAATAAAAGAAGAGAATAAAGCCCAAAAAAAGGAAAGCAGCCGGCCCAGCCCAATGGAAGCTGAAGAGTCACAACCACACTTCCGCCCAAATCAAATGGTTTGATTAATATTGGCTTCAGCCAATACCACGACGACACGTGGCGAAGATGGAATCAACCCAGCTGCATCTCTTCTTCCGCCCAGCAACAATCAACCAATTGATTTGATTAATCAAGCTCTCAGCCAACTACAAGGCGACACGTGGCAGCCTATCCATTTCCCCTTCCGCAAATCAGCACACCCATGTGAGCTGAGCCAGCAGCCAAGTCGCCGAGCCGAGCCGCCCCTTCTCTTCTCTCCCTTACGTTGCTTTCCAGCCGCAAGTCAACTAAGCCAAGCCACACGCCTCTTCTTCTGTGCCAAAGAAATCAGGCGAATTGCTTGATTAATCAAGCGTTCAGCCACTCAGCAGGCGACACGTGTCCCACCTTCCAGACCTCTCCAGCTGCTTCCCGATTTTTCCAGCGCATCCTCAATAGCTGTCACCAGCTCTCCCCCCTTCTGATATTTTTCTACCCTAAGTTTTTCCTATATAAGGAAACATTTAGCCTCCTCTTCATATCTTTTAGTCTAGAATTTTAATTTGCTGCCTTTTCTAGTATTCTCCTAGGATTTCTCTCTCAAGCCATTTGGCTATGATATTTGAGAGAGAATAGGATGTAATTTCTCTTGCATTTTATTTAATGAAAGTTTAATATTATGTCACTCTTCTCTCTTCTCTCTTCTCTTTTCCTTTATTTATTTTATGTCTTTTATTTTATGTAAGTTCTTTATTTTATTGTTAACTTTAATATTATGTCTCTCTTCTTTCTTCTTCTAATCTTCTATTTACTTTATGTCTTTTATTTTATGTAGTTATTTATTTTATTGTTAGTAGTGTTATTTATTTTATTGTTCTTTAAATTTCATGCTCATTTACTTCTTTCTTTATTTTTATTTAAGATATAAGATCTTGGGTGGTCACTAAACCCCCTTACCAAGGTAAGGGGGAAGCACCAACATGAACATTATTAAATGAGGTCTTTATCACTACTACAAAAAAGGCCTTTAATATCGGTGATCCACTAATATCTATTAAGGTGAAAAACCGATATTTCCAGGGGTGATATCTATTCTACCCTTAGAATAGATATCGGTGATACACTGATATCTATTACATGTTTTAATATCAGAACGTTTGGAAAAACTGATATCCAAACATCTCAAACTGATATCTAAAATGTCAAAAATGGTAAGAATTTAGGTAAAACAGATATCTAAACATATTTTAAATATCATTTTGGTATTTTAAACTGATATCTAAATGGACTTTGATATTGGTTTTCAGTAAATAACTGATACAAAACCATCTTTATATATCGCATTTCTTATTAAACTGATATCTATTTTATGTTTTAATAACATAAAGTTTGGAAGAACTGGTATGTAAACATATTTTAAATATCGTTTATGTAGTTTAAACTGATATGTAAATGTACTTTCACTACAAACTACTGATGTTACACTCATCCTTACATATCGCATTACCTATTAAATGGATATCTAAACTAACTTTTATATCGTTTTTCAGTTATTAACTGATGTTAAACTCATATTTATATATCAAATTTTTAATAAAACTGATATTAAAAACTTCGAAAAAAGTGATATGTACGGTTGGTGGGAAATATTTTTTTGTGTGTAAAAACTCATATAAATGCCCTGGACATGCAAGTACACAAATGTGTGGCCTGAAATTGGTGCATTTTCAAATTTGCCTTTCTTCCAAACATTCCAAGTACAAAAATGCATTCCATTCATCCAAAACATGTCTACATATCACAAAAATTAGGGGGAGACCTCATCTCTCTAACCCCATCTTTCAAATCTAAGCTAGGCCTATATAGCCAACCTGTACAAAATATAAGGTATAGCCGTGCACACTTGTTCTAATTTGTATTACAGCAGTTCATGAGGGAAAATAATTTTACAAAATAATTGAATCAAAATTAACCTAAGAAATCTGCACCTCATTGACTTCAATTTCCTCATTGAGAAGACTGAGTACCTCCATTTTTCTCAGAACATCTTCCAGACTACCAACCTGTTGAAACAATTTTAATGAAAGAATGACATTACATAAGTTGCAGTGTAGCTTAGTAATCATAACGACTTTAAATATGAAAGGGGTAGGAAACTTAAAGAGCATAAAGTGTTTGCTTATTTCTAAAGTTTCATCATAGCTTCTCATCAAAGATAATTAAGCTACAAAACTGAGGACTCTGAGAAGGTGGTTTGATGTCTCTATTGGTTGCCTCTTTCGTGGTTTGAATCAAGGATCAAAAATAAGCATCAATTATTAACACAAGAATACAGCAACAAAAATAGCAAAAGCATGTAGTGAAAGAAAAATCATATGATATTAGAAAATCACTAGAACAAAAAAAGCCATGATCTTCTTCACAAAGACCACCAAGATCATTGTCATCTTGTATCACTTTATCAAATCTAACCCCAATTTTTGAGGATCCATTTTCTTCAAAAGCAAGAACAACTTTGCCTCGACAGCCATGCATTGGTCCCCTGCAGAGAAAAGAAATTAGAACCAAAATCACTTCCCAATCAATGGTCTACGGAATTCATGGGGCAAGATTCTCAACTTTAGCTTACATAAAATAACCACGAATAAAATAAAATAAGTCTTCATAAAGCATGCATAAATTCTCTTAAGACTGATGTAATCAAATTAAAAGTGATTTTATATTGTCAAATTTCTTATGTTCTAAAGAATCAAAAACGAAAAAAGATATGACATTTCAACCCTCTTAACATGAATATAAATTTATCATTCACCTCTCCTAAACTCTACAAAAAAACTCTATTACCAAAAAAACCACAAATTATCCCTGAATAAATGGTTAATGGTAATAAAGATTTTCAATCTCAAAATTTAGGTGATATGTTCCATTCTCTAGCAATATGACAGAATTTCCAATATAATTAACAAAAAAAAAAAAAAGAGGGAAAGAAATGTAGATACAACCACTGCTAGCAGCCAAGAACCGATTCTTAGTGGTATCAAACTGCACTACCCCAACAGTTCGCTTCCCAAGACCATGAAAGGTACGCTTTACAGCTCCTTCACTTTCATTCCATTCCACTAAGTATGAATCCCCTTCTTTATTTGTCCCACATGAGAACAACCTAGTTGTTCAGAGATCATAGAAAGATGTCCATAATAATATCATAGATAAAAATAATAATAATAATAATTATTATAATAATAATAAATATCACATGACTAAAAGAAGAAAGATTTTGTAAAGGGTGCAGAAATTATGTCAACCTTGTTCCATCAGCACTGTTTGCCATAGTGGTAGACGAATGGCCTGGTGCATCATAGTCAACTCTTGAGCTCATATTATCATACAACCATGCCTTTATTTTCCCATCAGTTGCTGTTGAGAAAATAAACTGGAACAAAAAATAGTAGGAAATTAGAATTTAGAACTTTAACGCAAACAGCTATATAGTTTTGCAAAGTTACAAATAATTAAAATGATATGGGACTTCTGTCGTCATGGACCTCCCAAATACAATTGTCTTTTCTATTTTATGACTAATATGGATCAATTCACCTATGTGTAGAAAGGTTTTAATTTAACTATCCATACTTCTGTCTTGAGTCGGATTCCATTGATGTTCAGATCTTTGAATAAAATACCTGCTGTTAAGTAATATGTGATCCAGATTCCCCATTTAATTTATGACGGGAGAAAACAGAATCTATATAATTTTCAGTTTGTCTTTATAAACCATAGCATATAGCATTATAGCATTATGTTTAAGAACATTCAGGCACTAATCCAAGAAAGTTTCCCATATGCAAGAGCATATCAACCATAGTAAAGGTAAAAAATGTCAAATGAAGCAAAGAACAATACCAAGAAGTAAAGGCATAGATGATAACAAGTGCCAATACGTACCAATAATGAAAAGCAGCTAAAATAAGATAAATACCAGGTAGAAAGAGCAAACCACCCGTAATAGCAATAGAAAAAAAGGTCCCTTGGCTGATCAACGTAAAAAATGTCATCAGCTAAAATGGACAAGCCAGCTTAATTTATAGCATTTTGACAACAAACAAAAAAGAAGAAACTCTGGATGCAAGGTAGTCATTTATTTTAGGGTAGCTTGGAGTTAGGGGAGCCAGTGAAATAGATGTTAAGGCCTAACTTTAGACTAACAAGCAAACAATTTGTCATTTAAAATAACTAAGTACAGAACTGTAAGAAAACACACGTTTGGCTGAGAACCAAGCTTCTGCCTCGAGAGGATGTCATCCGACCTCCGAGAACCGGCAATCGCAAAGCGCCGTCCGACCTCCGAGACAGAGAGACTTGCAGAGTGAGATTGAGAGAGAGACGAAGCTCTTGACCTTGGCTTGACGAAGCTCATTCCAGTGACGATGACGAACGACTGTTCTGTAGACAAACAACAAGGCTCAATCATGCACTTGCAAGTTGAAATCCCAAAAAAAAGCAAAACCTAAAACAAAAAAGATAAGAACCTGAACTGACCTAGGTTGCTGATGGAGTAGCTCAGTGTGACGGCGCATGTACCGGGCCACCGCATATGATGAACGACTTCGAGGTTGTTCGAAGGAAACACCCAAGGCTTCAAAATCTCCCAATACAGATCTAATCTAGGTTTGCAGAAAGGGGGATAAGAATTGAGAAAGAGAGAGAGAGAGAGAGAGAGAGAGAGTGTGTGTGTAGGAAGAATTGAGAACGATGATGGCAGGATGCAGATCGAGAACGATGATGGCGGGATGCAGATTGATGAAGTTTGTGTAAAGTGTTGGGGGTCTTCGAATGGGTAAGTGAGTCTAATTCTTGGGAGTTGTGTCTGGGATGTAGGTGGTACGCAAAAAAATTTTAAGTTAGGGGAAAATTCAGCGGCTAATCACTTAATGCAATTAAAGATATCAGTTCATATTTTAGATATCAGTTTTTAGGATATTTTTAGTTTATGGGTAAAAATTTAGATATCAGTCTTAAAAAGTACTGATATTTAATAAGTTATAAATATCACTGGAAAAATCAACTGATATCTAAACTTATACAATATCGGTTTTGTTACAAACCGATATCTTAGCAGTGATATCTATGGCCTTTTTTGTAGTAGTGAATTATGATAATTTTCCCCTTGTTTAAGATCTTACAAGCCCTAGATTTTGATATTAAAATGAGATAGAGATCCTCTTTTCACCCATAATGTCATATATTATAGGTTGTTAGATCCTCTTTCTACATTTTAGCTTATGGTTAATTGTTTTAAACACAAACTTTTTGAATTCTAGTTGTTCCTTAGTTTTGGTTCACTTGAGTTGCTTAAAATTTGTATTTTCTAAGCAAAATCAAAATCTACCATATAAACCTTCAACTTTTGTGCTTAATTCATATTTATCTTTGCAATAGGGCATCAAGTGACTCTTGGGTGCCCTCCTTTAAGGGGAAATTACTAAAAATCTCATTTAATATGTTCATAAGTGGTGTAGAACCCTAACCTTGGTTCTTATACCATTGTTAAGTTTCTAAAACCAAAAAGTTGTTATTTTCATTTCTAGATTTAATATTTCAATTCTTGCACCTTTATTTACCTTGTTCTCTTTTCATTTACTTTATTTGCTTTTTAATTTAGTTGCTACTTTATTTACTTTTTAATTTAGTTGCATTTTATTTTTAATTGTCTCACAAACCAACAAAATTTCCAAACTAGGTTAGCTTTAAATTAACTTAAGTTTAAGCTTAGTGTATCGTTTTTTTATCACTCCTTGAGGTTCGACCTCGTTAATATACTATTCGATTCGTATATTTGCGAGTAAATAAAATAATACAACACAAACAACGGATACTGCAGGCAGAAATTTGTAGCTATCCATATGTTGTGCAATTACATTCATTCATGATGCAGTAAGCCTTTAGTTGTTCTTTTGATGATCCACCCTTTTTCTTTTGGATGTGAATGTATATTCAATGTAAAGGTTGTAGCTAGAGGATTATAGCTTAGTATCTTTTTCTCTTTCTTTTTTTGTTCTCTAAAATTTTTTGAAACTTACCATGACTTCAATTTTGTACAACTTATGAAAAAAAGAAACAGGGATAATAATGGTGAAAATGAATGTTTATTATATTTTCTCTCAAAGGTGAAACTAGGGCTGGGTCGGTTTGACCGAAAAACTGAGATTGAACCCGAAACCGGCCCAATCGATGGCGAGAATAACCGTACCGGAGAAGAACCGTACCGAGATATCGGTTTGCCAACCGAACCGGTATATTCGGTTTCGGTTTCGGTTCTCAGATCTTAAAACCGTCGGTTTACTGAACCGAACCGAACCGAACCGAACCGAATATATATAATATTTAATTTAAAATAATACAATTTTATACATTTCTAATTTTCTATACCCTAAAATACCTTTCTATAATACATTTATATACATTTCTATAATTTATAAAACATAAATAAATTTATAAACCCTAAACCCTAAAGTCTAAACTCTATTGTGTGTTTTAAAAATTTTAAATCATATACTTTATATCTTATACCCTAAGACTATAATTCATACTTTCATAGTTGGTATATAAGTATATAACTATAAAAATGTCTAGAATATGGTATAATATTAGAATATGGTATAATATTAGAATATGGTATATCACTATATATGCTATACCCTATATACCCTAAGGTTTAGGATATGGTATAATATTAAGGTTTAGGGTATTTTTAATTAGTTTTTATATAGAAATGTATTATATAAATTATATAAATGTATTATATAAATTATATAAAAATGTAATTTAGGGTATATAAATGTATTAAAAGTAAAAACTCCAAACCCAATCCCAAAATACCCTAATGTCTAAATTAAATTAATTAATAAAATGAAACAAGACTTAAACAAAACAACCCTATTTATTTTTTTAAGAATATAAAATATAATGATTAAGACCTCTTTTTTTATTTATTTTTTAAAATACCTGGCATTCTTTGATTGGCTGTTCTCATTCTTACCACACCCCCTACCCCATGGAATCTTAATTCCCACAAATCACAAAAAGCTTGAATGACGTAGGTGGCTTTGATGGCTACCACACAAGGGCCAATTGAAAAGATTTTGAGATGCTATTCTTGGTTTCTGGAGCTGTCCCTCTAATATTGCAGAAAGTTAACTTTGCACGCAAACATGTATATTGAGCAATTACTTATCCTACAGTACTGATCATTAGCCTAGCTATCAAGCCATCATCTCTGAGCTTTGCATCATCTCCGAGTAGCCCGCCTTCATCTCCGATCACGACCAACTTCGATTTCTGGAGAAGAACTTCCAAAGATCTGCTGCTGCTCCAAGTGCTCCTCTTCTCCCTCTCTCCTTCTTCTCTCTGATGCGATCTCTCTCTCTCTCTCTCTCTCTCTCTCTCTCTCTCTCTCTCTCTCTCTCNTCTCTCTCTCTCTCTCTCTCTCTCTCTCTATCTCCTATGTAATCTTGTTTTCTCTGTTTCCGGTCAGGGCCCATTCCGAGCCGAGCCGACCGAGAATGCCGGTCTAACCGAGTGTCGGTTACCGACATTCCGGTACCGGTCTCGGTAACCAAAATGGCCAACCGAGGGGGGTTCGGTCGGTACACGATTTGGGGCTTTCGGTTCGGAAACCGTACCGAACCCACCCCTAGGTGAAACTATGGGCTGCTCTCGAGCTATAAGGTATATATTCTACCCTTTTCTTCTTTTCTTTTGCATTTGTTTTACTGCAATTGTATCTTTCATTACTTTTGTTCAATCCTACGAAGTCATTTTCAAAATATTTCTTCCATATGTTTATGGTTGACATGTATATGCTAATAGTAAGTATGATGAAAAAATTAACTGAAAAAAACATTCGTAAAGCAAGGTAGAAATACTAAGAGAACACCTCCATTTGAGGATTGGTGTTACGTGTTATTTATTATTATTATTATTTTTTGGGTTTTGGTGTATTTGATTATGAGTTCTTGGCTTTTGGTTCACTTTTCGGGTTTTCTTTCTTATTTTTTTCCTTCAAATTTCTTCATTATGAGTTTTTTTTTTTTGGGTTTAATTGGATTTTGGTTTTAATTTCAGGTTCCTGTACTTTCTTGGATTTGAAGATTGGTTTCTTTTTGGGGGTAAGGTATGTTTTTTTCGCTGGTTTTAGCTTTGGTATGTTTCTGTTCAACGTTTAGCTCTCAAGGTTTTGGTTCTTTTGATAATTTTTGAGATCTTTCCATTAAGAAACCTCAAGTCAGCAGTAGCTGAAGTGCATAATTTCACTCAATTCTTGATTTGCTGCTAATTATATTTGGCTACCCACTCATTTTTAGCATGGTCTCCTTAATTAATTAATTACAAGTATGCCCACAAGTTTATGACGTCATTTGCTTGACCCATTTATTTTTTCTTTTCATGAAGGACTCCTAGGTTTAGCAAACCAACATTCACATCTAAAGAAGTATATCTGAAGGTGTTTGATTTGTAAGACAAGGTATCGTTGCAATTATGTTTCTAGATTAAGAAAACAATTGATATATTCTTTTCTTCCATTTCAAATTTCATTTATGCATATATTCAAATCTCAACCATGTTCTTTTCTTAATGATATGAAAAAAGTGATTCATAAATGCAATTTTTTTTTATTTTTTATTGCAAGCAGTGTTATTCGAGCAGTGGTAATTGTTGTGGGTTTTTATGGAGTAATATTGAAAGAAGATAGTATTTGGTTTTTCTATATGGATCATTAATTTATTCACTTTAACAATATAAGGACTCACAAGACACAAGCTACGTAAGCTAAATTCTGTGGTTGTGTAAAAATCATTAAATTTATTTGCTTTTTTCTGAAAATCTTAACAACATAAGAGAAAATTTTTGGGACTTCGTAAACATTGTATTAGCTAATATTCTATTGGTAAATGGTGATTAGTTGGAATGCGTCTGAGTTATCTATTCTTTGTTTATATTAGATGCAATTTGATAACAAAGTCATCTTTATTGAAGCATTCCAAATAATATTTTAGATATAATGTTTCAACACTTTAACTTTCTCTTTTAATTTTTTTAATTTTAATCACAGCCTATTTCATGTCATCATTTTCATCTAATTACAATATTATAACATTTTACCTTTTCATCCATTACAATATTTGTCCACAGCATCATATATTTTTTGTTTGCCTTTTCTTTGCGGTTGCTTGCTTGCCTTTTGTTTTTCTTCCTGGGTTCGGTTTGCTTGGTTGTCTGCATTGACCTGCAAGGTCGTCGAGCCTGTGAGTTTGTTTTGGGGGTGGCTTTGTTTTCAAATTCCCTCCACTTAATGCATGTGAATTTAAGCTTGCTAATTTTTTCCCTTTATGTTGGCAAAGATGGCAATCTTTGATTTTCGTTATGGACTTGATTTCATTTGGTTTGCAACCCTTGAAAGGTTGGTTATGTCTAAGGCTGGTCTTGAAAGTAGGCAAATGAATGAGATAATTATATATCTCAGGCCGTCAAATATTTAGGACCCCAAAATTTTATAAATCTATTGTATATTATGTCTGCTTTTGGCAAGTTTCTACCTAAACAATAATGTTAATAAATACATAAACATGTTGTGAAATCATTTATTTTATCTTCAGGTTTCTTAAATAGTTGACCACATCCCCAAGAATAAGATGGTTTAATGGTGAATATTGTCTATGTATAGATATAGCTACTTAGCTGGCTACATACATCGCTTAATTGACTTCGAAAGCCAATTCATTAGGTTTCTCAATTCAATTGTCCAACGTAAAATGGACATGCAGTCATTTGGGCCACGGCTTTAAGTCTCTTAAAATAGAGATTAGGCTTTCTAGTTTTCTTTGGTGAGGGGTACTGCTGTGGAAAAGTGGTTCCACTTTTTTGCCTTCGTATATAGATTATGATTTTAGTAGGTATCGATTCATGATTAAAACACTCTGATTAATCAAACAGTTTGATTAAAATATTCTGATAATTTGAATTAGTAGATGATACTTCTGTATTGCTCAATAAGTTAGAGGTTCTTCCATTGTTCTCAAAATTTACATGTGAATACATTTTTACAAATCAATTAATTTGTACTATTGTGCGAAATTGCTTTTGACTGCTGAACTTTATGCTTAATCTATTAATTAGTATAAGTTACCAATTATAATAACATTTTAACTTGCAAATGCAAATCAAAAACATTAAAAAAAAAAGTACAATTAGGATTGGTTTGGCTGCTTGGAACCTCAATTACATCCAGCTTTGGTATGCTTCTAATTTCATACGCTTGCTCCAAATTTTATACACTAGCTGCACATTTGCACATTTTATAGGCTTGATACAGATTATTATGCATTGGTTGAAAATTTGCCTTTTTTTTAGACTTTATTTCCTTGCATTGGTATCAAATTATGAAATGAAGTTCATTCTTATCTTACAGCTGCTTTAAATTGGTTAGAAATCTCATGTTCCCTTAAATGAAGTTCATTCTTATTTTCAAAATTTGCAGCCAAGCACAAAAAAAGCCCATCACAGAAGGCAGCTAGCAAGAACAACAGCCCCCTATCCCACAAAGCAATGAAGAGATTTAAAGCCCTCAAACATACTTCTTGGGGATGACATGAGGACCAAGGTTGTTGACTTTGGTTTGGTTAATACATAAAGGGGTATTATTGTAGCTGGCATCAAAATACAAGCATGTGTATTGGCAAACTCTGTATTGGCACTTTTTGGTACTTTGATGTGTAAATGTGGATATGTTGTCAAAATATGTATTGACACTTTGGTAAATATTATTGGTGATGATATGCCCTTATTAGCATATTGTGATACATGAACATTTGGAATAAATATTATTGCAATGTCAATCCATTGCAGCCCGATGTGCAATTGCTATATCAAATTGGCAGTTTGACACCCTTGTTTGATGCTCACATTTGGACATGCAATCAATTTATATTTTAAAACTTTTAGAATACATATATTGTGATTTACAAAACATAAGATGTTTTCTTGTCAATCTAAAAGGATTTTTGAGTACCGATATTGACCTCTAATATATTGTCTTAGTTAATTTTGATCAATTTACTTGATATAGTATATAGTGGAATGATCGGAAGTGCTTTGTTCATTTATTGGAGGCTTGCAATAAAAATTACCAATTTTCACCTTACAAAGTTGAAATGGAAATCAAAAATATCATTCCCCGCCCAAAAACTTAAAATTGAAACCAAAATTGGTTCCCTTCCAAAAAATGTGTTTTTATGAAACTAAAATTCATTCCCCGCCCAAAATATTGAAATTGAAACCAAAATTCCTTCCCCGCCCAAAATTATTAAAATTAACCCACCCAAGTTGAAAAAAAAAAAAAAAACACTGTTATTATGTCATTTATTTTTGCTTAGCTTGTATACCCTTGGCAGTCAAGACTTTAATTTATGAATTACCACCTAGTTGTTTAAGTTAATGTTTAAGTTGATTTATGCATAAGACAAAAGTTCTGAAAAATGTGGCTCAAGTCAACATTTTCAGAAAAATTCTACCTACTTCTGGGCAAACCCAATTGCTCAAACCCCAATCACCCAAACCCAAATCTGGCCAAATCCCAAAACATATATAAATGTAATAAAAAAAATCAAAACCACAAAGCATATGTTTTATATAAATTATAAAACATATCTAAATCAATAAATGTAATAAAAAAATCCAAATCCCACTTAAAGATCATCCCTGCAAAAAAATCGGCGCAATCAGAGATGTGGAAGTTAGGCTCATTTAAACAATTGTGGTTTTTCTCATAAAAATTAGAAAAGCTGAAACAACAATCATTTATCAATTATTTAGAAAAAGACAATATAAGAATAAGACAAATAGCAATGAGTTAACAATCATTACTTGGCTAGGGTTTACAGTATAGGATATAGGGTATAGGGTATATGGTATATGGTATATGGTATAGGGTATAGGATTTAGGGTCTAGGGTTTAGGGTTTAGGATTTAGGGTATATATCTAATTATCTATTAAATTATATGTTTTATAATTTTTATATAAATTATAAAACATATATCAATTAAAAATTTAAAACACATGTAAATGTGTAATGTATATAGTTTTAGACTTTTAGTATAAGGTTTTTCATTAAACTTGTTAATACTTAATACCCTAAAACATTTCTTCTACAAAAAAACAAAAAACCCCCTTACAAAATTTAAAATTCAAAAAACTAAAACTGAAAATCACTAAAACAAAAAATCAAAACACAAAATACTGAAATTGAAACCTTAAATTTTTTTCTCATTAAATTTACGTTATAAAAATACTCATAGAAATTATCAAAATTAAGATTGTTGTACAATCAAACAATAAATAATATGTAACTCACACAAAAAAAAAGTGCTCTAAAACTAATTGGTTAGCAAGTTAATTCGAAGTTAATCACACTTTTGAGTCTACCACATAACTAATCTAATAATCCGAACCGTCCATTTTTTAGACCCTACTTCAAATATCAACATTGAAAAAATTAATTAAATCGAAAATCACTTAATCATTTAATTGTGATCAATATAAATAGAGACGATCACTGTTTTTGATAAAACTATATAAATAGTTGTTATTATAATCAAATGACTAAATGACTTCTGATTTTGGAAATTTTTAAGAAATGATCTTTGAAGTAGAGCCTAAAAAATTGACTGTTCGGTTTTTGAAATTACATTTTACAGTGGGCCCAACAGGGTTGTTAACTTTGTATTAACTTACTAACCAGTTAGTTTTAGAGCATTTTTGCCCACACAAAAATGAAGTTAACATTTATTTTTTACATTAATTGGGTCTAACACAATATATAAAGATAATTCATTTTAGACTCTAGTCATTTGGAGCGAAGTGATCGCCTCAGTGGGATATGCTTATCAACTCCGGCCTTGCCTCGCATATATAGATAAATTCTTGCTCTGCAACCGAATCCATTCCTCATCTCTATGGGTGCACACGGTTCCTTTAACCAAACCAACATCCATTATCCATATCCAAATTGAACCTATCCAAATAGTCATTTTTAGAACCGTAATTGAACCGAAGCTAGGCCAAACCGACAAGTTCGATCAGTTCAGTTATTCGGATAATAACTAGGCTCTAATTTCAGACATAACCCTAATTTCAAACAAAGACCCTAATTTCACACATAGCCCTAATTTCAGAAAAATGCCATAATTTTATATATGATGTGCCAGTGAGACTCTCAAGCAGCTCGGTGAGAGAGGGTTTTTTGACCTGAGACTCAAAATTAGCTAATTAACATCAAAATAAGACTAAAAATTGAAGACCCTAAAAAAAATTAACTTTAAAATTGGCGATGAGAGACCCTAAGAGAGTCAGGATGATGGGAGATCGAGAGTGGCAACAATGGTGAGAGCTTGATAATGGGTTGGATCGAAAAATAGAGATGATGATGGGCGAGTGAGATCAAAATAGATGGCAGCGAGAGAGAGTCTAAGACAGAGAGAGTGACTGAGTGAGGTAGGTTTCTGGAGATGATTTGGGTGAATAGGTGGGTGAGGCCGTGAGGGTCGAGATTGAGAGACGAGAGACGAGAGTGACTGGGTGACTAGATGAGTGAATTTTTGTCATTTAGGGTTTAGGTTTCAGTTTTAGCTTTTAGTTTTAGGTTATTAAGTTATTAACTAGTTTAAATGGTTTAATTAAAAACCTTATACTAAAATAGATTGATTAGTGATTACATATGTTTTATAATATATATATTTGAAAAAAAAAACCCTAGCCGCCACCTCTATTTTCTCTCTTCTTTCTCCTCAAGCCCTCCCACAGTCACATACTCCAGGGAGGGTGAGAGGAGCTGGCCTTCCTTCCCTTCCCTTCCCCTCCCCTCCTCTCCTATTCCCTCCCTTCCTTTCCCCTTCTCCCCCCAACTCAGGGATACTCTCCTCCCTCAATTGTGAGAGTTTTTCATACTTCCATTTTGGAAGTCTTTCTTACTACATCTTGCAGCTTTGTTTTTCTCATTTATTTTCACTTGTTTTGGCTTGTTTGGTACTTTGATACTCTCAGGTTTTCTCAGACACTCATCTCAAGGTGTTTGGTTGGCACTATTTCCACCGGTACCGGTCATGTTTCCACCGATTACTATTGCTCGATCTGCCACTATGAGCTACTGTCGGCCTCGATTTAAAGTTGTTCGTAGGATCGTAGACCCTAACGTGACAAGTTTGCTAAGTCCTTCGGCGCCTCATTGGCTTTGTTTTGTGGCTATAATGTCTGCTCAACACCGCTGTGATGAGATCTTGGAATTTCTATGGGTTTTGATGCTCCACTTCTGTAGGCTTTTGCCTTCTTGTAAGTCTTTGGGCTCTTTTTTTGTATTTACTCTACCTTTTGGTAGATCTAATACAATGAGATGCTTTATCAAAATATATATATATATAACATATATATGTTTTACAATTTATATAATAGATTTCATATAAAAATTAATTAAAAATACCCTAAACCCTAATACGTGCCCTATACCATATCCTAAACCTTATACCATAAATTGTAAACCCTATACTCTATATCCTATGTCCTATAGCCTATAGCCTATACCCTATACCCTATACCATATACTCATATACCCTATACTAGTATACTCTACACTCTATACCCTCTATTAGTATACTATATATCCTATATTAGTATACTCTATATCCTATACCATATACTAGTATAATTTTACCCTATACCATATACCTTATAAATATAATAGTTTTAGTATATATAGTTTATATTTTATAGTATATACAAACTATGAATAATAGACTAAACCTATAAACTATAAACTATAAACTATATATACAAAGTTATAAACTATATAGTATTATAAACTATATAAAGTTAAAATATAAATATAGAGGAAATTATAGATTTAGTCCACTTATTTTATACCTAGTTCAATTGTAGTACATGATCTTTTTTAAGTTTCGTTTTGGTCCACTAATTGTTTCATTTGTTAAATAAAGGTTCAGATTTGTGACTTTAAATCTTTTGGGTAGTGTTTTCTTTAATTATAATTGAAGTATAAGTTATATTTCATTATTTCTTAGTCATAGTAACCAATTTAAAGTATTAGAATCTAAGAGAATTGAGATTGGGTGAAGTTTGAAAAATTGACAGTTTTGGGTACCCTATTTTGGGGTCAATGATCTTGAGTTTTATAACTCCAATTTGAATGATCTTTATATGGTTGTAAATAGAGATGCATAGCTTTAAAAGAAGTATATGTTTGCTGAATTTGTGTAAGATTTGATAGGATAAAAAGCATGCCAAATTTGAGAAAACAAATCTGGACTTTTATTGAACAAGTGGAATAATTAATGGACCAAAATTGAACTAGGTATAAAATAAGTTGACTAAATCTGTAATTTCCTCTATAAATATATATATATAAAGTTAATAAAGTTATAAACTATATAATACTTTATAGTATATACAAACTATGTAATATAGACTAAACCTATAAACTATATAAAGTTAAAAAAAATATAAAGTTATAAACTATAAAGTATATAAACTATAATAAACATATACAAACATATATAAATTATAATATGGGGTTTGCTTTTCTCTATAGTAGGTATAGGGGTTTGCTTTTCTCTATAGTAGGTATTAAAACCATATATAAACTAATTAGTATATTTTATAAGTGGTGATTCTGTTAAAACCGAAAATTTTAATATTGAAAACCAATACTGCACTGCTCACTTTGGTTTTGGTTCGGTTTGATAACTGGAAAAAAAAAAAAAATAATTAGCCAATCCGATTGGTTTGGTTTGGTTCGAAACTCGAATTTTCGGTATTTTTGTGCACCCGAGTCATCTCACATACCTACCGGAGCCTCAATGTCAATGTTAGTCCTTAAGTAACATGATGCTAGCTTTTTTTTTTTTTTTTGTTGTCGGATGATACTAGCTGTTTAATTATAAGAGAAATCGTACACATATATGTTGTATATGTGGTGTAACAAGAGAGATGAAACGTGGGTTCACACTTACCAAAAAAAAAAAGAGACGTGGGTTGAGGCAGGCACTAGTGTCACATATAGGGCTGGGTCTGTTTGACCGAAAAACCAAGATCGAACCCAAAACCGGCCCAATTGATGCCGAGAATAACTGTACCGAAGAAAAATCGTACCGAAATATCGGTTTGCCAACCGAACCAGTATGTTCGGTTTCGGTTTCGGTTCTCAGATCTTAGAATCGTCGGTTTACCGAACCGGACCGAGTATATATAACATTTAATTTAAAATAATACAATTTTATACATTTCTAATTTTCTATACCCTAAAATACCTTTCTATAATACATTTATATACAATTATATAATTTATAAGACATATATAAATTTATAAACCCTAAAGTCTAAACTCTATTGTGTGTTTTAAAAATTTTAAATCATATACCTTATATCCTATACCTAAGGAATAAAATTTCGAGTTTCGAGGAAATTTCGATGGAAATTTCAAAAATTTTTAAATTTCGACAGAAATTAGACGGAAACGATGAAATTACTAACAAAATACGAAAAATTTTGAATGAAACTTACTATATGTTTATTTAACATATTATCTACTACATTGATAAAAAAACATTGAAGAAACCAAATTATATTGTAAATTTCATGTGATATAAGATAAATATAATGCGCGTAGAAAGTAAATACTGTGAAATAAAATTAGTATAATGAATAAATAAAATTAATATATTCTTTATACTCTATAATATATACACTAAACCCTATATACTTTATAATGTATACTCTATATTGTTTAAGATATCGTATATGATATTAGGGTTTAGGCCCTTTAAGATATTTTTAATTATTTTTTATATAAAAATGTATTAGAGTTTATTGGTTTAGGATTTAAAAACAATTAAACGAAACCCCAAATTATTATTTTTTCAATTGCCCAAAAACCTCAAACTAGGATATGGTATATGATATTAGGGTTTATGAAGTATTTTAAATTATTTTTTATATAAAAATATTTTAGAGTTTACTAAACAATATTTATTTACGACGACAGACGACTCATATCATATGATAAATATATATACATACCCCCACATGAAAAAGTCATCACCTAACAAGTATAGCACACCTACGTAGTTGTTTGGAGACATGGCTAGTAGGTCCCCTCATGCGATGTTGACATGTTGTTGTTCATTTAAGATGAACCCTTGACATCAATGCAATGTATAAAGTAAGGGTCGTATGATGTGAGGTAAAACATTTGTGAAAAAAAACTTACCGTGGTGTTTAGGGTAAATATTCCGAACTTGGCCTAAATTTCAAACGACGGCTAGGTAACGTAAATGAATATATCATTTCAACAAATCATCATCATCATCATCATCTGTATTATTTTTCTAATAAAAATAAAAATAAAAATAATACAAAATATATATAATTAATTAAGATAATACAAATAATTTTATCAAAAATAAATATATTGTTGATTATTAAAAGTAATGTTAGATATACAACATATTTAGTACGTACTACATATATGTACTCTAATAAAAATAAGACCTACTTATATAGATATATTAGTAATTTTGTGAATTGATACCACTGGAAATGTGATACTGTGTGGTACTAAAAATTAAATGAAATACAAATAGTTTTATCAAATATGTAAAGTACTGTAAATCTGTAATAGATACAAAAAAATAAAAAGTAAACTATAATGATAGAGGAGAATTAATGGCTGGAATGGTTTATTGGGCTGGAAGGTTAGGAAAATTACTATTTATCTTCATAAGGATGTGGAGCTGCGGGCAATGATACAACACTGTAGGGTCTAAACTGGAAATAGAGGAGGTGGGTTTAATTATAATACAGCGCGCTATACTCTCTAATTCTCTATACTAGTGCTGGTGATGGAGGTACAGTAGAGGATATATATGGTCACCAAACAGAAAGTATATATGTTTAGCATAGGAAATTAAGGAACTCCCTACAAAAAAAAAATAAATGAAAAGGAAATTGTTGGTGGATGATATTAGCCCAACTCATATCCTATTTTGATATTAAAAAAATTTACACATATGCCCCATTACTATATATTCGGCTGATCTAATACTGCCGCTTATAAAAAAATTGACCCACATTGCTACTGAATTTTCAATTTGTTTGCAATGTGGAGCCTATGTCTAACCCTGTCTACTATTCTATAAAAATTAACACATAATTTCAGGGTTAATTATTTAATGTAGAAAAAGATGTAGATGAACATGGAGAATAACTATAATCAATTGATGTTAATTTATGTGGGAAGTATGTATTAATTTTTTGTAGAATAATAAATATTATTAGTCGCCACTACAAGAAAAATTGTAATAGACATTATTTTTTTAATATCAGTTTTTACATTAACCGATATCGTATATTTTTAGATATCGGTTAATTTTGTATACGATGTCTAAATTCATTAACATATCACCATTTTTTTTTCGATATCTTAATTTTTCCTTGATGATTAAGTTTTTTAAAAAACTGATATGTAAAAATCATATCTGATATCTATATTTCACAACAAAAAAACACGGTCCCCTAACTTAAAAATTTTGGCCAAGTGTTCCAACCTCAGTCACGATTAGGGATGGCAACGGGGCGGGTCGGGGCCGGGGGTGCCACCCCCATCCCCCGCCCCCGAAATTATTTGAATCCCCGAACCCGCCCCAAATCCCCGATTATGTAAACGGGGATTCCCCGTCCCCGACCCTGCCGGGGAATGGTTTCCCCGAACCCGCCCCGAATCCCCGCCTCTACATCCACTTTTTTTTCTCCCCTGAACATAATGCATATCAAATAACCATATCAAATAACCATTACAGCACTGCAGTATGATAAACATAATGCATATCAAATAACTATTACAGCACTGCAGTATGATAAACATAATGCATATCAAATAAACATAATGCATATCAAATAACCATTACATATTTACATAGCACTGCAGTATGATACAAACCTGCTAGCAGTAATTATTAATACAAACTTGATGAATATATTAATACAAACCTGCTAGTATCAATAGATTCAATTCAAACTTGCTTAACATAATACATATCAAACTTGCAGAGTTGCAGACCTGTTATTAATGTTTCAATGCATCAAACTCACAAATTAATGTTCTAATAGTCCATAAATGGATAAAACTAAATACATGATACATCCATCAATTGATAAGAAAACACATCTATGGCATCAAGCTTCAAACATGGTTTAGATATCTCCTTTATGGCTTGCTGGCTGAACCAAGAGAAATGTTGCTTGCTGGTTTAGATATCAAGCTTCAAACATGATAAGAAAACACATTTGTAATCACTTGCTGGCTGCTGAACCAAGAGAAATGTAATAAAAGATTAAACATATACAATACCTTAGAATCAGCAAGGCAAGAAACCATATAATGAGTGAGAATAGTCACACTTCATATAATGAGCTATTCTCCTGTTCAAGGCAAGAAACCTAAACAATCAAAACAAAATAAAGTGAGAATAGTCACACTTCATTAATTAAACCATCAAATGATTCAATCATGATTTGCTTACCTCCTCCATGTCAAAATCATCATTAGTTGAAACGGAAGTTTCAGATTCCATGACTTCTACCTCATTCGGGTTTGATTCTAATCATAAAACAAAACAAAAAAAAATATTATTAGAAAACCTTAAAACAAATTAATTAGCAAACCTTAAAACAATTTTCAGATTACCTTCTATCTCCTTCCATAGCCAATCTCGAGCACACATCAAGGCCTCTATAGTTTTTGAATGAAGACGACTACGATGAGGGCTCACAATTCTGCCACTTGTACTAAATGCTGATTCTGAAGCTACTGTAGTAACTGGAATAGCCAAAATATCTTTAGCCATCAATTGCAGTTTAGGATATTTGACCCCATTTGTCTTCCACCAAACCAATATATCAAAATCAGCATTCAATGGTATAAGAGACTCTTCTAGATACTGATCAAACTCTGACCTCACACTGTGAGTGCTCTTAGAAATAGCCAAAAACTCAAGAAACTCTTGATCAACTTGAGGTGAAACCTTTTGTGAAACAGTAGCACTAGTAACATTAGAATGTTGAGAAGATTGATGACTTTGACTGGGTTTTTGTTGATACTCTTTAAGCAAGTCATACACTAACTTTTTAACTTCCTCAATCTTAAGAAAAGATTCGCCTCCATAGATTTTTGGAAAATAGAACTCAACGGACATCATCTTATACCTTGGATCCAAGATACTTGCAATTGCCATCAAGCCATGCATAGTATTCCAATACTTCTCAAACTTTGATAGCATATTTGATGCCATTTCTTTCACCTCAGTCACATCTGACAAAATCCATTGTTCAATTGCCAACCTAATCTTGCAAATATTTGGAAAATAAAGATTGGCAGTAGGGTACTTGGACCCTGAAAATAACTCAGACACATCATTAAAAAGCTTCAATTTTTCAGCTAACACCTCTGTCTTTGACCAATCTTCTTCACTAGGCACTTTTTTGTATAGAGAGTCACGCATTTTCAGCCGTGGAAAAACATCTTTATATTCCAATGCAGTGGAAAGCATGGAATATGTAGAGTTCCACCTAGTTTTGCAATCAAGCTCCAACTTTTTAGTGCTTGACAATCTTAATTGTCGAGCCGCCTCAATAAACCTTTCTTCTCTCTTTTGAGTTCCGGTCCAAAATGCAACACTAGACCGAATAACCTCAATGCTCTCTTTTATAACATCTAACCCATCCCTCACCACCAAGTTTAGAATGTGCGCACAACAACGCATGTGGAAAAAGCCTCCTTGCAACAAAAGTGAACTAGAAGACAACTTCCCCAAAACTATATCAATCATGGCATCATTGGTTGTGCAATTATCTACCGTTAAAGTGCATACCTTACGATCGAGATTCCATTCCAACAAGCAATCCACCAAAACATCCGCAAGTACCTCCGCAGTGTGTGGACTTGGTACATATACAAACCTACCAAAAAATCATTTAAATTAAAAGAAAAATTAGTGAATTGATTACATCATAACGTATTAAAATAATTATAGCAAATAATTAAATAAATTTACCTCGCAAGACGACTTTGCAACCTCCAACAATCATCAATAAAGTGAGTAGTGACAGTCATAAATCCCCTTTTTTGATTGCTAGATGTCCACATATCCGTAGTAACGGAAATTCTACTTTCATTGGTATCCAAGAATTTCATTGTTTTATTTCTTTCAAACTCAAAAATCTTGAAGATGTCACTCTTAATAGTATTCCGAGAAGGAACCTTAAATAATGGTTGTAAAGTTTGGGAGTACCTTCTAAACCCAACATGATCAACCATGGACATCGGATACTCATGGATAATAATCATAACACCAAGTTCCTTCCTTGCACTGTCTTGGTCAAAGTTATACGTACCAAGTTTAAAGCTCCCATCGCCACTCCTTGTAGGATTCAAGATTGATTGTGATATGCTTCTTTGTCTCTTCATAGGACAACATTTGATGTGATCATGTAAATGTTTTGTTCCATTCTTGCTATTCCCTCCTAGCATCCTACTACAAAGATTGCAAACAGCTTTCATATTGCCGGCAACGATACGCTTGGTGAAATGATCCCATACTTGTGACGTACATCTCCTTTTACGTATATTTTCACCAGTTGAATCACTAGTTATGGTATTTGGTACAGATTTGTCCCCTCCCCCCTCAGTTGGTGTTGTATTTGATGATTGTGGGGTACTTGAGGGTCTTGGTGGCTGTGAATGCTGTGTGAGTTGTGTGCCTTGTGGCCCTTGTGGGGCTGTCTGATTTTCCTCATTTTCAGCACCATGGCCGGAGCCGCTGGTCATTTCTGTAGAGTCCATCTATAAAAAATAAAAAGCAAGAAATGATACACTTTTATATAAGTTGCTGCCTATACAAGTTAAAAGCAAGGACTCATATAATCATATTGAAATTTACCAGATTAACATCGGACATTTGGACTTAGGGCGATGTGGTTTCTCAAAATCTTTACTGCCAGTATAGATAATAAACACATTCTTACACGCACACACACACACATTCATATATCAGATATATTGGTACAAATTTAGGGAGGGAAGAGTTAACAAATCTTTCATCTCTCTTTAGGATAAAAAACAGGCACCAACCAAAATACTAATTAGCCAAGGACAGAAATTTAATTGGGAATAAGCCTCCACAAGCATAATTCACAACAAAAGCTGCAGTACAGATTAAAAGCCATCAAACTAAAATAACCAACTAAATCTCAACCCCATCAAAAGCTGCAGTACAGATGGTTGCGCACGGCAACCTTTCAATTCTAAAATCTGTTAAATCGAAGGGAATTAAAAAAACACTCGTTCTTGACCAATTCAGAAAGCATCAACAAACAAAAACCAAATACATACCAGAGTCCAGACAGAGGGGAGTAAGCGAGACAGAGATGGTGGTGAGAGGGCGAGACAGAGATGGTGGCGAGAGGGCGAGACAGAGAGGCGACTGGCGAGACTCGAGAGTGCGAGACAGAGGGGCGAGATGGTGGCGAAAGGGCGGCGAGACAGGATATGGCGAAATCTCCAAGAGCGGCACGACTGCGCGAGAGAGACCGAGTGACTGAGAGATCGAGAGAGAGAGAGAGACCGAGTGAGTCGAGTCAAGTGACTGGCGAGAGGGCGAGACAGAGAGGCGACCCGCGACTGGCGAGAGGGCGAGAGAGAGACCGAGTGAGTCGAGTCAAGTGACTGAGAATCTGAGATAGTTAGAGAATAGAGACTGAGTCTGAGAGATCGAGATTAGACTTTAGGGTTTGGTGTATTGGGGTTTCAGGTTTGGCTTTGGGGTTTGGAATTTGGGGTTTTAAAACATATATATAAATATATAATTTAACAAACATACATTAATATATGGTATATACCCTAAACATATATATTTATATAAAGCTTAGGGTATAGGGTTATTAATTTTATTATCTAAATTGTGTATAAATATATAAATTGGAAGAATAAGTTTAGGGTATAGGATTAGGGTATATATAGGGTTTAGGGTTTTATTATCTAAATTGTGTATAAATATATAAATTGGGTTTAGGGTTTAGGGTTTGGGGTTAGGGTATAGGGTTTAGGGTTTAGGGTTTAGGGTTTAGGGTTTGGGTATAGGGTATAGGNTAGGGTATAGGTATAGGGTTTAGGGTATAGGGTATAGGGTATAGGGTTAGGGTATATATAGGGTTTAGGGTTTTATTATCTAAATTGTGTATAAATATATAAATTGGGTTTAGGGTTTAGGGTTTGGGGTTAGAGTATAGGGTATAGGGTTTAGGGTTTGGGGTTAGGGTATAGGGTATAGAGTTTAGGGTTTAGGGTATAGGATATAGGGTATAGGGTTTAGGGTTAGGGTATAGGGTTTAGGGTATAGGGTATAGGGTATAGGGTATAGGGTTTAGGGTATAGGGTTTAGGGTATAGGGTTTGGGGTTAGGGTATAGGGTATAGGGTTTAGGGTATAGGGTATAGGGTATAGGGTATATATAGCGTTTAGGGTTTTATTATCTAAATTGTGTATAAATATATAAATTGGGTTTAGGGTTTAGGGTTTGGGGTTAGGGTATAGGGTATAGGGTTTAGGGTTTGGGGTTAGGGTTTGGGGTTAGGGTATAGGGTATAGGGTTTAGGGTTTAGGGTTTTATTATCTAAATTGTGTATAAATATATAAATTGGGATAGTGTACTCATAAGAAGTTGGTGGTCTGATGGTAAGGAGCTGAAGGAAGGAGTTTGAGGTGCCAAGTTCGATTCCCAGCATAGCATTTATCACGTTTAAATTTTGGTTATATATATATTTAGTGTAAACGGGGCGGGTTCGGGGTCGGGGGACCTAAAACCATCCCGGACCCGCCCCCGACTCGGGGCCTCGCCTAAATCCCCTAACCCGAACCCGGCCCCATTTATTTCCCCCATTAGGGTTTTAATCGGATCGGGTCCCCGCGGGGATGAATCCCCGCGGGGATTTTTGCCATCCCTAGTCACGATATCCACACACACACATTCCCTGCTATGCAGACATCTCCTTTTAGCTCTCTCACCCTCTCAAACACAAACTGAGACACACACTCGATCGCCGCCATTCTCGATCTCTTTCTCTCTCGCGTCTCGTTCTCACTCAGACCTTGCCGTCGAAGTCGAAGTTGCCGTCGGCGGTCAAGTACGAACTATCTCATCCTCCTGGGTTGCGGCGTCAAAAGGTAAGCTCAGTCTCATCTCTCCTGGGTTCTCTCTTTATCTCTGTCCTATTCTCTCTATCTCTCTGTCCTATTCTCTCTTGTTGTTGTTTAGGTTTTTCTTCAAATTAGGGATTTTCATAGGTTCGTTTGCTTCTTGAAATTAGGGGTTTTCTTGGTTTTCAATTTCTCTCTCTTTGGAACAGGATATTGTCACGTATTTAATTCAATAGGAGATCTGTTACTGAGAAAGATTTGCTAGGAAACTATCTTGCTATGTTTACAAGTTTTGTTCTCAGGGATTTGTATTTTGACTTTGTGCTGGGATATGGCCTTTCCCAAAAGTAGCTAATCGGAGCCAAGAAAATGGTAGAAATTGTCAATCTATATGTAATGAGAACCAAGTGGTTCATTCCCTCATCAAGCACTTTCTTGAACAGAATATTCACTATGGCGAAGACGAAATCGATTGCTACCATAGCAATAAAAGGCTTCCATTCATCATAGCCCTTCATCTCTGCCATTCAATTCAGCACAGTCTAGGAGTCAAGACTAGAACCTCTCCTATCACTTTCCTGGAAAACAAGAGACAGTACACAGAGACATGAGCTAAGCTCCATTGGAAAGAGAGTGACGACGTCGTTTTGAAGAGAAGAAGATGAACACAGACATTACTACGTCGGAGAAGCCAGAGTACCCGGTCTTTGATCGGAACCCTCCATTCACCAAAGTGGTCGGCAACTTCAGCACCCTCGACTATCTCTGCTTCGCCACCATCACCGCTGTGTCTGTCACCGTAGGCTACCTCTCCGATCTCTCTTTCTCTCATCCTTTTTCTATTTCTTGTTTTTTTTTTTCAAATAAAGTAGTAACTTTTGTAAATGATTTTTATTTAATTTAATTTGTGCAATAATTATAGGGATTAAGCCAGGGATTAAAGGGCCGTCAATGGTGGCCGGAGGTCTGATTGGGGTGATGGGCTGGTTCATGTACGCTTACCAGAACTCGGCGGGTCGCATCATGGGCTTCTTCCCCAACGATGATGAGGTAGCGCCTTACAAGAAATGAAATGAAATGAAATCAATCTTACTTTTTTTAGTGTTTTTTTTTTTAATAATCAGACTGTTCCTTTTTTGTGCTCTGAATTTATTGATGGGTTTGTGGATTCCAAGTCAATGCTGTGATTTAGGTGTAAAAAATGTCATTCAACTGATAATAAAATGTTGTTATGAGCTCCTTATTCTGAAATTCTATGCAAGTAATCGAATATTTTGTTTTGTGGTGTTAGCTCTCAACAATGTGGTCTTGTTAGTGCTTTTCTCATGCTTCTTCGTGACTTGGTTCTAATTATCGACTTACTTCTTTTTGCATTATCTGTTAGCTTATGGCTTAGCTTAGCAGCACTCTCAGTGGATTCATTTAGTCAATTGGGTCAAACTTAGTATGTAGTTTCCAGAGCTTTGGCTCCCTTTAATTTGTGTGATTATTGCTTAAAAATCTGAGAAATTTGAGTAAATTGATGATGATGCTGATGAGAATCTGAGTTTTAATGGTTTCTATAGACTTTTAAGGTTTTGAAGATTAGGAATTTTATGCAAAAAATGAAAAACTCAGATTTAATTGGGGAAATGAATATTTCACTTTTATTGTGGTTCTTGTTGTGAGTTTTAGAACTATGGAACACGGACATCTGAAAACAGAAAAAACACAATTGTTTAAAATAGTGTAGGGGTTGAGCTATAATTTAGTTTTCTTTCCTAATGAACTGAGCTATAATAATATTGGGTAGGAACCGTAAGATGGTTTCAGATATGTGGAAAAATTGAGCTGTACACCTTGGACTCAAAAATTGAGAGAGAGATATATATATATAGTCCTCTCTTATCAAGAAAAAGAAAGTTTCTTTGCTGGTGGGTCTGAGAAAGTTTGTCTTGTAAGTTTTTGAGGGTGTGGGGAAGAAGATTATTGGGTGGGGATGGCAACATTTGCAGGGACTACCCAGAAGTGCTAGGCACGTGAGAAGACTGTCTACTTGGTTGATCAGCTCACTGCTGACAACTAATTCTACAAAATTAATATCCTCTATTGATCAAACTTTTTTGTGGAAAAATATCTTACATTCTTTAAGTTACTGAACTTTCTGTATGAAACATAATATATCAGGAAGGTGTCACCCTTGAAATAGCAGAGGCTGTAGTAGGAGCTTTGAATGGTGAACTTTCTGCAACTGCTGTCAATGCTCCCATGGTCCCTGCTGAGGTATGTGATGCATGGTACATCATTCCCATTAACCAACGAATTATAGTAATTCATACCAAAAGATTAAGCTGAAACATGGTTCATTTCCTTAGATTGTGTCAGATCTGGCTCCACTCTTATAATGGATTATATGGTTTCTAGTGATCCATCTGCTATTATTATTATTTTTTTAATTTGGATTTTCTGTCTTTATATTTTTATTTCCCATTAGTTATAATGAATTTCTGTCTGCCATTAGTTCTTGCCTAATTTGGTTTGCTATTGCCAGGACAGTTGTTTGGAAGTGTTGTATAAAAATAATGGACTCAATTTCTGCCTTCAATAGCTATGATTTTGCATCTGGAAGTTGGGCTAATTTTTTATTTTTGTTGGTATAATGGGGGTTGAGAAGCTAATTCATGACTTCTGTTTTGTAAAGTTCAAAATATTGTGTTGGAGAGCTAATTCACTTTCTTTTCTTACAACTGACTGACTTGGAGAGGTCTAACAGTCTAAAAAAGTTGTGGTTCCTTCTTCCATTTTGTGAAATATATTGACAGTCCTTAAGTCCTATCATAGAATATTCCCTTTCTGTCCAATGTGTAATCAATGGGTTTGGTCAAGGGATCTTTCTGATTTTACTCAACAACCATGGTCCAAATCTGTAAGCTCGTACTCACAGGGAAATTTGGAGACAATTATGTCATGAATCTGTGTAAATTTTTGGACAAATTTTTGCTAAGATAAGGGGGGTCCTTTTGGCTTTACAAATAAGAAAGCTTGCTTATGCATGACATATCATTCACTACTATGATGTCCTTTTGAGGCACGGTGACCAAATGTTTGTCATATCCCAAACTTAAATGAGTCAAGTTAAATCAATCATTTAACAAAAAAGAAAAGAAAATTGCAATCGTGGCTGATCTGGGAACTTTGATGCTCCAATGCGCATATCCTGTGGCATTTCAGGTTTAGAAAAAAATCAAGGGTTGGATAACTTGCCTTAAAAAGGTGGACCACGTTTATATTATATCCAGTGCATGGCTCTTGATAGTGGCTCATACTGACAGGCTTGCATATGCATCACTTAAATATACCTTTTCCTTTGTCTTTTTTTTTTTGCCACAATATACCTTTTCCTTTTTAATTTAATTTATTCCTACATTTGTGCTCTTGAGAATAACTTAAAAAGTATGCATGCACACAATTAAGAGTAGATAAAATTTGTATGATGGCAATAGAAATCACAATTCTCCAATTTTGTTTGGTAGGTGATTTTTTATTTTATTTTATGGATATTAACTTATTTATTAATGTTGAAAAATCTAGTGCTGCAGTTCTTGAAATGGTGATTATCCTTGGTGATGTCTCATTTGTTTTAGCCAAGAGGTGGTAACAATGTCACATATGGTCCCTGAGTTAATATGGAAATTGTACTACTTGGACAAGTATATATGAATCCTTTCTGTGCTTAACAAATGAAAGAAATTATTTCCTTTCTTTTTCTTTCCCTTAATCCTTTGTTTCAGTTAAATGTAGAAGTTTAGCATTAATTGTGTCATGTTTGGAGTAAATCTTTTTTTGTTTGTTTTTGTTTTAATCTTGAAGTGAGCCTTTTTCTCTTATTCCATTGCAGATATGTAAATGATGGGAGACCCTTCTGGCAATATATAGCCAGTTCTTCTACTGGCTGCTCAGATTCTCAGTACTTTGAAGAACTTTATAACTACTATACAACTGACAAGGTTGGGTGATCTATAAGTACCATTTTCTGTATGACATGTAGAAGTGTGAATTTGGTTATGATATTTTCTCTGTTTTTTTTCCATAGGCTTGGCACCTCTGTGATCCTGAAGTTGAGAAAGTATTCGAAGCTCTAAGAAAAGCAGGTGTCAAAGTAGCTATTGTCTCAAATTTTGATACCCAATTAAGACCACTTTTGTAGGCTCTAGAGATGCAGGCTGTGATGCTTGGCTTTGGGGAAGTGATGTTCACTCCTTTAAGGAGGTACGTTCTCATCACATCTCTACTACACTATGGGATGTTTAGGTAAGGGTGTTTACGATGTGTAATTTACAATGTCCTAAAAAACCTCTAGGAACATGGGCCTATCATGGGTCATATTCTTACACTTCAGGTTATTACTATGCCATAATTTCAGCCTCAGTTGAGATGCAATTTTCTTATGTTTTTCCTTGTTTTCAGTGCAATCATACATGTCACTCCCCCTATCACTCTCTTATTTTCTCAACTCTGTATGTTTGTAGTGGTGACCCCAAGATGGACTCTCTACTCTCCTATCTCAATTTCAATATATTCAAGGTGGGATGGTGTTGTTGGTGTTAGTATATTGAAGAACAAAATTGGCAAATAGGTCACACACCACATTTTGTAATGCAAGGTGTCCAACTTCAGTATTTTCTAATTTCCTTTCATATGAAGATTGCTGAACTCTAGGTTGATGGTTTGCGAAATGTAGGCCATCTGAATCATATATGTGCAGCCATCTAAATTCAATACTTGCTGCAATCTTATTAATGCTGAATCATATATATGTGCAGCCATATAAATTCAGTACTTGCTGCAATCTTATTAATGCTTTTGGCCTATATTTTCTTAATGCCTTTTGGGATCTTTGCTGAATGCACTTTTCAATACTTTGGGATCCTTGCTCATATAGATTTATTAATTAATGCACTTTTCTTTCTTGTTTTCAGTGGAGTAACCTGAAGAGCAAGATGAGCAGTTACACACAGGAACAAATAGATGAAGTCCGGGTTGAATGGGGAGATTATGTTTCCATGAATTTTATTTAGTAGTCACATGCATGTTTTTGGTACCTTTTTGAGCATTTTGTTGTAGATATGAAGATATATACTAGCTAGTTCACATTCAAATCTTTTGCATAGGCAGAATTTAGGCCTAGCTGAATTGTACTGTCATGCCTTCATTATTTTTGTACATGTTGGCATGTGTTTAATCAGGATCTAGCTAGCTAGAGATGGATAGTGATTTTGGGGTATACATGATGAGGGCTATTGTTAACTTCATTACTGAGTTTGGATGTTGGATTCATTTACATGAATGGAAGAATTTAAGTTGGATTATTTTAGAAGCTTAGTAATTGTTGCGTGGATGCATATTTATCAATTAATTTTTATCAATATTAGAAGCTTATTGCATATCAGATTATGTAAAAATGCAACAATAAGGAATGAAGTTTCAACATCATTTAAAAAACAAAAAATCGATATCTAAAGAATACTTTTATATCAGATTTTAAGTACAAATCTGATATGTTATATACATTTTATATTCGATTTTAAGTACAAAACCGATATGTTATACACCTTTTATATCATATTTTAAGTACAAAACCGATATGTTATACACCTTTTATATCCAATTTTAAGTACAAAACTGATATTGAATGCACCTTTTATATCCGATTTTAAGTACCAAACCGATATTAAATACACCTTTTATATTCGATTTTAAGTACAAAACTGATATGTTATACTCATTTTATATCTGATTTTAAGTACCAAGACGATATTGAATACATTTTTTATATCGGTTTCAAAATTACTAATGATATCATAAGTATCTTATATATCGGTATGCAGTTTTTAAGATATCAGAAATGATTAATATCTGATAACGATGGTGGTATATCATATCAGATTATCAAACAAATACGATATCTAATATAGTATAGACATCAGTGTATAACCGATATGTAATACGGGAGAATATATATCAGCACTCAATATATCGGTTGGAAACCTAAATAGATATCGATTTATCACTGATATATATTAAGGTTTTTCTTATAGTGCGCCGGCAGCACATTGTAACAATTGAAAATTAAAGTGACAATGTGACATACTGACATCAACCCAAACTATGGGGAATAGGTGTAAATATCCCTTAATATTATCCTATATAATTATACCCTATACGGCTATACTCCAATGCCATGGAATTTTTCCCAGTTGTCCTTGCTCTTATTACAGTCTTACTAGACTGGTAATTCTCAAAATTTGCATTAAATGTTGGGGACTTTTAATTAAGATTGGTTGAGGTGATTCATTGCATGTTGTACAACTTGGTTTAGGCATGCATCCTATCTCCATCTATTTTCTAAATTTGAGTCATAATACAACTATATAATCAACTACTGTGTCCCTCTGCCTACCACCCCAATTTATTATTATTGTTATTATTAATATTTTCCACCCCAAAATCAATAATTACCGGTGACACCCGTTCTGAAAACAAATGGTAGCCGTCGGATAAAAAAGAAGAAGTTAATTCAGAAAATGTGACCATCCGATGGTGAGGGCACAATTGAATGAAATGAATCCAGAATTTTCCTGCCCTTTTGTTTGTTAGGTAAGACGAGAGAACACACACGTTCCAAATCACGAGGGTGTTCGATGGGCTACGCAAACCACACAAACCATGCACGTGCCATCAAGCCTCGTTGCCTTTGTTGGTTGGGGGGGTTTCTAACAAACCATCGCTCCAGCACGTGATGCTCAGCTACCCTCTTTCGCACTCTCAATCTTTATATAAATAAAACCTCTTCTTCAACATTTTTGTCACACAGCCTCATCTCCTCTGCTACTATTACCACTACCAACTCTCCATCTCTTTGATCTTTCTTGACGATCCTCCAGAAAATGGTGACAGTCGAGGAAGTTCGCAAGGCTCAACGGGCTGAGGGACCGGCCACTGTCCTTGCAATCGGGACGGCAACTCCTCCTAATTGTGTGGATCAGAGCACATATCCTGACTTCTATTTTCGTATCACCAATAGTGAGCACAAGACTGAGCTCAAAGAGAAATTCCAGCGCATGTGTAAGCTCACTAGTTCATCTTCTACATTTTTTTTCTTCGAATTTTTACATTTAATCTCTCTGCAATTAATTTGTTGTTAGATTCCAGCAAATTGGATACATATCATAAGATATACATGTGCATGCTATATATATACTCTGCTTTTCACGAAAGTGTTTGATAACTTGTCCTTATTTATTTGGGACTGATATAGCCTATCCATTATGCATGATTTAGTTCCATATCTGTGGATATGACAATATGGGAATACAGTAGAGGTTTAAAGAACAATGACGTCTTAAGCCCATTGAAACCAAAATAAAAATAATGCTGATGAGTGATGACTTTTTATCTCTCTCTCTGTTAATTTCAATACAAAACACTGTACAAAATTTTCTTCTTTTATTATCAGAAACAGTTAAACAGCATACAAGATTTTGATTTAAACAAAGAAAGAAAGGGGACAAATTTTTTTTGTTTTCGCCACTAGGGACAAAATTATTTAAAGCAAGTAGGTAGTGGGTGTTTTAATTGTCGATGTTAGTGTGTAGCAGTTTGTCTTTTCAATGAAATTGAAGTTATTTTTTCCCAGCCAAACAAAGAAGAGAGGCATGAAGAACATAGTAATTGGAAAAGGAAACCGCTAATTAAAAAACTAACAAAAATTCCTCTATTCTTTTTTTTTTTTTTTTTTTTTTTTTTGCGTCATAACAAAAATTCCTTGGTGTCCTATACATTGATATCTTATAAAAAGGAAGCATGGCTAGACCTGCACAATATTCAAGAGCTCAATCTATGTGTGTTTTTGTGTATTTGCTATAGGAATTGAAATATTGAATGGTTTGTCAAGCAAAAGTTTTTTTTTTCTTTTTTTTGGCCATTGGTCAAGCAACAGTTTAAATGAACAAGTGTGGTAACTTTTGTAGTGACATGAATTTTCAGGTGACAAATCTATGATCAAGAAGCGTTACATGTATTTGAACGAAGAAATTCTGAAGGAGAACCCAAGTATGTGTGAGTACATGGCACCTTCACTTGATGCGAGACAAGATATGGTGGTTGTTGAAATTCCAAAGCTTGGCAAAGAAGCTGCCACCAAGGCCATTAAGGAATGGGGCCAGCCTAAGTCCAAAATCACCCACTTGGTCTTTTGCACCACTAGTGGTGTGGACATGCCTGGGGCTGATTACCAGCTCACTAAGCTCTTGGGCCTCCGCCCGTCCGTCAAGCGTCTCATGATGTACCAACAAGGGTGCTTCGCAGGTGGCACGGTGCTCCGGTTGGCCAAGGACTTAGCTGAGAACAACAGGGGTGCACGTGTTCTTGTTGTGTGCTCGGAGATCACTGCAGTCACCTTTCGTGGGCCTAGTGACACTCACCTTGATAGTCTTGTGGGCCAAGCCTTATTCGGTGATGGTGCAGCAGCCATTATAGTTGGGGCAGACCCACTGCCCGAGATTGAGAAGCCCTTGTTTGAGGTTGTCTCAGCAGCCCAAACGATCCTTCCCGATAGTGATGGGGCCATTGACGGACATCTTCGTGAAGTTGGGCTTACATTTCATCTCCTCAAGGATGTTCCCGGGCTTATTTCGAAGAACATTGAGAAGAGCCTTAATGAGGCCTTCCAACCTTTGGGCATCTCAGATTGGAACTCACTTTTCTGGATTGCACACCCAGGTGGGCCTGCAATTTTGGACCAAGTAGAATCTAAATTGGGCCTAAAGCCTGAGAAGTTACATGCCACAAGACATGTTCTATCCGAGTATGGTAACATGTCAAGTGCTTGTGTGTTGTTCATTTTAGATGAGGTGAGGAGGAAGTCAAAGGAGAATGGGCTGAAGACCACGGGAGAGGGACTGGAGTGGGGTGTGCTATTTGGGTTTGGGCCTGGCCTCACAGTTGAGACTGTTGTGCTTCACAGTGTGGGTGTGGGTGCTTGAAGGCATCATAGTTGATTTATCTGCTGCTCTATATATGTATTGTTTCCACTTTTCTTATTTCTTTTCTTTTCTTTTCGCATTTTTTTGTTTTTTTGTTTTCAGTTTGAAACTTGTGTGGGCATCATGGTGTAAACTTTGGTGCAATGGCTGTGTTTACTGAAGACAAAATGTAGCAATCGACTTATATAATGATGAATAATATATGCTCCAACTTGCAATATTCATATGATGAAAACTGATAATTGCTTTAGCTACTCTTCCATATATGCTTGAATGTGAATGTGTATATATATATATATATATATTTTCTTTTTTTTTCTGAAAATGGACTTCTCATTAAGAATTTTTTTATAGAAAGAACAATTACACCATCATTAAGGAAGGGAGAAAGCCAACTTGGTGTGGTCCCAACTCCCAAGTCCCAACCCAGGATAACGCAAATTACGTTAAATGGTGAGCAACTTTGTTCACACGTACAATGGCATCACCAACTTGAATGTATAGTACTTTATATAGTTACAAACAAGGAATGAAATTTCGAGAATTTCGTCGAAATTTTCGTTTGTTCGGGATCCTGAAATTTTATCACATATTCATTATTTTTTGTAAAAATTTTGCCGAAATTTCGAAAATGCTCCAAGCACATTTTTCGTTAAATTTCTCTAAATTTCGCCAAAATTTCGTCGAAATTTGGCGTAGAGACCGAAGGGAGGCAGAGAGCGGAGGGAGAGAGGGCCGCCGTCGCTAGAGGGAGAGAAGAGATCGGGAAGAAAGAGGTCTCCGTCGTCGGAGGGAGAGGAGATCTAGGGAGGAGAGGATCTCCGGAAGAGAAGGAGATCGGGGAGGGGGAGGGAGGGGAGGGAGAGAGAGAGGAGAGAGAAGAGATTAGGGAGAGAAGAGGGAGGGATTGGAGAGAGAAAGAGAAGTGTTGTCTGCATGAGAATTGAGGGAGGAGAAAAAAAAAAGAAAAGAAAAGAAAAAAAGAAAAAGAAAAGAAAAGGAAAGGAAAGAAAAAAAAGAAAAAAAACACGTTTCATTTGCGTCTATGCGCTTGTTGACCCGAGACTTTTCCAACAAGACTAGAATCAAGACTGGGTCTTTCCTAATTTTTATTGTTCTTCAATGACTTACCGAAATCACTTAAAATTCAAATAACTTACCAAAATTAACTTCGAGGTCCGAAAAACGTTCTGTAAAATCTTGTGAGCTCATCTCAATAAATTTTATTTTTCTATAATTTCAAATTCATTTATTCCCTTCTAAAATTCCTCAGAAAAATTATAATATATCCGAATTAACAAGATAATTATCAATAAATTACTATTTACTTCAAAATAAATTATAAACTAACTTTTCAGGATCTCACAATCTATTTAGATTGTTTTTGGTTATTGGATTAAGTGGTTTAGAAAATAATAATACATGTCATTTTCTTATTTGTCCACGTATGTTTTAAGGACAATTGGATTCAAAATGATTAAATATCTCTTACAAAGAGGTTATTTTTATGTAATTATTAATTAGTGAACTATTTTTATTTAACAGTATTTGTCTTCAGCGCGCATTATATTTACCTTATATCACATGAAATCTACTATATTATTTGGTTTATACAATGTTTTTTTATTAATGTAGTGGATAATATGTTAAATAAACATATGGTCAAGTTTCATTCAAAATTTTCATATTTTGATAGCAATTTTCGTCGTTTTTGTCTAATTTTATCGAAATCGAAATTTTAACCAAAATTTCCGCGAAATCGAAATTTTACTCCTTGGTTATAAACAAATATTTTATTGGGCAATGCTAGATTGCCCTAATGATATGTAAATACCTTGTCATTTAAATATTAAGCTTAATTACAAATGCAACCACCAACTATAGGGGTATTTCATATTGGTCCACGAACAAAAAAATGTTTCAAATTAGTACACTAATTAATAAAAAGTTACAAAATATCACATCCGTTATAATCATTCCATCAAGAAAGACGGTTAAATGTCACTTTAGACAACGATTCCATGGATTTTTTTAATGATGTGAACACCAAATTTGCTCTACATAGATTTATAACGTCATATTAATAAAAAGCTTAAGAAAAAAAAAACGGCTCAAGTACATTTATATCGACCAACTATAGGGTCCATTTCAAGTTGGTTCACGAAATATAAAACATTTCAAATTTCTCCATTAACTATAGGATTAATATCAAGTTGGTCTACGAATTATAAAACATTTCAAATTTCCCCATTAACTATATGGTTTATTTTAAGTTGGTCCATGAACTAACAAAAAACATACAGAATGGTAGACGAAATCGGGTTGACAAAAAAACCAAACTGAACCGGATTATTTATATATTTTGAATAAAAAAAGTATAAGGTGTTTTTGGAACATGCTGGGTTTGAACCCATGACCACTTGAGGAGAATGAAAGTGTAAATTCTCACTACATCATTTAGTCATTTATGATATTTAAGTACATGCAATATATTTATAGGCATATTGATACTTGAAATATAATAATTTATAAAATTATAATTGGTATTTACACCATAACCTTATACACTAAACCATAAAGTCTAAAATCTTATACCTTAAAAATTAACCCTATACTCAAGGAATAAAATTTCGGGTTTCGAGGAAATTTCGACGGAAATTTCGAAGATTTTTAAATTTCGACAAAAATTCGACAGAAACAACGGAAATTATTATCAAAATACGGAAATTTTGAATGAAACTTCACCATATGTTTATTTAACATATTATCTACTACATTGATAAAAAACATTGAAAAAAACCAAATTATATGGTAGGTTTCATGTGATATGTGATAAATATAATGCGCGCTGTAGGCAAATACTGTTAAAAAAATGCTTCACTAATTAATAATTACTTCAATAACACCTCAATTTTATTTTTACTATAATTTTGTCACATGAATTACAAAAGTAATCAATACCACATAGAGTTTCTAGGAGGTTCAAAATTTCCGCTGTCTTTAGTATCATCATGTCCAGAGTAGGTGTAATGTGAAGAATAATTATCCCAAGATACTTCTCCAGCATAATTTTGCATGTAATTGCCAACATGCCAACCATATGAATCAGGAACCTGTTGTGGTTGAATTTGCCCATAAGCATACTCATTTGAAGAGTTTGTCTCTTGTTGTGCCAATGAGTTACTATCAGACTCAACCAAGTAAAGCAGATGTGGTGGGTAGAATATTAGAGGGTTTTGCCCATAATTGTAATTGTCACTTCCTACCCTCATAGAGCCAAAAGTGGTGGATAATGAATCCTCTTCTTCTTGTGCCAAACTCTCATAACCTCTTTGTCTGCGACTATAGTCTTTTCCTATGGCACCAATTCCTGGTCCAGCACGCCTACTCCCATGATCCTCATCTTGTGTTGCATGTGTGTAGTGTGCTTCGACAGAAAATGGGCTCATATACTCTTTAGAATGTCCAGTGACATCTTCATTTCCACCACCACCACCACCACTACCTCTACCTCCACTGTTGGTAGGAGTGCCCGATCTTGTGCTAGAGTTGCCTGATCGAGAAGGATTAGTGGGAACTGGCTTAGTACGATGTGTCGACCTTGGTTGCATAAGTTCATTCAAACTTGTAGTAGGGCTCACCTCCTCATTTAGAACTTTGTCCACATTGATACCTTCCTGACATGCTTGAGCTGCAATATCAGGGTCTGGATTGCCTGTATCATCATCTAAATGGAGGGGCCTAATCCACTGATAAAGCTGGTTTTCCTCCACATCATCATCCCCTATAGCAGCATCATATATATCCAGCAGATCATATTCATCAACGCGATCCTCCTCTGCTTTCTTGTCTCGAAGTGCAAGCCTCATATTATAGTAGCAATATACCATTTTTTCTAACCTACTATATCAGAGCCTGTTTCGTTGTTTGGTGTGTATGAGTGCGAAAGTGCTCCAGTTTCTTTCACAAGCTGATAATGACGCCGTTTGTGATAAAACTTTGATGGCTAACTTCCTCACAGTAGGCGCATCACTCCCATACATGATCCACCATTCACCTAAAATGAAAAATTTGTTTGTGTAAGTGTAGCTATAAAAATAAATAATTAAGTTAATCTAACTAATACAAGTAACTCACTAGGAGACATTCGTGATCTAGCGGCCTTTGCAGCTCGCTCTCCGAACATTTTCCGGGCATCTTTAAAATATGTTAACTAGATACAAATACAATACAAATTATACAATATCAATCAAATAAATAATTTAAGACAATCAAATTCTATAAAGTATTAATATTTTTCGTAAGGATTCTTATGGGCCTTATGGAAAATTATTTTTACCTCATTTTCAAATTGGCCAACTTCTGGTGAATAGGGATCCAATTTGGAGAATACGTTGTGCACAGCCCGAATAAGTTCATCATCATCTCCAACGCCAGGTCTATATTGATAGCGAGGATTCAAATAATAGGCTGCAATCATGCATCAAGTAAATATAGAAATATATAATTAGTAATTTAGTTCATTAATTGAAAGCTAAAACAATTAAAAAAAATGCGGAACCAAAATAACAAATAAATTATTGGGTTACCTGCTGCGTGCAAATCGTGTTGTAACGTTTTAAACCATCGATCGTTGATGATTTTTATTACCCACCGTGCACCCTGTTTTTTCTTCTAGCTCTTCCTTCACGACACGCATTAACTCATAAATTGATCCCATTGTAGGATACACTTCTGTGTCGACAATACGTAAAACTACGTAGAGAGGTTCAAACAGACCGCACACCTTATGCACCTGTTGCCAAAAAGAGTGATCAAGAACTATATTTTCAACCGTGATGCTTGTATGTGAACGCCGGAAATTGATACGACCCCAATCATCACTGGTGAACAATTGCTTCAGCCCCATCATCTTACCATACAAACTATCCAATGCAATATAGTTTGAAGCAAATCGGGTGGCACCAGGACGAACAATATCTCCCTTCGTGATCTCTCACATCTTTGTCAACAACCAGTTATGGTTGTAAATATAATTCGTGATCATTCTGGCTTTTTTAATCACATTAGCAATCTGCTCTTTCTTCCCCATCTCTTCAAACATTAGATCAATGCAATGTGCTGCACACGACGTCCAGTACACATTGTATTTGTTCATTAACTTCTTACCTGCTTTGACAAATGCGGAACCATTGTCGATCACAACTTGAACAACATTCTCCTCTCCAACCTTCGTGATTACATCCTTCAGTAGCCCATAAATATATTTATGATCCTTTATGCAATCTGAAGAATAAACAGACTTAAGGAATACCGACTTCCCTCTTGAGTAGGCCATGAAGTTTATGATAGACAGTTTGGTTGGACCTGTCCAACCATCGCACATGATTGTGCAACCATAAGTTGCCCAATCGGCCTTCAATTTGTTTACATGCTCTTGCATTTCTTCAAACTCTTGATCCAAAAATCCGGTGCGTATCTGATAGGGTGTTGGAGGTTCCACTCCTACTCCTGCTTGTTGACATCCTATCACCAAATTTTTGAAATGATGAGATGCTGCTTTTGAAGAAGGAACATTTTCATATATAAAGAACTTGCTTATCAAGCGTTGCATCCCATCTTTGATTGACCCTCCGGAAAAGAGATTTTTAACACTCTTTTGGCGTGCTTGAGCTGCGTTGTACAAGCTTGGTGCTACTGGAGGTGTTGGTCGTGATTCCCTCATGCTTGATCCTCTTCGCATCTGTGCACCACTACTAGACCCAGAACCTTGTCCCCTGTTTGAGACTTTATGTAAGTGTTCCCTCTCTCATTCTGCTGCTCTAGAGGCTCGAAGTGCAGCCCGAAATTCTTTTCGCTCTTGAGGCCCCATATCATCATTATGATCCTCATCATCATCACTCGGCTCAATCTGACCTTGTCCTCGAAGCTCTTCTCTGAGCTCTTCCATCCTTTGTATTTTTTTGCTTTTTCGGTGTTGTTTGTGATGCATCCCTGCAATGATGAATTGTTTCATTTCTGGTGGGACACTATTGCATCGCTGCACATTGTGTCCAGGATCCATACCACTAAGGTGGTATTTCAAGCGTGTCACTCCAGCACCCTTCATTACAAGGCCACAATATTTGCATATTGAACCTTGTCTGCCACTCGGTAATGGATCAGCATGATCCCAAGCTGGATCACGTGATCTCCCTCCACTGGCCATTGAATTCTAAATTCCTAATAACAAAAAGACATACACAGTAACACAAGAACAATAACAATTAACAAGAGAGTTAAATTCTATATTAATATCATATCAGTATATCACCAAGAAATTAATATCATATTAGTTATTAACTTATTACTAATTAGTAATTTCATATCATATTGATATTACTAATTTGTAATTTCATATCATATCACCAATTTCATTTCCATATTACTAATTTCATATTAATTATTAATTTATTACCAACTCCATATTAATTTCACTAATTCTAAATTACCAATTCGGTAATTCCATACATGATACATATTAGATTCATACTATTAACAAATCATACAAATTTCATATTAATTATTAACAAATCATACCAATTCCAATTCCATATCATATCACCACTTTCAACTTCCATATCAATATTTATATATCATACAAATCAAAATCAATCTAAAATTATACAATCAATTCCAAAATTATATGATTAAAGATTCAAAATTAACCAAAAATCATACAAATTATACAAAACAAAATCAACCCAAAATCATACAATTAATTCTAAATCTATATAAATCAACCCAATATCAATATAATTTATCTTATATAAATCAACCCAAAATCATACAATTAATTCTGATCCTTAAATATTAACAGGTAATGAACTAATTAATGATAAATTGATAATATAAGATATTAATATAAGATAAATTGATAATATTAATAGGTAATCAATTAATCATACAAAATCATACATACTTACAGTTACAAATCAACCCAAAGTCTAAAACTCCAAACTGATTTCGGGGTTAACTGGTTAAGACTTAAGAAAGAGACTCGGAGTGGCTTCGACTTCGAGGTGGCCAGGCCAGATGCTTCGAGGTGGTGGCCGGAGACAGAGCAGTCCGAGAGCACAAACAGAGAAGATAGAGAGAGAAGAGAGAGCTGGATGACTTCGTTTAGCCTTCAGTCCAGTCCGAGAAGACGGAGGAGAGAGGCGAGCCGGCGGTGATGCAGATCGAGAGAGGCGAGCGACGGCGCTACAGATCGACAGAGGCGAGCGACGACGGTGCTGCAGATCGAGAAGAGTGTGCGACTGGCCGACTGTGCAGGTGAGAAAATGAGGGTTAGGGGTTACGGGTTAGCTGGGTTAGTTGGGGTCCTGGGAAATTTCGTGGAAATTTCGCTAAATTTCCACGAAATTTCTCTTAAATTCAGAAAAATTTGCTATTAAGGGTATTTGAAATTTCGCCGAAATATTCCGAAATTTTGTCGAATACGAGTTAAAATTTCGGAACCCCTTAAAATCGAAAATTTCGAAATTTAAACCCTTGCCTATACTCTAATAATTTTAGTATATAAATTATAAATTATAGTTTTGGACTTTTAGTAATATGTTTACAATATAGAAACTATAAATTATATAAAATATAAACTAGTAAAAATTTTAGACTTTTTGCAATGATAATATTTAAATGGAGACCTAAAATAATATCTTAAAAAAAAAAGGAATGATATATAAAATATATTTAATTTTATATATTATTATATTTCAAGTATCAGTATATCCATAAATATATTGCATGTACTTGAATTACATAAGTGGTGTAGTGAAAATTCATACTTTGACTTTTCTCACAAGGTTATGGGTTTAAACCCCAACATGTGCAAAAAACACCTTATATCTTTTTTATTCAATATATATAACTTTTATATAATATAAAATATATAATAAAATAATAAAATATATAAATATATATAAATAATTCGGTTCAATTCGGTTTTTCTGTCAACCCAATTTTGTTTACCATTCTGTATGTTTTTTGGTAGTTCGTGAACTAACTTGAAATGAACGTTATAGTTAATGGGGAAATTTGAAATGTTTTATAGCTCGTTGACCAACTTGAAATGAACCCTATAGTTAATGAGAAATTTTGAAATGTTTTATAGTTGGTGGACTAACTTGAAATGAACTCTATATTTGGTGGATGTAAATGTATTTGAGCAAAAAAATAAAACTACAAAAACTTTTAAACCCTTAAAAATAAAATAAAATATAACATCATTAATTCATGTGGTGTAAATTTAGTGTCCATATCATTCAAAAAATCTATGTTAACACTGTTTACACTAGCATTTAATGCCTTTATTGATGAAATTTGTAACGTATGTGTTATTTTGTAACTTTCTATTAATTAGTGTACTAATCTGAAACATTTTTTTGTTCATGTACTAACCTGAAATACCCCTCATAGTTGGTGAGTGCATTTTGTAATTGAGCCAAAATATTAATATTATTGAATTCATCTTATTAATCACTTGTCATATAAAGACTATTATAACCTTTATTATAAATCTTAAGAAATCTAAATTAAAAAAAAAATACAGAATCCCAAATTACTAATTAAATCCTAATATTGCAGACGATCGAGATTGAAACTAGGAAATTAAACTCTCTACATATACCTTCAAATCCCTCTTCTTTTGGTTTTGGTCTATTCATATCTCTCTTCCTTACAAAAGAAAATACTTTCAACCATTTTTTCTATCTTTTTATGTAGATTTCACCTTTCCTCCTTGGCCACATGGGTAAGTTTTATTGAACTTCTACTTGCAAAATCAACAAGTTGAAAGTCGATTAGTGGCACTATGTAATGTTTAATTGGTTATTTACAAGACCACCACTCTTTGTATATATAATTAGGTGTTTGGTTATTAGCAATTTAGACTCGGTCCTCTCTAATTATTCTTGGGTAGGGGTGGGCGCGGTGCGGTTCGACTCATTTTTCCTCCGGAACCGTGCGCCGCGCCAGACATTAATACACGGTGCGGTTCGGTGCCTAAAATCGTGAAAGAAATAAAAAAACCAAACCATTCAAGGTAAGGTGCGGTGCAGTTCTAGGCCTAATGGGCTATTATTCATATAATTTATATAAAACATATGTTTTGGGGTTTGAGGCTTTGAACAATTGAGTTTGTTTTAGGGTTTGAGACTTTGGGGTTTGGTTAGGCAAACTAGTTTATGTAACTAGACTATATAGAATATATAGAATAAATAAAATTTTAAACTTTATGGTTTAGGGTTTAGAGAATGAGAGATGAGTTGCAACCAAACCCTATATCATAAGTTTTAAATCCTTATATTATAAACCCTAATATCCTAAACCTTATACCATAAATTTTAAATCCTATACCTTATTACCTTATATGGCATATACCTTATACACTTATATAGTATATAACTATATATTATACCCTAGAACTATAAACAATTAAAAATTTTAGTATATAGAGTATAAACTATAAATAATATACTATTTTTTTTATATAGAATATAAAGAATATACTAATTTTATTATATAGGGTAATGGGTATAACTAAAACTATATACTAAAACATTATTAATTTTTTATTATATTATATATCTAGAAAATAGGTCATAGGGTTATATAAAATATATTTTAAGGTCTAAACCCTAAAATATAGCTTGGTTAATATTAATTTTAATATTTTATTAGGGTTTAGGGTCTAAAGTGTATAAAAATGTGTAGAAAAAGTGTATAAAAAGTATATAAATATGATATAAATATATATAAAAAAATATATAAAATGGTGTATATGTGTATAAAAATAAAAAAAATATATTTTTTGCAAGTATGCAGTGCGGTTCGGTTCGGTGCGGTTAAATAAGGTGTAGAACCGGAACCGGAACCGAAGAGAAGCGGTGCGGTTCGATTTTCTTGGCGTTGTTGGATTTTTTTGGTCAACGCGATTTTTTGGCGGTGCGGTTCGGCCGGTTTTGACGGTCCGCGGTTAAAATGCCCACCCCTAGTCTTGGGCTCAAAATTTCTTAGACAATCACATTAAGAAAGTTATATATTAAATTGTAACACCACGAACCTCGAACCCATAAAAATACTGAACATCAAACTTTTAAATCTGTTTTCTCTTTCTTTTGAGCCATACACAACAACATAAGTAAATACAATTTTACCAAAAACATTTAAACAAAACTATTGTGTAAAAACAATTAATTAAATCTCTCTGAGTCCCACTGCCTCGTCTTCTCCCCACTACTTCCTCAGCCTGCTTAATCTACAAAACACAAACCTTACACCACATCCATGGTGTACCAGGTTATACAACAAACCTGGTAAGCTCACTAGAGCTGATATGAGTGAAAAGACGTAATAATAATTATCTTCAATAATATTCTTAATTCCCATACTCAAAAATAATCCACAAGAATATCCATAATTACTCAATCAAAAAACAATTTCATTGTCAATCATCCAAGCATAAGATAAACAATAGTTCCTCATATTCACATCAAATTCCACCAATAATAATAATCATTCTGCAAGTCAATTACTTAGTCATCAACTATTAACCTCAACCTCAAATCATTCTCGTCTTAATTTAATAACCTTAAGACATAATCACCATCACTTCTATTCTCAAGATTCGAGCCTAGACTTTATCAAGTCCTAACAAAACCAAATCCTAGCAAACAAAAGCAATACAACACACAGTACAAACATCTATCTAATTTCACTCATTGTGCAACCAAGTAAAATGACCGAAATGCCCTTCACGACGTCTTTGTTCGAATAACAAATCTGGCAGCATAACGACATAGTGAATGAGATTTCCCAAGCCCGTGTACCTATTAAGACCAGATAACCAACTTAAATCACAATTCAGGAACACAAACGGCCACTAAGCGACCGAAACGGGCGGCCGCCACCACACACGGCGGCTGCCTAACTTAGAATAGCATACAAAACACATAGAAACTCACCCATGGGCTTCGGGTGATTGGCCAGAGGCCAAAAATCAGCAATTTAAGTCATCGGCATGGCCAAACGCGGCGGGACCTGCGGTGATCCGTGGTGGTCAACCTGCACGATTTCCAAACTCACAATCAACCTAAACGATTTACACAGGCACAAAGAAGACGTCGAGAAGATCAAACTTTATACCTGGGTCGACGACCAATTATTGCCGGAAACCCCAAAAATCGCCGGAGAAGTTACCGGCCTTGGAGCTTTGATTCGCCGCCGTGGGAGGTCGGTGGAGCCAGGGAAGGCCTAGGGTGGACTCTCCGTGACAAGAGGAAGACAACCTAGGTGGACAGAGGTCGCAGTGTCGCTGGAAAATCGAGATCGCCGGCGAGGAGAGGCTTGGCTGTTTGGCGTCGTTTCTTCGTCATGGGTGATCGGCCGGAAAAACGGAGACCACTGGGAGAGAGAGGGGAGGGAGGCGAGTATCGTGGGCCAAACACCCAGCCCAGACACCGTCGGAAGCGCCGCCACACCCCGGTGGAAGGGGCAACAAGGGTGAAGGGCGAGAGAGACACAGGCGCGGGGAGAGAGAGAGAGAGAGAGAGAGAGAGAGAGAGAGAGAGAGAGAGAGAGAGAGAGAGAGAGAGAGAGAACTGAGTTTTGGGTTTTAAAACCCTTCCACGCAAAATTACAAAAATACCTCTCACTTTGGAAGTCCGTAAATCCAAACCATAACTCTGTTTTACGCGTGCTTCGTGTTTATGAACTCGTGGACTCGAGACATATCCAACGTGCCTAAAGTCAAAGACGAAAGCCCACTAACTTTAAAATTCAACTTTTAGATCAAGCCCAATTTAAAACAAAAATTAAAAATTAAATTAAAATCTTTTTAAATTCTAAATAAATTCTCAAAATATTCAAAATAAAATCTCAAATATTTAAAATAAATCTTTGTAAAATACGGAGTCTCACACAAACCCAATATAAATGATAAAGAAATCCTCCAATCTCCATCAAGGTATAAACCCTTTTCAAAATTCACCTAATCAATTAAGAAATCAAACATGAAACAAAATAATTAAGAGAAGAAATAGGTATAGAAAAAGATTAGAAACGAAGTAGAGGATGGAGTTTTGGAGAGAATAAACTGAGATTGGAGTTTTGAAGAGAAGAAGTACAGGAGTGTAAGTCCTTAGAGAAGAAGACATTCGACGTAATTGGACACTTGTATTTGCATAAGGAGATAATAAAGAATATAAAATACACATATCTTATTAATTAAGTTGTAATTTCGGCCATTAGATTTATATTGCGGAAGATGATATTTTAACAATAATAATAGAGCAAATTACAATTTAGTACCTCAATTTTACGTATTGTTTCAATTTAGTACCCTAATTTTGAAAACTTGCAAAAAAGTATCTCAACTTTCATTTTGTGTCAAAATAGTACCTCCGTTAGTTTTTCTGTCAAATAAACCGTTATATGCTGACGTGGCAGAGGTATTTTCATTTTTTTTTTCATATTTAAAAAATAATAATATTTTTAAAAACTTTTTAATAAACAAATTTCTTAAAAAAATTTCTTAAAAAAATTAAAATAAAAACCTTGTTAAATAAAAACCTTGTTTAATAGCACCAACCCTCCCCCTTCCCCAGCCTTGCCCCATGCAGCACCACCCCCAGCTCCGTCCCCCTCCCCTCCCCTCCCCTNAAATGTTTTGATTTTTTTAAGAAATTTGTTTATTAAAAAGTTTTTAAAAATATTATTATTTATTAAATGTGGAGAAAAAGACAAAAATACCTCTGCCACGTCAGCAGATAACGGTTTATTTGACAGAAAAACAAACAGAGGTACTATTTTGACACAAAATGAAAGTTGAGGTACTTTTTTACAAGTTTTCAAAATTGGTACTAATTGAAACAACACGTAAAGTTGAGGTACTAAATTGTAATTTGCTCATAATAATATTAATCTGATGTGGCAAATAAATAGTAATGTATATAAAGTATTTTTACCACATCATATTAAGACACAAAATCGTGTGCCATAATATAGCACAAAATCTTTTAGTAAATAATTATAAAGTCCAGTTTTGGACTCTTATTCCCTCTTAGACCCACCTCATTATTATTTATTTTAAGTAGGTCTAATAACACCTAAGCCGGTCCACCTCTTAAATTTATTAGTTAGGTAATTTTTTTTCTCCTTTTTGCATTTCCTTCTTTTTTTTTCTTTCTCATGCTGATCTCTCTCTCCGACCTCACTCTTTCTTCGAGCTCTCTCTATGATCTCTCTCTAATCTCTCTTTCTCTCTTCCTCTCTCTTGAATTTTTTTTTTCTTTCTCTGTTACATTGATTGGTGGATTGGAGCTTGATTTGGGATTTTTTTTGTGAGAATAAGGTTCGATTGCTTCATCAGATCTACACTAAAATCGGAGTTTGTTTCCTTATTTTGTCATTTATTCTTTTCATTTCTGTATATTTAGATTCATGAGATTTGTTCATTTTATTTCAAAATTTATAGTGAATTGTAGTTATATAACTTATATATATGTTGAAATCTGAGGTTATGGTTATATATTGAGAAGAATTGTAGTCAAAACAGAAAGAATTGAGAAGATGTTGTTGAAACATACGGTGGAGGAGTAGATGATGGTGGTGGATGTCTTCCTGGCAAAGGAATTTTCAATGTCTTCTAAGCAAACATTTGAAGATCTATGGCAAAACCATTCATCCTCTTAATGTAGGCCACCTGTTGAATTGCAAAGCCAATATTAGCATATGGCTATTGCAATACTTCAAATTTTATTGATTTTGGGTTATGGGTGTTATTAGGTTAATTGAATTAGTTAGAAACTAATTGTTACTTTTTTTGAAACACAAATGTGGATTTATTTCTACATAGACAAATTTATAAAATTTCATTTATTTAAATGCTTTATTTGAAATTATGTCAATTGCTTGAACCATAATTGTTTTCACATGCTTATGGTAATTTCGGATTTAAGGCATATGCACACTTATATTTGCTTAAATTGACTTAATTATTTACACTTGGTTAATTGGATGATAAACATAAATTAGTTCATTAATTTGATAATTTCAAATTTCAAAGGAGTGCAAAGAACTTGTATGTTCTTATTTCCTCAAAAAATTGTTTTAAGACAATTATTTTAAGTAACATGATTTTAAATAATTACTTGGTTACTTAGTAACCATTTTCGGATTACACATACACACTCTTGCTTGTACAAATATGTATTTGTGACATATAATTGTTTAAAAATAGGATTTGACAACTAGAAATACCAAGGGTTGCAAAGTTGACTTTAAAACCCTATTTTCTTTGACCAACTTAGATCACTAGGGCTAGACACCTAGATTACTTGGGCAAGAGAATAAAATGATGGCTATTGCATAGCATGGAGGTCATGACTAGGGCTGGAAATGGAGTGGATTTGCGGCAATAAGGAAGGAAAATCCAATAAAAGGTCATGATGGGTTTTAATTAATTGACTTGGGTTAAGTAAAAGCATTTGATTGGTTATTAGACTATTTGGCCTAGAGCTTTAGGCTAAACACTCAATTAAAAAGGGCCAAATGGATTCGCCAACCAGTTAATAGCCTCTTGGAAAACCAAAAGCCCTGAAAAACAGCCCAAAACTTTGTCAGAAACCTTTCTCACATAAGATAGGAATTGACTCTTCAGTTTTCCCTCCAACAGACACAAGAACTCTTTTTTAAAACCAACTACTATTCATACCAAACACAACCCAAAAAATTTATGAGTTCTTAGACAAAGAGAAAGTTAGAGGGAAAGAAAGAGGAAGAAGAGAAGAAGAGGGAAGCCAAAAAGGAAAGCCAACCCGAGAGAAGAAAGAAGGGAGTTCGACTTGCATTGTTATTTGGGAAACTTAGCAAGAATTGGTAAAAACCCTCACCCTACCCTCTAAGTTTGATTTTCAATACCCTCATACCCTGTTGAATGACTAGGATTAAGTGCATCCAAAGAAAAATCCAAGAGTTTCAAAACCCAACCTTATTTGGCAATTTTCGGATTTTCTAACCTTACATCAAAAAAATTGATTTTTGTACCAATCTAGATGCAATCTTGCAAAACTGTTTTTTTGTATAAAATTAGACATATACACCTTTTATTCAAGCCAAGAACCATGCAAATCCCATTTATATTGAGTGAGTTATGCATTTTTAAAGTTTTCCTAAAACTTTGCTTATTTTCTATACCTTTTTCAAAGAAAATTCTTGAGGTTTGCATACTCGGATTTTGTGTCAATTAGAGACTTGATTTAAAATCATCATGGTAGATTCTAGGACTGATTTTGGACTTGTATCAATTGGTATTACTTGATTTAAAGCCTTAAACCCGAAAAGAGCATTTTTTCCACGTGAACAGTAAAAATGCAGAAAAATCAGATTTCTTGTGTGGTGGACTTTAGGCTTTCGAAAACCATACTTGTACAACCCCAATTTCTTTGAAAATTTTTGTGAATGAGTGTTAGTATGTCTTCTAAATTTTTGTGAAAAATCTCCTTCAAATTATTTTTGTGTAATTTTATAAAATTCGAGGAGCAGGTGCTGCCCATTTGTGATTTTAAAAGAACCAACATACCTCAAAACTGCCATTTTTGTTATTAAGGCTTTTTGGCCTAAATGATTGGTCAAGTCACAAATCATCCCTAGGATTGATCCATGAGCATGAGGGAATTTATTTACTTCTGGAATGGAATTTGGGTTGTCAAAACCCCATGTTTTTGAACAAAAACTAGGCTTCAACATACCTATTTTTAGCCAAGGCTTATGTGTTTGCATATATGATTTATAACTTGTTTAAGGTCATAGAATGATTATTTATAGGTTAGAGGTCTCGAATGCCACTTAACTTAGCTAATACGACATTAAAACCATAGAAAGCTCCATTTGAGTTTTAGAATGTAAAATATGATCCCCTTTGTGTTTTGGGATTGATTTTCAATTTGGTGGATCACCACAATGACGAGAAGCTTTAATTGAGGTAGGGGGAACTAGTCCTTTCTAAACTCTATGTTTCAATATGATTTAATTACTAATTAATTTGATGGATGTGTTTGTTACTTTAAATGTTTGTTTCGGATTCAAAGTAATGTTTTAATTTGTTTGATGTACTCTTGGCTATCATGTTTGATTTGAATTGTTTAATACCTTGAAAGGAAATTATGATTTATTTGGTTAACTGTAAATTAGCAATAAAATGTGGTAATCAATTGGCTTAGAAATCAAGAGTTAAATTGAATTTGATATTTATGTTGATGACTTTAACTTGCCTTGTGAGGATGAAATAAGTTAATCTATTTGTTCCAGGATCAACGAGTGGACTTATGTTAATTTATTGGAGATTTGAATCATTAGGGCTGCATGTTTAGTTTTAAAGAAACTAGCCTAGGATTCAAGGTTCTAACTGGATTTATGATGGTTTATTTTGGAAAGTAATAAATTACATGCTATTTTAATATGGTTTTGGAAGGGTATTAGATCACTTAGATTTAAACTAATTAGGACTTGCATAATTGGTGGTACCTGAAACTATTAAGGATTGATTTTTACCTTAGACGTAAATATAAGTATGTGTCATTCATTAATACGAATCAAAATTAATGTCTTAAAATAAAACAATCATAAAAGTATGTCCTGTTTGTAAATTTTTCTATAAAAAAAAAACCCCAAAATTTTTTCTCTATTTTATTACATAGAAGAGTTAATCAAAGAAAGAGAGATTGTTTGCAAATTGACCTAATCTCCGACTAGGTACAGTCTTATTTGGTACCGAATCTTTGTTTGAGAATCTAGTTTAGTTTAATTAAAATATGCTGATGACTAATCCAATTCAATTATCTAAGCCTTAACCAATTGGTCTAAATGTCTAATATATATATATGGTTACATAACCATTTGTAGAAAGAGATTCTTATGGAAACAAAAAAGGTTTATCAACTTTTAATTATGAGAGATTTTGAACTTTTGCTTCCTATACCATATTCTTTCGTTGTTCTCCTTTTTCATTTTATTTTAAGATAAAATTTGCACTAATTTGGATTGATTAATTCTTAATATAGCTAAAGCATTGATGACCTTAATGGTTGTAACCATGGCTGCTAGTATTATTGTAATATGCTTATATATATATTGAGGTATACCTCAACTTAGGTATGACCTTGTTAGGGCCCACACGAGTCGTTTTGTGTCAATCCGAACCGTTCGCAAGGATCATCTTCATTGATAGATCATCCTTGCAAAAAATTAGCCAAATCGGAAATCATTTGTCCATCTAACTTTGATCAAACAAATGAACGGTTTCATCGAAAATATTTTGTTCGTCCATTTATTTGATCAAAATTAGATAGGCAAATGATTTCCGATTTGGCTAATTTTTTGCAAGGATGATCTATCAATATATATATAGGCTCCTTCTATTGAGGTATATCTCAACTTATTTATGTTGAGCTATACCCTATTGGGGCCCACACGAGCCATTTTGTGTCGATCCGAATCGTTCAATTTTTACATCTCCATTGATAGATCATCCTTGCAAAAAATTAGTCAAATTGGAAATCATTTGCCTATCTAACTTTGATCAAATAAATGGACGAACCAAATATTTTTGATGAAACCGTTCATTTGTTTGATCAAAGTTAGATAGGCAAATGATTTCCGATTTGGCTAATTTTTTGCAAGGATGATCTATCAATGAAGATGATCCTTGCGAACGGTTCAAATAGACACAAAACAACTCGTGTGGGCCCCAACAAAGTCATACCTCAACATAAATAAGTTGATGTATATCTCAATAGAAGGAGCCTGTATATATATATATCTATGACTTGTCCTTTTTATAAATTTTGTTGGCTAACACTTTTGGTTCCTCTTGTATTAGAGCTGTGTTAGGCTAGTTTTCTTAGCCCTCCTTTGCACCCAAAAAAAAAAAGGAGAACGATAACTTTATTAACACTATACATGTAGATCAACTTAATTATGATGATATCTAATGTCAACTTATGCCAAGGTGTTGTAACAAGGTATATGTTTTATATATATAATTGTCTTTTATTAATGAATAAAATGTGCCAATGATTTAGTCTAGTAACATACAATCTCTCTTTTGTGGCAGAAGGTTTTGAGTTCATAATTCACATATTTCATTTAAAAAAATAAATAAATAACATTACCTATGCAGATCAAGGCCTGAACCTAGTACTACTATATTGTGCAGGCCAATAGATTTAGCTTTTGAAAATTGTACAGCCTGAATACAAATGACCCACTGCTTTATTGTGTCAGGCAATCATAAGGTTTGCATGGAAAATAATACAAAAATCACCAAAGCTGTAGTCATGCCTTCTATTTAAAAAAGGACAAATNGCCCCTCCCCCCCGCCCAGCCAAGCCCCCTCACCAAGCCCCAGCCCCAGCCTCGCCTTGCCCAGAAGACCCAGAAGAAGATGCACTTTCTCTTTGTGATCTCCCACTTCACAATATATGACACTGACCAACAACAAAACCCAACCTTTCCTTCTGACCCATCAGACTTCTTCGAATTCTCCACAGACCCAAATGGGTATTCACCCATTGACACTGTTCTTTTCTACGGAAAATCCATCCCTTACGCAGAACCCATTTCCATTCCGACCCGAAAGCCTCAAATCAACGACTCATTTTGCTCCAAATCCGAATCTTTGAGATTTTCACACACCTTCAATTCTCACTCGCATTTCTCACCAGCTCGTTCCTACTCTCTGCGGTCGCCGTTGAGCAATTCGCGGAAGCACAAGGCGTTGATGAGGGGGTGCAGTAGTAGGGTGGGGAGGGGGTGGGCAGAAAGCAGAGAAGAAGGGAGAGAAATTCACAGAGGAAGAGAGATAAAAAGAGGAATGGAGGGAGAGATGAAGAGAGAGGGGGTGGGGCGGCGGCGTGGTGGCTGGGGTTGGCGGCAAGGTGGCTGGGGTCGGAGGGGTGGGTGGCTGGGTTGGGTGGGTCTCAGAGGGAGGGGTGGGAGGCGGAGGGAGGGTGCAAACTAGCCTGCAACTCCATTTTTTTTTCTTTATTTTTTTGTTTTTTTGAGTTTTTAATTTTTTGAGTTTTTTTAAATAATTATTTCATTTTTTATTATTTTTTGTCCAAGTGGTATTTTTTTTTAAAACTACGTGAGTGTGTCACGTAGGAAATTAACTGCAGGCCTGACGAAATAGTTGACAGACCTGGGTGTGCAAAATCAGTAATTAAGGTACCTTTGAACAACTTTTTTTTATTGGGCTACTCAAGTGAATAAGGGTGATTAGTTGAGGTACTTTTGTGTAATTTACCCATTAAAAAATTTCATGCAATTTCATGCCTCTTTCTTATTTTTTTGTTTTTTGGTATGAAAAATGCTTCAATTTCCTTAATGTGACACTTTGCATGAATGACAATTAAAACACCCATTGCCACAAGGCCCACAACCATTAATAAAAAAAAATTGCTCTAATTTCTTTTGTCTTTCTTTTTTGTTTTTGTTTTCAAAATCTTGTATAATGTTTCTGTCAATTAAAAAGAATCATGTACAGTGTTTTGTTATTAAATTAACACAGTTGCCGGCCACCACTCTATTTACATAATTAAGCAGTGTACAAAATCAAAGAGACAAAGAGCCATGAGCTGATGAGCATTATTTTTAGGCTAGTCAATTTATGACCTAGAGTTATTAATATGTGTCAATATAGCACCGATGTATAAATTTTATGTGTCAATTACTCATTAATTATATAACTTAACATGTATAATATGATGAACGACGATTAGATACATACATATATGCATCTTTAAATGAAAGTTAACATGTATAATATGATGAATGACGATTAAATACATACATATATGCATCTTTGAATGAAAGTTTTACGGCTGCTTGGTTTGTTCATGATTCGTGGCCATCTGATAGGGTTTGACAAATTTGAATGAAATTTTCCTGCCCTTGGATTGTTTGGTAAGACGAGAGAACAAACACATTCCAAATCATGAGGATGTTTGATGGGCAGCACACACCACACAAAGAATGCACATGCCACCAGGCCTCGTTGCCTTTGTTGGTTGGGGTTTCTAACAACCCATCAATCAAGCACGTGATGTTCAGCTACCCTCTAGCTCTCAATTTCTCACTCTTATATAAATACAACCTCTTGTTCAAACATTTTTGTCACACTTTCCTCTGCTACCATTACAAACTGCAACACTACCACAACCACCTGCCCACCTCTTTGATCTTTCTTGACGATCTGAAAAATGGTGACCGTCGAGGAAGTTTGCAAGGCTCAACCAGCAGAGGGTCCAACCACCGTGCTCGCTATTGGGACATCAACTCCTCCCAATTGTGTGGACCAGAGCACATATCCTGATTTCTACTTTCGTATCACCAACTTTTGATTACAAGATTGAGCTCAAAGAGAAATTCCAGCGCATGTGTAAGTTAGAATTTCTTCTCCATTTTTTTCATTACCTTAATTTGTGTGCAAATTTGTTGTTGGATTCAAGAAACTTGGACATAGCATGATATTGATCAATATATATACTTCCGTATCTATGAATATGACAATATGGAAATTCATATAGGTTTGAAGAACAATGAATTAATCCACAGAAACCAAAATAAACATAAGGCTTTTTTTACTCAAAAACCTTATTAATCCACTAAAATCAATTTTTTTTATTAATAGTTGTGGCAGTGGGTGTTTTAATAGTCATTCAAACTCTGTAGGAGTCGTGTCACATTAAGGAAATTGAAGCATTTTTCATACCAAAAAACAAAAAAATAAGAAAGAGGCGTGAAATTGCGTGGAATTTTTTTAGACATGGCTACAGCTATGATGATTTTTGTATTATTTTCCATGCAAACCTTATGATTGCCTGACACAATAAAGCAGTGGGTCATTTGTATTCAGGCCTGCACAATTTTCAAAAGCTAAATCTATGGGTGTTTCTTAAAAATAAAATAGAATAATACAAGTACAGAGTACCATGTACCAACCCACTTATTGTCCCACCTAACCAATTAATCACTAAATCCTTGATACTCATACTAAATGTTTTTTGTGTTGTCTTAGCTTTCCCTAATTTCCTACTCTTTTTTTTTTTTTTGGCCATGTCCCTAATTTTCTACTTAATAACATATATATGAAGCTTGTTGCCTTTCCAATAATAATAATAATAATAAGAAATCCTTTATAATTATCGTGTCTTAATACACAAATACAGCAACAAAGAAGAAAGCACTGTTTCAATTAGAGAGGTGGAGAAACCCAGAAAGCCTTTTAATCGCTATATATCTATCTGTTGTTTCTATTTTCTTGTCTTTAATTTTTGGCAGATATAGAAACCTGTTGATTTGCTAAAGTTATGCTTTTAAACTGGTATACAGGTATGAATCTAATTTGATCAACCAAATCGTTGAATGGATCTCAGTCCAACTACAACACTGCACTTGCTTAAATGTGGTTCAGTACCCAGTTGGCATACAATCTCGTCTACGAGATATGAACAAACTTTTAAGTGTTGGGCAAAATGATCATCGCATTGTTGGTATATGGGGAACTTCCGGAATAGGCAAGAAAACAATTGCTAAAGCTGTTTATAATTTAATTGGCCATAAGTTTGATGGTAGATGTTTTTTGGAACATATTGGAGGAAACCCAATGTCACATGAAGGCATAGCCCAACTACAGGGGACTCTTCTTTTTGAGATTCTAGGAGACCCAAAGTTGAAGGAGCTTAGTGTTAGTATAGGAATCAATGTTATAAAGAAAAGGTTGAGCAATAAAAAGGTTCTCTTAATTCTAGATGACGTAATTGAATTGGACTGGTTAAGCAACTTAGCTGGAGCTACAGGTTTGTTTGGGGAGGGCAGTAGAATTATCGTCACTACAAAATATAGGGATTTGCTAGCTCGTTATGGTGTTAAGTTAATATATGAGGTCAAGAAATTAAATTACCAACAAGCTCTTGAGCTTTTCAGTTGGCATGCCTTTGGAAGAACCTCTAGACGAGTATGTTGAACTTGCAAGACGTGCAATACGGTGTGCTCAATGCCTACCATTAGCTGTAAAACTTTTAGGTTCTCATTTGCGTAATAATGAAAGCATAGCTCATTGGAAAGCTACATTAGATAGTTACAAAAGTGCTCCACATAAAGAGATTCAAAAAACACTCAAAATATGTTATGATGCATTGGAAGATCATGTGAAGGAAGTTTTCCTTGACATTGCATGTTTCTTCAACGGTGAACAAAGGGACCATGTGATAAAAATACTACAAGATGATGACCTCGATTTTCCTGAAAACTATATTGAAGAGCTCGTAGAAAAGGCCATCATAACTCTTGAAGGCAATAGGATTTATATGCACAATTTGCTAGAACAAATGGGTAAAGATATCGTTCACCAACAATCACCCTTTGATCCTGGAGAACGCAGCAGATTGTGGTTTCACAGGGATGTTTAGCATGTTCTAACGGAAAATACAGTAAGTAGAATATATATTGTTTTATTCAATTGAAAAAGATAGTATATATACTCTAAAGAAATTAAGATAGAATTTTAAACCATTTACATTCTTATTTGACAAAGGACTTGCTTTATTGATACCATATATATTTCTTTCTATACTAGGGAACAAATAAAATTAGAGGCATCATGGTAAACTTTCCCAAACCAAATCATGAGATACGCTTGAATGGTAACAGTTTTTTGGGGATGAAAAATCTTAGATATTTTATAAACTGCAATGCATGCCTTTCTGGATACGTTGATTATCTTCCCAACATCTTGAAGTTGATTGATTGGGGTAGATGTGAGTTGGAATCTTTGCCAACCAATTTTCATGCTGAGGAACTTGTACTATTCAATATGCATCACAGTCGCATCACACAATTGGGAGAGGGTCTTAAGGTACTTTAAATTATTTTGAATATTTTTTTTATGTATGTTGTAAATTTCTTCAAATTAAGCCTATCATATTTGATCTTTTTTTTTTCTTTTGTCTCCTAGCACTTGACAAAGCTGAAATCTCTAAATTTTGAAGGCTGTAATTTCCTACAAAGAATCCCGAACTTATCTGAAATGTCAAACTTGTTGAATTAAAGAATGTTTGATTAATTAATTAATTATATTGAGGAAGAGAATGGAAGCAGCATTGAAAATGGAAGAAGAAGAAAGATGAACATCCTCTGTGAGTCACCAGCATAGCTCACTCTATTCATTCACAGTATTCTGTTACATAAAGGACAACTACAATATAGATGGGTCATTCCAAATGCGTGAGCCTATGAGCTCAGCACCACCACTCATCTGGTGTCCTATGAGACACATATACGTGTTAAATTTACACAAAAAAAAAAGTATCTAACTAATTAACTATCAAAACTGCAATATTAGTTAGCTAAATTAAGCTGCCAAATGCTTAAGCTCAGTCAACACTCCCTTCTAAGGATTTGGCAGACTTGACACCAAGCTTGCTCCTTAAGCAACATAACCTATCTTTGGCTAATGCCTTAGTGAAAATGTCTGCGAGTTGGTCTTCTCCTTTGCAGTACACCAAATCAACCACTCCATCATGAATAGCATCTCTTATGAAATGAAATTTCCTTTTTATGTGCTTTGACCTCTGGTGAAAGACAGGGTTCTTGGACATTGCTATGGCAGATGTGTTATCACACAATAGGGTACTTGCTTCAACTTGTTCTTCTCCAAAATCTTGTAGAACAAACCTGAGCCAAATAGCTTGAGATGTGGCCACTGAAGCACTCATATACTCTGCCTCTGCAGTAGAGAGTGCAACACTATGTTGTTTGATCGATGCCCATGAAAATGCACCACTCCCAAAGGAGAATGCATATCCTGATGTAGATGAGATCCTCATCTCCACTCCAATCACTGTTACAATAGCCTATAAGAATGGCAAAATCTCCTTTCCTATACTGTATGCCATAGTCAATGGTTCCTTGCACATATCTTAACACCCTTTTAGCTGTTCCTAAGTGTTTAGTAGAGGGACAATGCATGAACCTAGCTAGCAAGCTTGTTGCAAACATAATGTCAAGCCTTGTAGCAGTTAGATATAACAAGCTTCCAACCAGTTTCCTGTATAAGCCTTCATCTGCAGGTGCACTTCCATCTTCTTTCCTTAACTTTGCAGTTGTTGACAATGGGATGTACACAGGTTTGCAATCTTTTAGACCAAATTTCTCTAGCAAATTGTGAGCATACTTTCTTTGATGAATAAAAATACTCCCTTCAAGCTGGATCACTCTCATTCCAAGAAAATGATGTAGCAGACCAAGATCAAACATTTCATATCTGTTCATCATATCCCTTTTGAATTCCACAAGCATACTGTCATTGCTCCTTGTGTAGACAATGTCATCTACGTAGATTGATACAATAAGTGTGCCCTGGCCTTCCTTGTTTTTAACATACAGAGTTGCCTCACTAGGACTTTTCTCAAAACCACATTCTAACAAGTACCTATCAATATTTCCATACCAAGCTCGTGGAGCCTGTTTCAGACCATATATAGAGGGCTTTATGCAGTTTATACACTTTGTGCTCCTGATTCTTGACAACATAGCCATCTAGCTTATCTACATATACTTCCTCCTCTAGAATTCCATTGAGAAAGGCTGATTTGACATCAAGTTGGAAAAGTTTCCAGCCATTCTTAGCTGGTAGAGCAATTAATGTCCTAATGGTGTCTAACCTTGCCACAGGAGCAAAGGTTTTATTAAAATCGATCCCTGGCTTCTGTGTATAGCCTTTAGCAACTAATCTTGTCTTATGTTTCTGGATTGTACCATCCAGATTAAGTTTGATCTTGTAAATCCACTTTATTCTCATAATAGGCTTGTCACTTGGTCTATCTACAAGCTTCCAAGTTTGGTTTTTCTCAATCATAGCAATCTCTTTTGACATTGCTTTCTGCCATGCTTGGTCTTTGACAGCTTCAGTGAAATTTTCAAGCTCAATTATACTGAACTTGCATTGAGCAAACACCTCATTGAGATTCTTCCACTTCTTTGGAGTACAATCATAGGTATCAGACATCACAATTTCACTTTCAGCTGTAAAATTGCAACATCAGACCTTTTCATATTTGTCTCACCATTTGAGCCTTCTGTGAGTGGACTTGGACATGAGTTCTCAACACTTGCAGCCTCATTAGACACTCTTGGAGATTGCACAGGTGTTGCAGGTTCAAACTCACCTTCTGCAACATTGCTTGTCTGCTCTCTTTCCAAAGGTACTATTATATAAACAGTTTCCTTAGAGTTCCAATCCCACAGTGAGTTTTCATCGAAAATCACACTTCTAGAGACAACAACCTTGTTATTTTTCAGATCAAAAACTCTATAACCCTTCTCTTGAGTTCCATACCCCACAAAAATGCCTCTCTGACCAGTTTCATCAAGTTTCTGCCTATTTTCTGCAGAAATATGAGTAAAACATACAAAACCAAAGACTTTTAAATGTTTAACACCTGGCTTCCTCCCACTGTACTCCTTAAATGGAGTTTTATTGTCTAAGGCATTTGTAGGACACCTGTTCAATAGATAAACAGCAGTATTGACTGCTTCTCCCCAAAAATTATGTGGCAACTTCTTTTCATGTAGCATAGTCCTGGCCATTTCCATTATGGTCCTATTCTTCCTTTTAGCAATACCATTTTGCTGAGGTGAATAAGAAACAGTTAATTGTTTCTCAATTCCCACTTCCTCACAAATTTTCTCAAAGTCATGAGAGGTATACTCCCCCCTCTATCACTTCTCAATTTCTTGAGTTTAAATCCACACTGCAATTCAACCATTGCTTGAAATTTCTTAAACACATTGAATGCATCAGACTTGTACTTCAAAAAATAGACCCAACACATTCTTGACTTGTCATCAATAAAGGTGAGAGAGTACTTGTTACCACCAATTGTTTCTGTCATGGGACCACACACATCTATGTGTACTAACTCCAAAATATCAAAGGCTTTTCTAACCTTGCCTTTGTCAAAGGGTTGCCTATGAGCTTTTCCCATTGTACAGCTTTCACACATGTGATCATTATCTGTCAAATTTGGTAGAACATATACCATCTCATTTTCCAGTAACTTTTTCAGACTTCCAAAGTTCAAATGTCCAAACCTTTTGTGCCACTTCCAAGTTGACCCAACAGTGGTCACTGAGTTTGCCATAAAAGGAATAACACTGTCAAATGAAAGAGGAAAGCATCTGTTTCCTTTCATTTTGACAGTGGTGATAGGTTCCTGCAGATTCTTGTCTCCAAAAATGCAAACCATGAAATCACCAAAAACAAGCCAATATCCATGCTCAATCATCTGTCCAACACTAAGCAGATTCTCATCCAGACCAGGAACAATCATCACTTCAGGTATATGTCTGACTCCTCCTTTTGTTTCAACCACCAGTGTGCCTGTGCCTGTGGACTCCACTAAGTCACTAGTCCCCATTTTAACCTTGCACCTCACACTTCGATCTATGTTGATAAGGAGTGACTCACAGCTTGTCATATGGTTGCTGCAGCCACTATGAAGATACCAGACCCCATGTTCCTTTTGCACAGATGCCATATGCCATGCATTGAACATTGTGGCAGTGTCTTGGACCTGATTGGCATAATTGACCACCTCACCCCTTCTGATAGGTTGATGGCAATCCTTCATCATGTGACCAAATTTGTCACATTTGTAACACTTGACCTTTTCTTTGAACCAACAGTCATCATAGTGAATCTTGTCACGAATCTTGCATTTCTGCTTCCCAGAGTCAGCACCTTTTTCCTGTTTTCCAACAACTTGAAACTTGGCATCCCACTTCCTTGATTTTCCTTTCCATTGCTTATGTCCCTTCCTTCCTCCATCATGAGCATATGGCCTATTTTGTGTGTTTTGACCTTTTGGAGTGATGCTCATGCTGAAAAATGCCTTCTCTGAATGTCCATCATCTTCTTCATGTCTATTCAATCGAAGCTCATAACTCTTCAAGGATCCAACAACTTCATGCACTGAAACTGAATTCAGATCACAAGTTCTTTCTAACACCACGCACATTGGATCATAAATCTTGCATAAGCTGATAAGTACCTTTTGGACCATTCTCTAATGAGAGAGGATTTCACCATATTTCTCCATCTGGTTTGTTAAATCAAAGAACCTGGAAAAATAATTAGCAAGACATTCATTATCTCTCATTCTCATATACTCAAACTCTCTGCGTAGACCTTGCAATTTCACAGATCTAGCCTGTTCATCACCATGATACTCCTCCTGCAATAGATTCCAAGCTTCCTTTGTAGTTTCTTGATTTACAATTCGAGGAAAAATTTCTTTGGAGACTGCTCCTTGAATGATGCCTAATGCCTTTGCATCTTTCATGTGCTGTTCTTCAAGATATACTTCCATCTCTTCACCATCATCTACATCTTCAGCATGTTCTTCTTTCTTTGAAATTTTCTTTTTCTTTGATTCAGGGACTGTAATCCCTGTTTCTACTAGTTTCCACAATCCTTGTGACTTGAAGATAGTAACCATTCTAACTTTCCAATAATCAAATTCATACCATCAAAGATAGGAGCTCGTAGCTCACCACCTCCAGAGCTTGCCATTGCAAACACGAATCCTTGCTTGTTTCACTCTGTTTTCTCACAGAAATCACGCCCCAGTACCCCTTGATCCAACCTAGGCTCTAGATACCATGTTGAATTGAAGAATGTTTGATTAATTAATTAATTATATTAAGGCAGAGAATGGAAGCAGCATTGAAAATGGAAGAAGAAGAAAGATGAACATCCTTTGTGAGTCACCCGCAGAGCTCACTCATCTCACTCTATTCATTCACAGTATTCTGTTACATAAAGAACAGCTACAATATAGTTGGGTCATTCCAAATGCGTAAGCCTATGAGCTTAGCACCACCACTCATTTGGTGTCCTATGAGACACAGACACAGACACGTGTTCAATTTACACAGAAAAAAAAAAATCTAACCAATTAACTATCAAAACTGCAATATTAATTAGCTAAATTAAGCTGCCAAATGCTTAAGTTCAGTCAAAAAAACTTAGAGATCTCGTTGCTACGTAACTGTACAAGTTTAGTGGAGGTTGATCCTTCTGTTGGATTCCTTGAACGACTTGTTAGATTGGATCTTAAAGGATGCTCTAACCTCACAGTGTTTCCAACAGAAGTTAGCTTGAAATGTCTAAAAAGCCTTTGTCTTAGTGGTTGTAAAAGACTTAAGAAGTTTCCAGAAATTGTGGATAAGATGGAATCCTTAAGTCGTCTGGAATTACATGACAGTGGCATACAAGAATTGCCTTCATCGATTGAATATCTCACTGGGCTTGAATATTTAATAGCAGATGAATGTGAAAACCTTACAAATCTGCCACAGAGTATTTATGAGTTTCAGCATCTAAAGACTCTCTCTCTCTCAATATGTGCCCACAACTTGTTACACCTCCAAATAAGGTGAACTTTGAAGTTTCATCGAGTGCAGAATCACTTCCTTTGGTGCTTCCAATCAACTCAAACATTCCACATGAAAATATTTGTGGATCATTAGCAGTTCCCAATTAAGCTACAGAGTTTACGTTGCAGAGGATGCAATTTATCAGACTTTGATTTCCTTCTGAATCTTGATTGCTTGTCCGCATTAAAAGAACTGTATTTATCAGGAAGCAATTGTGTGAGTCTTCTACTATGCATTAGCAAATTTGTGAACTTGACGGTGCTTGAGTTGAATTACTGCAAGAAGCTTTGAGCAATTTTAGAACTTCCACCAAATATAAAACGGATAGAAGTGGTTGATTGCATGTCGTTGGAAACATTTTCAGCATTGTCCAAGATATTGGAACATAAAGACACACAGGACATTGATATCATGGACTTGTCTAATTGTCATGGACTATGTGATTATCTGGATATGGACGTGGCAAAGATGGCAAACATATTACTGAATCAGCTCTCTCTCTCTCTCTCTCTCTCTCTCTCTCTCTCTCTCTCTCTCTCTCTCTCTCTATATATATATATATATATATATATATATATGTATAT
>QANW01006725.1:264447-286808 GCA_003254865.1 Dryas drummondii
AAAAAAAAAAAAAAAAAAAAGGCTTTAGGGTTGATTGTTGATTGGGGTTTGGAGCCTTTGGGCAATTGGAGAAAAAAAAAAAAAAGTTCGGGGTTTCGTTTGAGGTTTGGTTTGGCTCTTTTGGGGTTTCGCTTAGTTGTTTTTAAATCCTAAACCCTAATACATTTTTATATAAAAAATAATTAAAAATATCCTAAAAAGTCTAAATCATAATATTTTATATCATATCATAAATAATATAGAATATATAAGATTTAGTGCATAGATAATATAGAATATACTAATTTCATTTACTCATTATATTAATTTCATTTAACAATATTTGCTTCTAGTGCGCATTATATTTATCTTATATCACATGAAATCTATTATATAATTTGGTTTCTTCAATATTTTTTATCAATGTAGTAGATAATATATTAAATAAACATATGGTCAAGTTTCATTTAAAATTTCCGTATTTTGATAGCAATTTTCATCGTTTTTGTCTAATTTTGTAGAAATCGAAATTTTTATCGAAATTTTTGCAAAAATTTCCGTCGAAATTTTCATTGAAAATTTTTTCGAAACCGAAATTTTACTCCTTGGATATCACATGTCATTTCTTTTTTTTTTAAATTTGTTTAAAGGTTTTTTTTTTTTCAAATTTAAAAGATATTTAAAAAATTCTGTTAATTACAAAAAAATTAACAATAAAACAAAAGAATTTTAATTACAAAAACCCACCTCCCCTTCGAGCCCCGCCGAACCCACCACCCTCAACCTTCCCTCTCTTCCTCTTCGCCGGCTTCTCCTCCCACCGCCAGCGCAAAAACCTATCGTGCCCTTCGAGCCCAGCCCAGCCCACCACTCTCGACCCTCCCTCTCTCACTCTTCCTCTGCCTCCTCCTCCGCCCAATCCCCACCGTCCGCTCAAAGTTTGTTTCAGGGTTTTATGGGTTTTGGTGGATTTTTTCTGGGTTTTCTGAGTTTTGGTGTTATTTGCGGGGAGAGAGAGAGAGGGGAGGAGGGGAGGCGCTGGTGGGCAGCGCCGTTATGCAGGGGCACCCACGTCGTTGCCGCACGCGGGTGTGGGTCTTGCCGCTGCGGCGCTTTCTCCGCAAATGAGTGTGGGGTTGCTGGGGTTTGGAGGCTGCAGGAGTGTAGGGGTGCTGGTCTTGCGTGGTTGCAGAAGAAGAAGAATCGTTGGGGGGTTCTTGCAGAAGAAGAAGAAGAAGAAGAATAAGAAGAAGAAGAAAGAAAACAAGAAAGAAGAAAAAGATAGGGGTTGGGTCCGTTGGGGTGGGTGTTGTTGGTGTTGCAGAAGAAGAAGTCGAAAACGAAAGAAGTAGAAAGGAAAAAGAAGAAGATAAGAGGTGGGGTCCATTAAGGAAGGTGTTTTTGGTTTTTTTTTTTTTTTTTTTTTTTTTAAATTATTTTAGTTTTGTATTTTATTTTATTTTTAAATGTTTATCAATTTTTTATTATTTTTTTTGTTGATGTGGCTATTTTTTAAGCAATGTCAATATTCAGTTATGGGTCTGAATGTCAAGTGGTGCCATGTTGGCATTTTCCGTCTCTGAAGTAGACGGTGTTGACGGATTGAACCTGATTACGATACTAATAAAAACACAATCCTGCAAGGGTGCAAATTGAAATGACAAGTACTAAAGTGCGACTCAACCATAGTACATAACCAAAAACGTCTTTCAGCTTATAAGTTGACCAAAATATGAGCTCTACACATGACATCTCAGCATTTAACATCTTACCAAACGGTCAGACAAACAAACAGTAGTGCCAAATTATATCAAAATTAAAACATTGGGTAATACATTAAAAATTAATATTGAAAAGATATAGTGTAAATTGTAAATTATCTCAAATATCAAGAGTGTAAGTTGTAATTAGCTCTATATTTTCCTTGCCATTATTACTCTTAGGTTTTGAAAGAGGACGCTGACAGGATGAAGATGTGGCAAAGAGGACATAGTGTTCACAGATTAGTGGGGAACACTATGATCCGCTTATCCCCACAGCTCGACCATAGATGGTCTATGAAGCTCAGCAATCCTGACAGAGTCACCTAAAAAGATGGAATGTATATATATGAATTAATCTAGTTTTATCTTTAGATTAAATGCATTAGAACAACCATAATGCTCAAACTTGTATGTTTCAGTAATGGAAGGGTAGCTTGTTCTGCTTAATTCTCATCATCTTGATGAGATTACCTGGTATTTGTCTCAGAGGTACCCCAAAATCATTGCTGACTTCATTTTACTATCTACCCAAAGCGTAAAGATTTTAGATATAGTGGATAGAAAAAGGGCAAGAAGAAGTTGGAAAAAGTAGGAATATTGTATTTCACTGTAATGCTTGTATATTTGAAAATTTTGAAGATTTAACAATTCATTGCTGATGCAGGGTATGTAACCATCTACCTAAATCAATTCTAGAATGCCAATCTAGATGAACCCACATCGAGGTAAAATAACAAATAACATGTGTCTACAATAGTTATTTGTTCTAATTAATTTCAATACATTCATCCAATGTTTGCATTTCAATTTCAAATTTTCAAGCAAGGTTTATAGCCTCATTTTCCATTTATCCCTCTTTGTCTCAATCACTAATCATTGCAAAACCTCTCAAAGTTGATTTCGGATACCCTGCTTATGCTTTCTGTGCAAATTGACTTGAACATTTGATATGCAAATAGGGATAAATGTGGTATTTAACTTATAATAATGTGGATAACTCAAATTAAAAAATAAGTACAAATTACATCGCTTGGTCATGTATCAAGGCACAAACTGTTGGTGCCTTAAGGCACCCTAGCATAGCCTTTAGAAAAATTTCTTCTAGAAATTATTAACAACAATTGAAGATGCAAGTGTTCCTATCTTTTTCTCTTTCTTTTTCTTTTTCTTTTTTTTTTTGTTGCTGAAGTTGAATTTCTGAAAATTTCAAATGGAGTTCACTGCTCATAATTTTTCTTAAATTTGACTGAATCATAGCTAAATGTATCAAGGTGCTGGTGGGGATGTGCCAATAAGTGGTGGTGGATTTAGCTCTGGTGGTTCTGGAGATGGGCCTAAGATTGAGGGAGTTGACTGAGATGTGGAAGAGGTATTTTCTGAGGTTGTTATGTATCTGAGGTATTTTCACAAGCGACTCATTTTCATAGGTTGGACCTGCCCACTGAGTCTCAATTAACAGAGAGAATAAAGCTACGGAGACCACCTCTACTCTAGTATGTGCTTTAAATGTATATATCTCAAGAAACAGTCTCTCTCTCTCTCTTGGAAGATCCAATGCCAATTGAATTTCAGAGCAAAGATAAAAAATGGAGACAAGAAACAGATTTGTGTACGCCAAGCTTTGCATAACATACAGTTTTCTTATGAGCCTTATTGGCATTGGCAATGTTTCGGCTCTTTCGATCACTGTGACCGAGTTGGAATGCGTCTCGGAGCAAGTTCTATATGAGGGAGACACCATCTCTGGAAACTTTGTTGCCATTGACCATGACATCTTCTGGAGCTCCGATCATCCCGGTATCGAGTTCACCGTGAGCTCCTTTTAGCACTTTCTATCATTTTTATAGGTGTTTGATTAAATTCCACTGTGGGAATTCACATACGTGTATTTTGGGAGAATCCCACTGTTTATTTCAATCTTTAGTTTCATATTGAAAAAGATGGTTATGAAAACGTGAATTCCGGAAATATCTCTTGGCGGATAATTTTAACATGTTACATTGTCAAATTGCAAATCATAATTGTTGGTAAGACAACATAACAAATATCATACCTCTAAAAGCCGATACGCCTAAATTCACATTTTGATAACATAACATGTTAAGAAATCAATACTCCTACCAAATCATAATGTTTCTATTTGAGAAAATAACTAATTTGTGTGCCCAAAAATCCAATGTATAGTCTAAATTGCCCCTGAAATCCGGAGTGTAACTTTTGTATGTGTTTTATTATGCAGGCAACATCTCCATCAGGTGACACAATGTTTTCTTTGAAAGGAACATCAGGGGACAAGTTTGAGTTCAAGGCACCGCAAAGTGGAATCTACAAGTTTTGTTTTCGAAATCCGATTGCAACTCCGGAAACTGTATCATTCTACATTCATGTTGGCCATATTCCAAATGAGCATGACTTGGCCAAAGACGGTTAGTTCAACATTGCATTGTACCTGCTAGCAAATCATATGTATATATAATGTATATATGCTGTACTATGAATTTATTTTCTGTATAATACAACGAGGCCTTCTTTTGTTTTTCAACTTTTGGTGCAGAACATATGGACCCTCTTCATATTAAGATTGCTGAGTTGCGAGAGGCATTGGAGGCTATCACAACAGAGCAAAAGTACCTTAAAGCACGTGATGCCAGACATCGATACAGTAAGTCTCTCATTTGCGAGCTCTTATATACATGTGAGCGACTGACAGCCATTGAACACTCACATCTTGGGAATTAGATTTATGGGAAATAAAATACCCGCTTTACTACACCTTAATTAATTTAGTACTCTTGCTTTTTGTCCTTGCAGCAAATGTTAGCACCAGAAAACGTGTTATCTACTTGACACTTGCAGAGTACATAGTTTTTGCCGGTGCAAGTGCTCTTCAAGTGGTATACATCCGCAATCTATTCAGCAATTCGTTGGGTTATAACAGAGTTTAAACTTCCATTTTCCTCTCTCTTCTTATAAATTCATAATGTGACTATCTTTTCTCTCTTTTGTACGTTTTTGTTTCCCATTGTAAATTTGCGGGGGTAGAAATATTTAGTTCAATAAGGCAACAATGCTAGCACATTTCAAACACTTCATTCATATTCTTCTGTCTATGTTTTATATATTCTTGTTTAGCATCTCCCTTTTTCACCATAATTCACATACCAGACTTCAGATATAGAGAAGAACTTGTGTGAAACTGTTCATGTCACGAGGCAGAGGCAGTGCTGCAAAACAGCTCAGTTAAAAAGACGAAATATATTTGTCAAATGAAAGATTAACATAAAATTTGGACATGCATCATCGTAAAGTACGAACAGCTCCACACAAATTGTTCTTGCCATATGCAACATAAATGGGTAAACTTGTAACATTGGAATCCAACCAATTAACACTAGTACGTACTACACAGGACGACAAAGAAAATGCCACAATCGCAACCCTTTTGGGTGTGGCCATGCTGGGTCTATAATATCTTATATCATAATAAATATAAGTCCTTCTCTAGAGCGGACGCTTACACATAATTTTCTTTTCACGAATTTCTGTTGCCGAATGCTGGACAGTCATTGTCCTTCTCAAGAACATGAATTTTTTTTTGTCTTCTTTACACTTTTTTATCTCATTCTTGAAAGGGTTTTAATACCTCTATATTTTAGGCTATATATTCTCAATTGAGATCCCTTCCTTGGTTAAATTTTAAGTTCTAACACTCAAGTTGTGGGCTCTCATTATTCGAACGAGGATTCTATACCTTAAATAAAATATTGAACCATGTCAAGAATAAGATAATAAATGACAAAAAGCATAAAGAAAAACAAATAAACATATTGCATAATACAATAGTACGTAACTTCCACATTTTGCTTTTTATGCACATGCACTCATCTATCAAAGCTGATTAAGATAAATTTCAAGAAAATTGGTTTATTATTCATGATAAAGAGCAATGGTAGATAGTTCATATTTTCTGACCATGTTAATTGTGGCAGTTTATGTGTTAATTGATGTAATCATTACATATCAGCTAATGTGGTTAGAAAATGTCCCCTTTAGAATTTTCGTCCAATTAATCCCAAAATGAACAAAGAACTAATTACATGCTCCCACATGCATGCAAGCCTGCCACGTGAACACTTCTTACTGCCTCCTCAATCTTATGCGATATTTGGGTTAGTGACCAATAGTTACTAGCTAGCAGGGCCAGATTGGAACTTACAAACATTTACTAACAAGTTGACTGGACGTTTATCATTTTTTTCAACGCCTCTTTTGACTTATCAATATTGTATTTTTTTTAGATGAATGTTATCCATTTTCTCCGATTTACCTTCTCCACCGAATTTTTTTATTATTATTCTTATTCCACAATGTAAATCCATGATCGGAACCGTTCATTTTTTATATATAACTACGAAGATCATCTCTGCAAAAAATCAATCAAATCAGAAATCGTTTGGTTATGTAACTGTAATCAAATAATCAAACGATTTTGGTAACAATTTGATTCACCGTTTGTTTATTTGATAACGATTACATGATCTAACGATTTTCGATTTAGATTGTTTGCAAAGATGATCTTCAAATAATTATCTAAAAGTTGAACGGTTCCGATCATGAAAATACACTGTGAAATGAGAATAATAAAAGAAAAGGTCGGTGGAGAAGGTGGATAGCATTTAGTAATTAATTTCGGTGGAGAAGGTGAATTGGCCTGATTTAAAAAAAAAAACCTCATTAAAAATTAAGATTTATTGCTTGTTTGACAGTGCTTTTAAAAAGCTTAAAAGTGCTTTCAAATAGTCAAAAGTGTTTTTGCTTATATTTGGAAATAAAAAATAAGAAGCATTTTTGAGTTCTAATTAAAAGTATTTGACAAGAAGCACTTGAATTTTTAACAAAAGCTCTTCTAGTAAAAGTGCTACTGAACAAAAAAGTTTCCTACAAAAGCACTCTCAAACAAGCTCTAAATAAATTATTATTTTTTTTTTGCTTGGGAAGGCAAAGAATTATTAATTTCTTTTAAGGTTTTTAGGAAATAAAATCATTGGGCCTTTCAAAAAATGATTTTTTTTTTTTGTCAAAGCCTTTCAATAACTGTTTAAGGATGGGACTTTGATAGAAGCTATTATATATCGTTATCAAACATGATTTAAATATTCACCGCTCCATTTAGATAGTTTCCAAAAGTCATCTATGATGAGGAAATTACAGATTTGGTACACTTATTTTATACCTAATTCAATTTTGGTCTACGATCTTTTTTAAGTTATATTTTGGTCCACTAATTATTTTATTTGTTAAATAAAGGTCTAGATTTGTGACTTTAAATCCTTTGGGTTGTGTTTTCTTCAATTATAATTGAAGTATAAGTTATATTTCATTATTTCTTAGTTATAGTTACAAATTTGGAGTATTAGAATCTAAGAGATTTGAGATTGGGTGAAGTTTGAAAAATTGATAGTTTCGGGTACCATACTTTGGGGTCAATTATCTTAAGTTTTAAAACTGATCCAATTTGAATGATATTTATATGGTTGTAAAGAATAAATGTATAGTTTTAAAACAAGTATATGTTTGTTGAATTTGGGTGAGATTTGATAAGGTAAAAGACAAGTCAAATTTGAGAAAAACAAATCTCGATTTTTATTGAATAAGTGAAACAATTAGTGGACTAAAACAGAACTTAAAAAATATTGTGGACCAAAATTGAACTAGGTATAAAATAACTAGACTAAATCTGTAATTTCATCCATCTATGATTGTCAAAGAAATTTAAAATCATAGATTCTCTCTTCTTTCTTTTTATTTTTACCTAAAAATTAAAACTCAAAAGTGGTTTTTTTTTGTATAAGCTATCTGGTGCTTTCTCAAGAAAAAGAGCTTTTAACTACATTAAAAATATGTACAGTAGTGTTAGGGATCCAGATTTTTCTTTCTCAACTTACATGGTATACCCTATCCAGTAAAAAGAAAAGGAAATATCATGTTTAGTAAAATAATGACATACAAGGTGAGAAACAAAAGTAGGAAAAAAAGTTGAAACACTTAGCATTTTCCTTATAAATAACTACTTTGACTTTTAGTTAAGAAAAATTATGTACTTTTGACAAAAGTGCTACCAAATGAAGCGTTATTGAGCAAATTGCCTCCTACAAAAGCACTCCCAAACAAATTCTAAAGATTTAGACACTATAAATAACAATTTTGAATACAACCTCACAAAATAAAGATTTTAAGAGAGGAGTGAGTCATGGTTGAAAATAGCCTGAGAACAATAATTACTATGATAATACTTTGGCAAATTGAAATAGCCAAACCATTGTCCCTTCCTCTACCCTCTCCCACTCTTTCACTCGTTCCCTCTCCAACAATATCACTTGATGTTGTTTACATTCTTAATTGCTACCGAGGATGTATGAATGTTTGCCCAACTAAATTCTTTGGCACTGTTGTCCCTCGCAAACTTTGTGTTAGAATGTGTAAAATAAGTTGCAGATTTGATAATGACCAATACCACTTACACTCCACCACCAATGTTTATAACTGTATTTTGGCATGTGTAAAGTTATTGGATGAAAACGATCACGGACCAGGTACTAATATATATATTTTTTTTTTGTGTACGTACTCTTTGACACCAGTTCATAAACATCATTGAACTAGAGAATTTCCATGTTTGCCCTCCAGTTAATAATTTTCATGTTTTGGTCTCGCCTACATTAGTATCATTCATCTTGAATTAGAGAATTCTTATTCTATCATATATATTTCATCATATAAAAATGATCATTTTTTATTTGATTTTTTTTTAACTTCATTTGACATAATTTATACAAATGACTCCTTTCGGTCAGAGTATGTGGGCAAAGCCTTTATATTTAGCATGTTTTATATCATTTCATAATCTTTGGGGCATTTTAACTAAATGCAGATGTAATTTATAAAGAAGGCTTTGTGAAAACCTGCCACAAAAACTGCAAAGAGAATTAATGGTCATTTCCATCAAATGACAAAATGGAGTTCCCGTGGACCAAAAATGACAGCATGAGCAAAATAGTCGTTGCGGTCATGTTTCAAGGTTTTTTTTTTTTAAAGGTTTTTTTTTTTTTTTTTTGGGGAGGAGGATCAAACTTGTGTGTGAAGGAGCAAATTCTACGACTCTTTCAACTTGATTACCTCAACAACTGTCAATCTGACTGGTTTTAAGTTTGTCAACTGAAATTGTTACTCAATTACAATTTTGTTATTATTATTTTCACTCAATTTCAATTTGTAATTTAGCTATATACCCTGAATTTTATCTCTGGTCCACTTTAATTGATTTCCAAATTTTTTTTTTTGTGTCAAATCGATTCACGAACTTTATATTTGTATCAAAATAGCTCTTATTGTTAGTTTAGTCAAGTGACGTGAGGAGTTTTCATTGGTTTGCTACCTTTTATGGACGTTCTGTTCAGAATTTTAGTACAATTGTTCCGCCTATCATTGAGTGTTTGAATAAATGAAAATTCAATTAGGGTGACAAACAAGAGAAGAGTTTTGCTTTAATCAAAGAGAAGATGGCGCACCAGTCCAATTTTAGCATTACCTAATTTTCAAAGTATTCGAAGCTGAATGTGATGCAAGTGGAATAGGAATTGGTGCAGCTAGTTTTGTCCTAAGAGAGACGACCAATAGCATTCTTTAGTGAAGAACTTAGTGAAGAATGAAGACCAACAAAATTTGAGTAGCTATGACCAAGAATTTTATGCCGTACGTAGTTCGAGCCTTGAAGCCATGGGAGCATTATTTGGTTTATAAAGAATTTGTACTATACACAAATCACCAAGCTTTGAAGTTTATAACTAGCCAAATAAGTGCTGACAAATTGCATATTTGATGGGCGACCTATTTGCAGAAATTCCTTTTTGTGGTTAAACATAACTATGGGACTTTGACTTGAGCTGCTCATGCTTTAAGTAGGCTAGCACAGTTATTGGTGACTTTGGCACAAGAATTTGTTGGGTTCAAGTTTCTAAAAGAGCTTTATCATATTTGACAAGATCTTTCTATGGACTTTGTTTTGGGTTTACCCGTACACAAAGAAGAGTAGATTATGTTTTTTTAGTGGTTGACAGGTTTTCGAAAAAAAGCACACTTTATTCCCTATAGGGAGACATCTGATGCATCTCACCTAGCAAGATTGTTTTTTCGAGAGGTAGTGAGGCTCCATGGGGTTCCAACATCGATTACTTGCGATCGAGATACCAAATTTCTTAGCCATTTTTGGATCACTCTGTAGAAGATGTTTGACACAACTTTGCACAGCAGTAGCATTGCTCATCCACAAACTAATGGCCAAACTGAAGTCACAAATCGAACTTTGGGAAATATGCATATGATTGGAAGCACCTGTGGAGATAAGCCAAAACAATTGGATTTTGTGTTGCCACAAGTGGAATTTGCTTACAATAGTGCAGTGCATAGTGATATAGGCAAGTCACCATATTCTATAGTTTATGTTATTGTTCCAAAACATATTGTGGACTTGGTGAAGCTTTCCGAAGTTATAGAGACATCGAGATTTGTTTTACTAACCAATCAAAATTACTTTGTTTCGCTTCTTCCATGTCAGTTTGTATGTAAATAAAACTCTTTTTTCTTCTTACTTGCTTGAACTCATTGTTAAAATAAAATGCAAAAGACGTGCTTAATATTAACAAAACAATGTATTTTAATTGATTATTATGAGATTAATACATAAGAGATTAGTAGATGATCATCCATGTCATCTTTGGACCTTATGCAAACTAAAGAGACTTTTTTTTTCTATATTTGTATCTCAAATGTCTCTTCCACATAAATTTTTTTTCGCTTAATGCCCCCTAAAATTGTCTCCAAATCCACATTACCTCTTGGAAGTTGCAATGATTCAGCTCCCACAAACTCAGCTCCATCATTTAAGTCAGCTCCTCCCGTCAACTCCTTTGAGGTTTCAATCAAAATCGTCTATGTCAAGCACTTTGAGGTGTCAGTTAAAATTAGGGGTGAGCATGTACCGATGCAAACCAACCTAATTGGGTTGGTTTGGTTTAGTTTTTGAGCCTTAAAAAATGAAGGTTTGTTTACAAACAAATCAAGCCGACTAAATCAATTCGGCCTGCGGTTTTAGTTTTTTTTTTTTTCTTTTTAAACGATGTAAATCGATGCTATAAAAAGACAATGGCATTTTAAGGACTTCAAATATCAAACCTATATAAACTCCACCATAGTTGTGCACCTTAACCCACTACACCACATTTGTTTTGTTATTTATGTTAGCACATAAAATCTATTTATTGCATTCCAAAGTGAGTGCAAGGTAAAATGTGCATGAATCCCACATCGATGAGAATAGCTTTCCTTCATCCTTTTTGTGTCTATAAAAGTGGCTCTCATGTGCTTTCAAATCAACATTTGAGCCTCTCTATTTAGACCATATTTATTTGCTTTTTGTTAGCCAATTATTTGGGCTATTAGTCTCTCATCACTTACCTAACCTAATCACCCGTTCAGGTGCGGTGCATCCTTAAGGGTCATTTCTCTCTAAAAAATTAGTCAAAATTATTGTTAAATAAGGTTGAAATGATGTTAACAGGTAATATAATAACTAAATACTTTCCGATTTAACTGATTTTTTATAAAGATGATCTTTGAATGATGCCTTAAAATATAAATGATTCCAATTATTAAAATTCGTTTTTTGATAATTAGGCGAACAAAAAATTCTTCGTTCTATAATAAACGTGTAATCATTTATAGTTAAAAAGTATTTTAAGCCATGTGAATTCATTTGAGCTCATTTTCAAATCGATTAATCCAACCCAAACCAATTAAAATTGGTTTAGGTTGCTTCGATTTTTCCCATCCAATTGGTTTGGTATGGTTTATAAATTTTGTAAACCAAAAGCATTGGTTTGATTTACAATTTAGATCCCAAACCAACCCATGCCCACTCCTCTTAAAATCATCTACTCTTAAAATCATCTACGTGGTCGTGGATGAAAAAGTAATAAAAATTATATTAAAAAACTTAAAACAAATTTAAAATTCAATTAAAAATAAAAAAGTGGAAGAAAAATCCTCCCTCCCTTATTTTTTTCTTGATTTCTGTTAGGGTGTTTTGTACATGGAGTTAATTACACTTACACCCCCTGAAATTTATCGTCTTTTCACATACACCCCCTGGGGTTTCAATAATTACACATACACCCCCTGAGGTTTCAAAACTATTACATATAACCCCCTACAAGAGAAAAAAATAAATAAACAAAAAAGAAAATATTTGTATTGAGATTGGACCTTATAACTTGAGTAATCTTATTAGGTCATTTTATCCCTTAGTATGCCTTTTTGCATAATTTCTCATCATTTTTCGTCTCACTATAGGGAGTTATATGCAACAGTTTTGAAACCTCAGGAGGTGTATGTGTAATTATTGAAACCCCAGGGGTGTATATGAAAAGACGATAAACCTCAGGGGGTGTAAGTGTAATTAACTCTTTGTACATGTCACCAAGATTTTGAGAAAATGTCCAAGATATTGTCCATTATTACACAGTGCCACTGTCGAGTTATCGTCTAACACCCAAACAGAAATCAAGATATTGTCCATTATTACAGTGCCACTGTCATGTATGTAAACTGATGTCATAATGGACAATATCTTGATTTCAATATGGAAATGTTTCACCAAGTATTACAATGACATCCATATATACTTCGTATCCCCACCACCATTACCATCCTTGGTAGTGGTCACTGCCACCGCTACTTCCACCACACCTTAATATAATTATTGGACTATAAATAACTACACATCAATCCAATTTTTACACAATTTAGGTTATCACAACTCTTGTTCGATACTAATTCTCAACAAATTGTCCCATAAAAATACAAGCTTTATGAGAACCATGTGTATTTGTATCTCAATTTTCTCTTCCACAAACTAAAAATTAGGATGTTTTAGAGTTTAGGATTAAAGTAAAAAAAAAAAAATAGAACAAGTCGACAGGCTAGGGATGGGAATGTGAGAACCCCTTAACTATTTCCACAACCATAAGACCAGATTCCAACGAAAACAAAGCAAACTTCAAGCACCTAGCCTATCAAAAGTACGAGCCTGAGAGAACAATGGATAAACATAAAATGATATCATACCAAACCTAAAATGGTCTGGCTGATCATTCATTAAGTGAAATCTAAAATATATCATGATGAGATAGCTTAAGTCTCAAATCATATCCCAAGAAACAAGATACGAGTAGATATTAAATATTCTAGTAGCCATAAACAAGATCTCCAAACCTAGTAACCTCTCTGTCACTAGAACTCTGCATGCTTCAAATCCTGCAATGAGAAACAAGAGTAAGCATAAATTCCAAAAAAGCCAGTAAATATCAATTATATCTCCCCAAGGACATACAATGATGACTTTATTACCATATAATCAAGAAATGGTCATTGCAGCATCAAATTTATAGATACAAGTACAAGCTAAAAGGAATACTTACAGATTTTGTTAAAGGCTACAATGTCACAGCTCTGGACATACTCATTAATTGGTTCAACTGTGAGATGTTCTTCAATAAGAGTGTCCACAGAGACCAGGTCATCAACAATTGTTAGCATAATTTGCAACTTCTTTATCCCATAACCAACAGCTGCAAGTTTTGCTGCAGCATCGACAAGATAATAACCAAATAAAAAACATAAAGACTGGTTTAAGATCAAGAGGAATAAAAATTACAAAAATACAACAGTAACACCCACATATTGCCTTTATGCACTCTCTCCTCTATTAACATAGTTAATGGGTTATCCAGCCGAATTAGATAAATTTCAAGAATGATGGTTTGTAATTTAATAAAACGCAGTGCTACAGACCAATTTTCTGACAACACTGACTAACCACATGGTGTGGCAGTTGATTAACCTCCTAATGTGGCAGTTGATGTGTTAATTAATGAAGTGCACATCAACAGACTCATCAGGTGATCAGCTAATATGATTATAAAACGTGGTCTCTTTAGCATTTGAACTGCAAATAATCCTTAGATGAATAAAGAACTTACATGCTCCCCAGTGCAAGCCTTCCATGTTAACACTTCTTACTGCCTCCTCAAGCTTTTTCATGTCAGTTTCATCATCCCATGGCTTCACATCCAACAGGACTGATGATTTTCCAGCTGATAATGGTAAACACACAAGTATAGTTTCTGTTAAAAAATTGCAAAAGGGAGCAACCTGAAAGTAATATATGAAATAGTAAAAAAAACAAGAAAGGAAACTCACACTCTTTCTTTTTCGCAGATTTCTTGACAGCAGCCGCACGTTCTTCGGCAGCCTTCTTCTCCTCTTCAGTCTCTTCACCAAAGAGATCCACATCATCATCATCATCATCATCTTCAGCAGCTGAGGCCTGAAAATTGTATCATATTCTAAACATTGAGTATAACTATTTTATGCAATTTCTTAAAGCAGATAAAAGAACATTGTCCAAACTCAAAATTAAAGAAATGCAAATAAGCACAAAGTAAGAGAGAAGAAATACTTGCCTTTGAATCACCTACAGGAGGTGTAGCCACCGCTTCGGCTGTGATGGGAGCAGATCCCTCAACAGTGACACCACAACCATCTCCAGAAACACCACTACAACACAAAATATCATCAAATGCGTCAGACATAAAACAAAATTATACGAGTTTAGAAGAAATTCATAAGAATGTAATAATAAAAACAAAACAAACACAGAACAACTTACGAAATCCTAAGAAGTGCATCAATGTGCTTGTACCAACGAGACACATTCACGTATTCTGACGATGAGGGCTTTGAAAGAGCTGCAAGGACAGTGAGGTCATCCTTTGAAGCCTGATACCCAGTGATGTAACTGCGAGTAAGCAAGTACTCGTCCAGTTTCTTCAGACCGGCGGCTGAGTTGACGTCATAGAATGCGACTGCCATTGCAATTATGATTGTGGTTTTCCCTGCAACCCATATGACAAACAAATTAAGTCTTTCATTCATGGATGAGTAACACACTCACTGTCAATGATGGGTACAAAAATCACCCAACTGATACATAATTAGGCATACCCCAACAGAGAAAATACTGTAAAACATTACACTATCTGAGAGATGATTACACTTTTATTCAGCAGATAATTAAGAGCCTTTTAAGGTCTATTCTCAATAATTTTCTCCGAAACGTGCGGTTCCAGGGGTAAAGCAACTAATTTAAACCATAAAAACGTAGATTTGAAATCCAACACAATATCGAAGCAAAACAACACAACAATTTCAATTGACCGAGAAAACAAAATACCAAAGAGGTTCATGAATCACAGGCTAAAGAAAACCGATATGATAAAAATTGAGTGTATTGAACAATGGATCTGAGCTTACCTTAAGCACGACAGAGCAACACAGCGAAGAAGACGAAAGACAGAGAGGAAGGCTGAGAATGTCTAGGGTTTTTAAGGATCTTAAAACTCTAGACTATGGGTTATACAGTCCGGTTCTATCCTGAGTAATCTAAAATGGGCCGGCCCAATACGGACAATAGTCAACCAAAAATAGAGTAAATAAATAGACCACAAGGTCCACAATATGGTACGAAAGCACAGACGACGCCGTTTTAAGGAATAGAGGGCTGCAGGTACAAACGTGAAACGCCGTTCCATGTCATTAGAAAATCCTACTTTTGGCCCTGGCAATAGCGCTTCACCCACCTTCGTCAATCTCAGAGTCCGAAAGAAGAAGAAGAAGAAGAAAACGAAGGAATGCCTAAGAGAACAACACACACGTACTCGAGCGAGGACGCAGCTCCAGATGGACTTGACTCTGACCTCTTCGTCTACTACTGCAAGCACTGTGGATCTCACCTCCTCATAACTGGTTCTCTCTCTCTCTCTCTCTCACCTCTATATTAAAAATTACTTGGTTTATTTGAGCTAAAATTAATAAGCTTTAAAATAGTGCAATTCTCATTTGAGTTGTTACTGTGTTTTCATAATTATTGTTAATCGTTAAAGTAAGTTTTTTTGGATAATCTTGGGCATTACAATCTTTGCTATACTGAAGTGTGTCTGGTATAAGATACCCAGTTGCAGAAAATGCCCAAAAGGAAGACTGACAAAGCTTATGTGTTGGACAAGAAGAAACACCTTGCAAGGCTAAACATTGGTGAGGGTGGAAAAGTTGTATTGAAAAGGTACATTTTTTCATCTTTTATATATGATATATTGATATTACTAATAATAAGCAGTTTTTAAGAAGAAAAAAAAATTGGGTTTTTACATTATGTTCTTGTCAATGCATTATGTTCTTCCATTAAGCTTTAATTTTGTGATTTTTTTTCCACGTACAATTGTGAAATCTTGATCATTGTTATTATCCAGGGGTGAAGGGAAATTGGAGAAGCAGTTTCGTATGAACTGTGTGGGCTGTGGACTCTTTGTTTTTTATCGCTCAGAAGAAGATTTGGAAAGTGCTTTACTCATTTATGTTGTTGATGGTGCTCTAAGCACAGTTGCTGCTGAAACCAACCCACAGGTATAATAAAGTTTATGAAGGTTTTATGTCATCATATGTAGATTTGATTGTTAAAAGTTGCCTCATATAGTCATATTTGATAAGGAATAGGATTCTTTCTTGTAAATAAAGGAATTAAGAGTTTTATACCTCATTGTATCCTCCTTCTCATGCATCTTTGCGGTTGCTAAAAAAAGATTTTGTGTCAACTACTAACCAATTTGTCTCTGCATGAGCAAAGCAATTCAAACTTCCATCTGCCAAGTGATCAATATCTTTTAGTCATGAACGTTTATATCATAATTGGGTATTCTGATGTGTGACATAGGATGCTCCTGTTCCGCCCTGTATATCAAACCTAGAAGGAGGGCTCGTTCAAGTGGCTATAGAAGTGGAAGATCGTGCACAACGCTCAGCAATCACAAGTAAGAGAAATATTTAGTGCTTTTCTGTTATCTTATTTAACAAACATAGCCTTGTTATGTCAATTGGCAATCATAAGCCATTCCTGCTACTTTTGATTTTTTGGACTTCAATTTGCAATTACTAGTCCTTGCTGGCTTCTAAAGAGTTTGATGTCTATTATATACAACTCATTACAAGGGCTGTCGACTTTGGCAGTTTTAATATGTAATACTTGCCAAAAGAAAGTCATTCCTAGAAATTTAAGCTTCTTAATATATTGTTTTTTTACTATAAATTCCTTGTCCAAACTTTTTTCTCTTATTCCAGGAGCGAATGCTGATGATGTTAAAGTTACATGTACTGTAGCTGTATATTGTTTCCTTGACTATAAATTCCATGTTCAAACTTTTTTCTCTTATGCCAGGAGTGAATGCTGATGATGTTAGAGTTACTGTAGCTGCACCTACAACTCGAGGAGAAGCAAACAATGAACTTTTGGAATTCATGGGCAAAGTAAGATTCTGCTTAATCTTGGGTTGTCAAACTTAAGCCCAATCTTTTTCGTTTGAAGTGTCGATCCAAACCTTAACACATTTGCTTTTTACACAGGTATTGGGTCTGAGACTAAGCCAAATGACTCTTCAGAGAGGATGGAACAACAAATCGAAACTCCTTGTGGTGAGTTCAATTCTACTCTCTCTCTCCTCTCATAGGTTTTGGTGGCTGCTTGGGTGTTAATGCTCATATTCTGTTTCAAATGTGCCTATGATATGGAGAACGATATCCTTTTTTTCAAAACAAATTTTCAGAACATTGTATACACAATAATTTTGCTATCGGGCATGATTCATTGATTTACTACCTTGATAAACGAATATATCTACTCTGATAATCCCTATCAAAGTAATTGGACTGATTAATAAGAGTAACTGCAATGCCCTTACCAAACCCCATTTGCGCAGCATCCAGATAGAAGCAATGTACACAGAATAGGACCCTGAATGTGTTTGAGTTTAGTTGCTGTAGGATATGTAGCATATGCCAATTTAATAGAAACTGCTTAAACGGATCTTGCTAGGCTTTGCAAGGGTCTGTTAACAGTGTTTGTTTCAGGTGGAGGATTTGTCTGCTAGACAAGTATATGAGAAACTTCTGGAGGCTGTTCAACCTTGAGGCTGTACAAATCAAATGAGAGTTGTAATGAATAACAAGATCCAGTCAACTTGTGCATTTACACTGGACATTCAGGGATTCAAATTGTTCTTCTGTTAACTGTGGTTACTGTATGCAATGTGAAAATTCAGTTGTACAACCTGAGTCAATTCAATGATAATTACATTAGTTCTATCTGTAGTCTTGCCCTTGATATTAATCAGGTTTGGTCAATTGGACTACAGGAATAATTATGTGCATATTTTGTATTTGCATTAGAATCCACTGGGTTTCACCTCTATCTCTAGTCTCTATTAAATGTGGTCTAAATAGTTATTATTGTTTTCAAATTTCAAGTAGGTATCAGGTATGCACTCGCAAACTTTTTGAACGGGGAGAGAAGGCAGGGAAAAATTAAGAAATCTTCACCCGACTCTTGCTTAGTCGTAGTCAGTATCACAATGTGCAAGAAAACTACGTATGCTAGAGTGCAAATTTACCTTCTAAACAACTTTATGTAAGAGCACATATGCTTTTGGATATCTTTCACAACGTACTAAACACAGTGTGCGTGTGAGAAGTCCATGATCAAAAGAGTTTGTAATATGGTACTGAATACCTCAAATACATATATGCTGCCTATATTATGAGCAGCCGATGGTTTTGCATGAACCAGATGCAGTGTACATGCAATTATGTTGAAGAAGCAAATGGGTTGAAGTACTCAACAGGTAAAAGTATAAGTGGGTGAGCCATGGGCAAAGACATGCCTGCTCCAACTTGCATATTAACCTTAGCCTCATTTCCATCTCCAACTTTCCAATCAAAGCATTGAACCATGGCAGCAACTGAAGCATTCAACAAGATGGTTGCCAAATTTGAACCAGGGCACCTTCTCCTTCCCGATCCAAACGGAACATATTGAAAATTCTGTCCTTTGGCTTCATTCTGATTAAGACCCATATCGTCTTTCTCTTTAGGGGAAACCAAAAACCTCTCTGGCCTAAACTCATTCGGATTGTCCCATAACTCTGGATCTCTCATTATTGCATACTGGTTGATTGCTACTGAAGTCTTTTCTGGTATATCAAACTCTTTTATTTTACAAGCTTCACGGCTTTCTCTTGTTGACAATGGCACTGGTGGGTGCAGTCTTAGTGTTTCTTTTATCACTGCCTGCAAATAAGGCAGATTTGCAACATCTGATTCCTCAACTAGTCTGCTACCAACAACTGATCTCATCTCCTCCCTGACCTTGTTGAATATGTCAGGATGGTTGACGAGCTCAGCTACTGCCCATTGCATGGCCTCTGCGGTGGTAGCGGTGCCTCCAATGAAAATATCCTTACATAATGGTAAAAATTCCCAATCAATTTGAGAGTCACCATGAGAAAAGCTTTGATATGAGTTTTTGTTATTTACTCATTGAAAGTAGATAGTTAACGACAAGCTTTCTAACTAGTTAAGCATGCAATTGACTGCATAACTGAAAAGGCATTCAAACAATTCTAGTCCAAATTGTAAGGTACATTTTCAAGCTTCATTTGGACTAAAATTAGAAGTCTTTGACGCCTTGTCAAGAATTGAAGCATTTTTATTTGCAATAATATTAAAGTCACCCAAAACATTTTCCAAATCTAGATATAAATAAAATAAATAGCAAATTACAAATAAGTCAATAAATAATTTACAAATTACAAAAAGGTCAATACATAATTTGCTATCTCATTTTAGTCAATCATATAATTTGAAAAATTATATTTTAGTCAATAATCTTGTGGGCCCCAGTCCATTACTGATTTTTTTTTTTTTATCCTTTTGCCCACATCTCATTGTTTTAATTTTGATAAAGTCAATAGGTGCGGGCCCCAGCCCATTGTCGCATAGATACTAAAATAGACATTGTCACACATATACTAAAACAGACACTGTCACACATATACTAAAATAAACACGGTCAATTTACTGAAACAGACATTGTTACACAGACACTGAAACAAACACTATCATATAGACACTGAAATAGACAATCACATATATACTGAAACAGACAAGGTCACACAGATACTGAAACATATTTATAGTATCTATTTCAATGTATATGTGACAGTATCTGTTTTAGTATATATGTGGCATTATCAGTTTCAGTATCTATGTGACAGTATTTGTTTAGGTTTTTACAGATATTGAAAATCAGTATCTGTTTAGGTTTTTATAGATATTGATTTTCAGGTCACACAATTATTGATTTCAAATCAGTAACTGTCACACAGTGTCTAATATGTTACATGTTGTTGCAAGTAAAAAAAAAAACTTACATGTTGCTACAAGTAAAAAGAGGAGAAATGAAAAAAAAATAAAAAATTACACGTTGCTACAAATAAAAAAAGGAGAAAGGGAAAAAAAATTGTTGTTGACCTTTATTTTGGACATATGTCAGCTTCTGGTTAGTTGTTGACCTTTTTAAAATTTTTCAAAATTAGGATGTATTGCTGACATCATCGATAGGTAAGCATTGATTGACCTTTTTGTAATTTATTAAAATTTTCATACTTTAATTTGTGATGTAAGTGGCAGTGGTTGTAATTTGTAGTTTTTGTTATGTCATTTTTTATAAAATGCATAATTTCATTTATTACAAATAGGTTAATGGTAACTATTTTGAAATTTAAGAAAATGTTCATTGACCTATTTATAATTTTGAAATATTTTATTAATTTATTTGTAATTTAGCCCTAAAATAAACATATGACACATCATCATGTATAGCTAGGATTTGTTTTTATGTTTTTAGCATAGAGTGCCTCCACTCTTGTTAAGAACTCTATAATGGCAGACGATATGAGATTAATTAATGTGGAATATGAGAGAACGTTTAAACACTGTATCAAGAGCGTCACACTCTCTCACATGATGCAACCTGCACTAGAGATTAGAGAATGCCTCTTACTCTTATTCTTTCATTAGAGTTTAAAAATTCTTCTTCCTTGGATAGTTAATTGATGACTGTAAATTAAGCATGGTGCTACAAAAGTTGTGGTTAGAGATGAAAAGGAAAAAGATCGAAATCACTTACAAGCAAGAAAGCCTTGACATGAGTTCTGGTAATCTTGACTTCAGCTTGATCATCTTGATATGCCTTCAATAGTATATCCATTAAATCCATATCTTCTCTGTCCCAACCCTCTCTCTCTGCTCTCTCTTCATGCTGCTTCAGCATCCCCTCTAAAAGTCTATCATACCCCATGGTCACATCCACCAGCTGCTTCCCATAAACCCAGAAACCCACCCTCTTTAGTGGGCCCAACACATCCCCAAAACAAACCTTTGCAGCCAATTCAAATGATTCTTTCACCAACTCCCTGATTTTCTCAGCCTCTTCACCATTCTCTGAACAACTTGTGCTCATAGCCATCCTGCATAAAAAATGCTTATTAAAATTGAGAGTAACAGAATTTTTATAAAATTAACTAAAAAAGTATCTGAAAAATTCTAGGATATTAAAGTTTAGACCATGCCTGCATATGCTATTGTTTGTGAGCCTCATCAATTCCGCACCCACATCAACCACCTCTTTCCTCATACCGCTCTCCAACATCTTCCTCAAAAACCTTGCAACTTCTCCATGTCGAATGGAGCGTGATCGCTCAATTTGCTTGGGTGAGAGCAGTTCTGTCATGCAAAGCTTCTTCATGAACCTCCAATAATCACCATATGGGGTGGAAAAGAATCCCAAGTTTCCGTACGGCAAGTCATCGGCAAAGGCAAACGAGGGACGAGAAGCGAAAGCTAGATCATGGGTTTTGAAGATCTCGGCGGCCATGGAGGCTGATGAGACCACGAGCATCCGAGAAGCGCCGAAGCGGACGAGAAGGAGAGGGCCATACTTGGTGGAGAGGGTGTGTAAGGATTGGGATAAGGATGAGCTGAGGAGGTGAAGGTGACCGATGACTGGCAGGGCCGGTGGGCTTGGAGGGAGGCGGAGAGTGGTAGTTTGCTTGCTTGGTTTGTTCAACAAGGATTTGATGAAGATAGTGGAGATAAAGCAGAGCAGGCAGCAGAGGAAGTAGTATTGGAAATCACTCAAATTGATGCTCATGGCTTATCACAAGTAAATGTTTAGGCCCTTTGGGTGAGTTCACTTCACTTGTAGTAGTAGTATATAGGGAGAAAGGGTTGCTTCTCAGGTCTACGTCAAAGTTTTGAAGAGACATAATATTATGGCTTATTAGCACATTTGGCCCTGACTTTTAGGTTTTTTTTTCACTTTGACCCCTCACATTTATTTGTCTCATATTACCCTTGAACTTTTATGTTGTTTCCCACGTTGCCCGATTCCGTCAACTCAGCCAACACCACCATTAGAAATGCTGATATGGAAGGATAATTTTGTCATTTCAACCGTAAAATATATTTAAATTAATAAAATAATAAAACTTTAAATTAAAATAATATTAAAAAAAGAAAATCTTTAAAATTCAATTAAATTTAAAAAAAAAAAACCAA
>QANW01006725.1:286841-331879 GCA_003254865.1 Dryas drummondii
CTCCCACACCCCCTCTTCTGCATGCCCCCCTCCTCAGCCCCATTGCACAATCCAGAGAAACTTTTTTAAAAAAATTAAAAATTTTGATTTAATTAAAATTTTAGTTTTATATTTTTAAATAAAAAATGTGAGAGGATTGCTAACATGGCATATTGGGTCCCATAAATTACCATGTGGCACAAACATGGCAAAAGATTGGTCCTTTGTGGCTGAAGAGACGAAATTACCCCGCCACATAGACGCCACATAGACACCACATCAGCATTTCTAACGGTAGTGTTGACGGAGTTGACGGAATCAGGCAACGTGGGAAACGACATAAAAGTTTAGGGGATTATATGAGACAAATAAATGTGAGGGGGCAAAGTGGGAAAAAACCTAAAAATCAGGGGCTAAATGTGCTAATAAGCCTAATATTATTAAGGCAAAATTCCAATATAAACACTTAACTATATAGGTCAGTTCAACCGGTTCATGAACAAAAAAATATTTTAAATGTATACCCAAACTAGGATTTAACTTGAAAAATAAACGGAAAATGGATGTTTGTCAGTTAAGTACCTACGTGGCTTTTGCTGACTGGATGTTTTCAATGACATGGACGCCACATGGATTAATACCCCCACATTTTTCTTCCCTCACCCACCCAAGCAACCCCAAACCACCATCTCTCTCGATCTCTCTCTCTCTCTCTCTCTCTCTCTCTTCTCTCTCCTCCGCAGAAGCCATCGCGCTTTCGGCGTCGATTGGCCGTGCTCGGTGGTCCAATGAATGATCCAAGATCACCCTCTTGCTTAGAACAATGAGGGGAAGCTGACTCGGGTGGTGGCCAGTCTCAATGTCGCCGGAAAAATTGGGTCAACTGCGATAAGCGCAAGCGCAGGCTGCGAAGGAGAGAGTGAAGGAATCGGAGAAAGAAATAGTCACGTAGAAAATTTTTTACATGTTTTTGTAATTTTTTATTATTTTTGTGTACACGTGGAAAAAATTTAACATCTACATCATTAAAAAAGTCTAGTTAGTAAAGCCACGTAAGCACTTAACTGACAAATAGTCATTTTTCAAATTAAATTTTAGTTCGGATATACATTTGGAATATTTGTTTATTCATAAACTTGATTGAATGACCTATATAGTTAAATGTTTATATTGAACTTATGCCTATTATTAATTTAACTTCCCTACTGTTTAGTGGTTGTTATATCTGTGTGTCCTTCCATGTGATAGAGTTAATTATATTAACATTAACATTTTTCTGCTTTAATTGGTTAAACTAATGTGGTTTAACAATGTAATTTCATTAACATTTCTCTGCTTTAAATGGATTGAATTTCAACAGAACCCAATGAGGATATTATTTTGGCAGCAAGGTTGGGGTTATGGGTGGCTTTAGACTTTTAGACCAGGTGGTCAAGCCCGCCATGTTGCCCGACATTCATTCAAGATTGATGTCAAATTTCATTTAAGCCAAATAAGCTTAGGCACTTGGACCAATTGTGAGTAATTTTCTTTGTCACTTTTATTTCTAGCTTAACAAGAGGTGATGGAGAGCATGATGACTAGTGCAGTATTTAAAAGATCCATAATGGTCTGATGGGTGGCTTTAGACTTTTAGACCAGGTGGTCAAGCCCGCCAATGTTGCCCGACATTCATTCAAGATTGATGTCAAATTTCATTTAAGCCCAATAAGCTTAGGCACTTGGACCAATTTTGAGCAATTTTCTTTGTCACTTTTATTTCTAGCTTAACAAGAGGTAATGGAGAGAATGATGATTAGTGCAGTATTTAAAAGACCCATAATGGTCGTGGCCAAAAAAAAAAAAAAAAAAAGATCCATAATGGTCTGATGGTCTTGCTGATTTGGGTCATTCTCAGGATTTGGGTTTGATTGTCTATGACCAACCTCCTCAAGCCTGTCTGCACTCTGTAGTCTCTGAAGGAGGATCTTATGGGACTCTCTCGAGCTCCTGTTTTGTAATCTTTTTTCTTTTCCTTTTGGCCTGTCAGCCTCCCCTTAAATCAAAAAAAAAAAAAAAAAGTTCCATAATGGTGGTATTTTAAGAATATTGAATGCTTTGTATATGTCCTCTGGTTTGCATCTATGTGTTTACAGAATTACTGGTTAGGAATTAAGGTCAAGGAAAGACAGAGAGTGGCATCTAATGGCCTATTTCTTGTACAAATAAGCTCAAAAACAGGCATCAAAATTATCTAGCTTTTGTAAAATTAAGAGTCAAATATGACTGCTGCCACCAATTATAAGGAACAAGGAATAATGACAAAATAATTAGAATTAACAAAACGGATAGCAAGAAAAAGGAAAAAGGAATGATAAAAACTTAATTACTAAATTAAACTAGCAATCTATTACATCAGAAATCGAATTAAAACGAGTACAAATCCTAGATCAAAGTTTAAACCCACGTGATTCAGATCACAATCTTAACATACAGCCTCTTATTAAGGGCAACATTAAATATTAATAGAACACCAAAAGGATCCCTATAACTCTAAGACACTTATTCTAGCAATAGTCTCAGCTCTATGCTTGAACTTCTACTTCATGATTTCACCTGCATTAGGGAAAAAAAACAGATTGATCAATTATAAATTCTCAGAAATAAGCAAGAAAGGGGGTGGATAATGGATATATCTCTCTTTTTCCTTTTTTTTTTTCAATTTATTTGCTAAATATTTCTACAATATTACTAATCAATAAACAGGTGCAAGGTAATTAACATGTATAGTAAGAATCAGTATATTGTTCAAATGGATGAAAATGATGGCTTCATCATCTGGTACATGGTTCACTGCAGTACCAAATGTTAGAAACCCACTAGATCACTTAAAAAGTTTAAGCTTATAGGTGCAATCACACCGTACTTCAAAATTAGAACTCTGATATCATATTAGACAATCATTGAACTCAAAAGTTTAAGACCGTTAAGGAATGGGCAAAAAATGTATATCAAAGTAACAGCAAACAATTTGCTTAATTATTATAAGGAATGATCATTTTGTGCAGTATATATATAGTTAATGTGTAAACAATATTGTCTATTGGGTAAGTACCAGAGAAAAAAGTGTGTGAGAGGAGGAGGAGCTAGAGAGTACATGGTTCAAAGTTGGCAGTGCATTTCTCCGGGAGCTGCATGGCCATGTTACGATCAATGCCAGATATCGGAGGGCCATTGACAAGCACACAGAGACAAGGCTGGCCAAGAGCTTTGAGAGCACTGCAGCAGGTCTCACTTGGTGGGATGGGGCTAAAAGGCACCACTGCTGCTCTGCAAGGTATTAGCTGAACTAGTGCTGAGAAGAAGGTACTTGGGCAGGTATTGCCCTGCCCTTGCTGCACCAAACATGTCATCACCAGCATCAGCACCCAAATTGGAAGAGCCATACTGCTGCTAATAAGCCTCATGATCTTAATTTGAAATGAGTGTGTTACAGAGAAGCTAGGGGTCTCAAATTTGAATATATAGGAGAGGAGATGAGTTGGTTCATGCCACCATGCATGTCCATCCTACCCAAAGGTCACACCTATGAGGCCATTGTTGCCATCTTTGCTACTGGTCCCATCTGTATACAGAAACCAGACCAAAAATACATTTTGTGTGCTAGTGGAGCAGTTATTAAACTCAAATTTCATGACCCATTACATTTTTCAAATGCATTTCCAGAATAGAGAAAAGAAAGATAATGGTCGATCAACTACGATTATCATTCTGTAGACAATTAGACTTGACCAATTTCTTGAATCTTATTAAGTATGAAAACATCCTATACCTTTTAAAAGTGGCCAAAATAATAATAATAATAATATTGGATAATTAGTCCGCAAACAACCAAGATCTATTTACAGTTTCTGTTCTAGTTTAAAATTCAACAATACCTTTATAATTTTCTTATCATGTCTACTGGTCTAACTCAAAACATTCAATCAACTTTCTTTGGTGGAACATGCATGAAGCACTCAACAAAATGTAGATGAGATCAAACTACAAAAATTAAGGCAGAATCGGAGCCAAATTATAAGAACAAAAAGCATAATTTGACCAACAAAAATTGACGGCTTGCACATTTTGTTAACAAAAATAAATAGAATAGCTGATTTACTATTTAGACCAATCTAATGTGATTAAAAAAGTTTATAAAACATTCATCAAGTTTTAAACTGCAAGGACGAAAGTCCATGTGAAACTACACTGATATAAAATGTAATTTCACCAATATCAACTAAGTTAAGAAAGAATCCAAACTTAGTTCATGATTAATATAATTACAACATTTGAGGAATTCATGAAGATATATTTTATTTTCAGTTAAATGTTTCATTTCCTAAGGAAATTGCTTCAGAACTCAAACACATTTGTCAACTTTTGCTGAAAATCAAAATAGTTCAGCACGACTAGGGGTGTGATTTGGATTGGAAAATCCGAATCCGACCAATTCTTATCCGAAAATTTCCAATTTTATTCCGAATCCGAAATTGCCGAATCCGAAAATTCCGAAATCCGAAAATTCCAAAAAAAATTGGATTGGAATTGGAATGTTTATGTAAATTCCGATTCCGATCCGAATTCCGATCCAAAAAATTCCGAAATGTTCCGAAGACATTCCGGTCTAATATTTCCAAAATTATGCCAATTTATTCCATATTATATATTTTATCATTTATTTAGTATGATACATATAACATATATTTTAAAAAAGATGACTAATACTATTAATATAAACATATGTACATTATAAATATATGTGTATCATAATAACATAAATGGTAAGTTGGTAACACAAACACCCACATTTTTCCGTACATGTAATTACTATTTTTTTTTTATTAGGGAGGGGAATTGAAGATATGAAGCAATTCTACAGTTATTCCAACTGGAATATCCCACCAATTGTAATTACTAATTACTAAATATTTAAGCTTATTATTTTCAAAATTTCAAACATGATATATATATATGTGTGTAACATGTATCTACTAATGACATTTATTCTAACAATGTTGGATGAGCTCCAAAGATTAATCCCCCACCTCTAAGATATGTGCTATTAAGCCTATTATACATTCATAGTGACATTTATTTCTCTTATATATTATGTATGTTATAATATATAATATATACCATTAAACATACACAATATATATCATACATAATTTATTTCTTAACATACATAATCTAGCAATGAAAAACTTGCTAAATTGCATCTTTCTTTCTTTCTTTTCCTTCTTTTCTAGATTTTTTTTATGGTAATGGTATGAGATGGTATGGTTCTAAATGTTATTTAAATTAATATTTTGAATTTTCTTTTTAAATTGGACATATATTTTAATTACATTTTAATATAAATATTGAAATGCATCATAATCTATTGTCTTTTAATTTTTGTTTGTTTGTTAATTTCATCATTATTCTAAAAAAAATCCAAACATGTTCTAAAAATATTATGAAAATGTGAAAATTCCGATTTTTTATTCGAAAATTTCAAATGTTTATCCGAAAGTTCCGAAAATGTTATATTCCGAAAAATTTCGAAAATTCGGAGAAATCCGAAAATTCCGAATCGGAATGAGATGTTGAAATTCCGATTTTTTTGAATGGAAATTGGAACATAAATTTCATTCCAAAATTTTTTGGATTGGAATTGGAACACCATATTTCCGATCCGATCCGGCCGAAACACACCCCTAAGCACGACTAACAAATGAGAAATAGATAGTCGGGAATGCAAAGACATTATACATACTTTCTGGAAGAAGAAAAGGTCAGTAACTGACACTAAGATAAATAATGATTCAATACAATTCTACAGTCTTTCCTCATTTTGTGGCCATAGTTGATCATCATCTCAACCTTCTTTATTGCAATTCATGTTATCCCAAAAGGGCTCCTTACAATGCTGTTCAAATCTTTGGCACAACAAGATATGATTTTCACCTATTACAAGTTATCAAAGTTCTCCTTTGTTTCCCTTGAGATTGATTACCGCAAGCTCTTGTTCAACAAACTCTCCCGCAACAATGGGTGGATATTTACTGGCAAGTGGGGATTCTGCAAAGTGGCCTGAGGGCTTCAACACAGCATCAGATGCTATGTGGGCAAACAACTACATGACAAGAAATGTCATATATAAGCATAAGACACATTGAGAAATTTTATTTTTATAAATCTCCATTAAAATTCCAACTAAAAGTAAAAGAATGAAAATGGTAACGATGACAATAACATGACTGCCTTCACTCACTGTAGAAGATACTCTCCATAGGTAGCGATTTTGCTCCATTGCTAGTTTGATTGCATCAATTGTCCTGTTTGTTACAATAACTTCATGCATTCCAGCTATGCAATCTCCTGCAGTCAACCATTCTATCTGCACATGAAAATTGAAAAAGTGTGTAAATGGAATACAACTAGCATAAAGATTTAAAACGAAACCACATATATCATAGCTAACCAACCTAAACAGCTATTAACATCAAAGCACCTAGCAGAAAAGAGAACTTTTAAACTACAAATTATAACACCTAATAAATGTGTGGCATGCATTCGTGCATAACTTTTTTCTTCTGATATGTACTACTAAACCCTCTACATTGATGATGATATACCAAAGATACATTGATGACAAAGCAACACCCCTCCCCCTCTCCCTTTCCATTTCTGAAATATACTCAGATTTGAACATGATATTATTGGTATAGTTATAATAAAGTCTTAATCTCTGTCATTTTCATAAATTAGGCATTATAGAATGTGTTATTTCATTATTGTAACTGCACTCCAAATTTCTCATATACAGGTGGTCAACTAGCCCGTAAACTTTCGACCAAAAAAGAAAACTAGCCTGTAAACTATTAGGTCATTGTTAAGCATAATGATCATTAATAATATTACCTGCTTCCCAGTCTGAATAAGAAGACATCCTACAGGAACCTTCACTTCAACTTTTTGCCCATTTCTTAGCCAAATATTCAGACCTGGGAATCTACTTCTGCCATGAATAGTTAGAAAGTTCAGGTCATAGTGATATCCTGCAAACACAGTACCCTCCTGGCCATAACGCCGAAGGTCACTTCCTGTTGGAGCTAATAGGTGTGGTCCCTGGGTTCAAAAAGAAAAGGCACTTAGCATAAAGTGCCAGGAAATTGGCAAATAGAAAGGAAGAGAGTCTAATTTATCACATGACTCAATTCCAAAGTCCCTTTTTTTTTTTTGCTGAAATCAATTCCAAAGTTAGTGAATTTAAAAAATGCAGCATGTCCAAATGCATGCTCTCTATCTGATCACTAGCAAATGTATCTAATAAAGGTATAAAGTGGTTGAAGATTATGACCAGTCCAAATTTGTTTAGGAAAAAGTATAAGAAAAAGAAGTGTAAGAAATCTTTTCTACAAATTCTACTTGGGAAACAACAACTCAGCATGCCAAAAGGCAAAATAGGTATTGGCAAAGGATAAGAAATGAGAGAGTGAAGCAAGAAGGGCTAGAACCATTGAACTCAAAACTTCAGTCCAAGCTGGGAAGCATGAATATATTGATGAAAAAAACAAAAGTATCCAACACTAAATTGTTTGAATTATGCATTAGTTGGTACTTGGTAGACTGGAAAACAAAATAAAGTATCAGTGCCATTATGGAGCAATAGAAAAGGCACTCAATACAATTACACTTATATTTGGGGACACATATGTGGCCATGGTGGCTAAAGATATGGAAGCAATGGCTATAGAAGATGATATGGAAAGTGATGGATATAGGCAATTATTGTAAACCTAGGCCACCAATAATCATAATTTCTTAATTTGATTTCACTCCATGCCGCCGCACCATTAGCGTGAGATTGGCATACATTCATGAATATACTTTTATTTGACAATCATTGATCACCTGCTTCATAAGAGAAGTAAATGCATCCTTTGGCAAGCCAAAACCAATGGCAGCCATTTCAGCAACAGCCTGAAAAGAAAGAAAAAAAGAAATTGCATGATGAACATTAGATGAATTATATGCAAAACAAGCAAGCATTATTGAGCAATCTGACAAAACACATCAATGGCTCACCTCTATTGCTGATATCATCTTGTAACCCCAGGAGTCCATGGTATCTTTCCATTCAGGAAAACCGTCGGGTACAACAGGCTCTGCATTAAGTTCCTACATAAGAAGAATAACATCATCATCATCATGGCAAGTAGAACAGTATGCATCGAAATACAACAGGGAATAACACATTGGTGAAAATTGAAAACCAAAAAGCAAAGAAAGAATGAGACCTGAAAGCGGGTTTTTGATGGTCGAGGACCCACTCTCCACATGTACCTCCATTTGCGATCTGCCCCTGTGGGAATGGATGGTTGGAACTCTTTTGGCATTTCTTTCAATTTCTCCTGCATTTCTTCATCAACAAGACTTCTCGGGACTTCCACACCCTCCGGTGTTACACCAACCTGTTATGTGCCAATGTTATCCCCCATTTGAAGTTTTTGAACCACAACAAACCAATTTCGCAATTTCAATTCACACCACAACTTATTCACTTACACTGTTAACCACCATATTCAACTCAAATATAAGTGATAAAGAAATAGAAAGAGTAAAATCAAAAGCGAACCCAGATAAGCTACCAATCAGTTAATCACCCAATTGGGTTTCAAATTTCAAAATTTCATTTTTGTGATTCTGGTTAGCATAATTTTCTCGGTAACCAAACAAACAGTCAAACAGCAAACAAACCTGGTAATGCAATTGGGGCCTCTCCTGGATTCGCTTGAACTCCGACGGACTGTCGAAGTACCTCTCCATCATATCGAGGAAGCGATCGTTGTCCTGGGCCGTACATCTGGGGTCTTTGACCAACAGAGCCCCAGTTTCTCTGAGACTCCGACTCACCTCGCCGCACAAGTCCCTGGCGTCGCCCTCCGATTCCAAGTACAGGCTCAGATCTATCACCGGCAGCTCCATTTTTGGGTTCGATCTTCAAACTCAAATCCAACTTGTGAGAGATTCTTGATTTTGAGGGTTTATAAATGTTTTTGGCATGGCGGGAGATTTTTTATTGTCGTTTCTCTATTTGGGTTTTATTTGTTTTCGTGTAAAGTGAGAACTACTGTGTAATGTAATAAATGGTGCTTGATTCGCCTTTCTTTGGTGCACCGTACACGCCATGTTTGTCCAGATTCGGTGTTATCTGGACACGTGGAATTGGGTGACTAAAGTGGATCCTACTAATTGGAGGTGCCTGAATTTGGAATTTTGAACAACTAAAAGTCTAAAACTGTCCGAAAAAACCAAAAATACCAAAAAAACTGAGTTTCGAAACGAAACGAACCGGTGCTTTTTTTTTGGATATCAAACTGAAGTGAGTGATTTGGTATTAGTTTCCAATGTTGAAATTCTCAATTTTAACCGAACCAAACTGACACTTATAATATATATTAATTGATTTATATATAGTTTTAATATCTATTATAGAGTAAATCAAATCCCTTATTATACATATTTTTCATCTTTCATTCTTCCACAGTTGGTGTGGACTATCTTTAGATAGGACTATCTTTAGAGAGATCACACTTGTGATCTTTGTTGGACACATTTTATATCATCTTTCTATACAGTTATTATCTCGCTTTAGCTTGCTAGAAATCGATATTTTTGTAGGTTTTTGTTTGTTTTTGTATTTTTAGATTTTTCAGGGCATAATTGAGAGAATGGGCTGAAACATACAATTTTGGAGATGTAATTGGGCTTCCAAATACACAAGAAAGAAGAAAAAACCAAGAAAAGCCCAATTAGACAACTAGAGGATACATCACCACATAAGGCCGGCTCTCCAAGCCCACAAGGAGGTGTATGTGCTACCACTCACGGCAGCCCAAGGCCATGTGCACACCCCCTCAAGGTCGGTTTCCACCTAAAGTCACCACTCCATTGAAGCCCACATAAGGTCAACCCATCCATCTTCCCATACACACGTGCACGTAAGGTCCAAGGTCGGTCCATCACACACCTCCACTTTGCCGCCCACTCAACCACCGCCTAGGGTGGAGTGCACGGCAAAGCCTCCTTTTTTCTTGCCGCCCACTCCACTACCTAGCCGCCTCCACCTACTCTACTCCCTTATAAATACACCTTATCACCTCTCATTCAGACATCTCATCCATTAGTAGAATTCAGATTTCATAGTTAGAGAGTTGAGATAGTGAGGAGGCACAAGAAGGAGAGTGAAGGAGAGGAGAAGCAGCCGTCAACCACCACCTTGTTGCCGCCACTCTCTAGCTTTGTTCTCGGTTCTTCTTTGTACTCACAACTCTTATTTTTATTAATTCAAGTACATTTTGTTTCTTTGATCTTTTATTTCAATCATGCTTTTGATTTTCTTATTAGTGATGGATCTAATCCATCTTTTTAATATGAATTAGTTTGTATTGACATGTTAAAAGGACGATAAAACCTTAATCGAAGTTAAACCATAACATCGTGACAGGAGACTTCGAGGTTAACCAAAGGACATGCATGCATAGCAATGTCTATCTAGTATCAAATTCTTAATTTCTGGTTTAACAACATGTTAGATTGTTAATTTCTTAGGATTGGTCATCCTAAGTTATTTGCATCTAACTAATGTTATGATTTAATGTGTAATAGACAAAGACATTGAATTCACAAGGGCTTTGAGATTGATTTTGTAGAAAGTAAGAGATATATGTTTTGTCTTACCTCTATGATTTGCATGTTTTGTCGTTCACAAATTTTATTGACTCTATGCATGGTGAACAACTTCGGGGTGCTGTTCTAATCAAAGGAGAACATGTATAGTTAACTATTTAGTGATACTGTTTTGAGATCTAAGTATGAACAAAGAATATAATTTGTTAATAATAGTTGCCACTAGTCTCTAGCCAAACCTAACTAGTTGGCAAAACTTTGATACTACTTGAAATGTAGAGCATGACGCCTCTAATGGGGTATTTTTGAAATTAAAGTAGATTCTAAACTCTAGCATGTCAACCAATTTACTTTTGATGCACTTAGGATAGTCTCACTTCTCAAACCCCATTCTTTTACTACTTTCAATAAATGTTATTCAAGTGAATGTGTGCCTCATCAATTCCATTACTCGTAGAATCGATCTCGTATTTATACTCTATCGCTACACAAAACGATTCGTATACTTTCAAGCTACAACTTGGTATTCATTTCAAATATCCAAGTAAAACCAGTTGTACAAAAAGCGGCAACAATCTTAAGCCTCTACTCAAAAGTGAGTTCATCCTCTTGGTAGAGCCAAATGGTAAAGATGGACATGGAAAGAAAGCATCCTCATGGATGTGAGCAAATCTTGGGTTTTACCCAAGATGGTCTTCAAGGGTAATTTCTTATCCTCTTAGATATTTCTAGTTTTTCATGTCTCATCACACTTAAGGATTATAGGGCTAAAGGAATATGTGAATAAAATTGAAAATTCACCATGGTTCCACACTTAGAAATTGTTTCTAGGATTACCCACCATTTCGTTCACATGAGTGGTCCTTCAAGTCCACTTTGTAGTGCCTTCCATAATAAGCATAGACTTCGTATTTATCTACCCCACATGGCTTTGGTATGTGTCATGCAACCTCATCCCTAATTTTATCCAAACGCTTATATACCTTTGGTCTAATCTCATGTTTTCACTTTTTACACTCTGCTCTCCTACTTGCAGTTAACAACATAAAATACAATCTGATTCTCTCCAACATGGTCAATATAGGCTTATCTTTTGCCTCACGAATAGCCTTATTGAATGTCTCACATAAGTTATTCATCAGACTATTACACTTGGAATGAGTGTCAAAGCGTGATATGCACCATTGCATTGGATTCTTCTCATGCAGGCACTTAAATGTCTTCTCATCTAGGGCCAACATCTTCTTCATTTTTGTTTCATAGCAATTAATATGTGTGGCTCTTGCTATGTTCTCCATTTGTAATTTTAAAGCCACCCCTTTATTTTCTTTTCAAAAATTCTCCTACAAATGCTTAAGGCAATTCTTATGCTTTGAGTTTGGGAACAAATCAGTCACTGGATCCAATATTAGACCATTATGCTTATTAGTCATGAAAATAACACTATGACTATTTTCAATCTTTAGGTCTCCTGCCAAAAAATCTATAAACTAAGTCCAAGTGTCATAGTACTTTATTTTTACCACTACATATGCAATATAGAACATGCTATTATTGATAATTATTTCAACAACAGTTAGAATTTGGCCAAGGTGGGGTTCCTTGATGCGACAACCATTCAACTCTATGAAAGGCCAGCAAACCTCAATGAAACATTTCTTCAAAGCTGCCAGACATATGTAAATCCTCTGGAACACATGCCTATCACCATCATGTGTGGTTTTAATCTTCAATGTACTCCCAACATTTATCCTCTTTAGCTCTTCAGCATAGTTCTACAAGACTTCAAACTATGATGTGTATGTGCCTTGGATTAAAGCAATTGCTTTAGCCTTGAGTCTATATATATAAGACCTAGAAGCATTCAACTTCACTTCAGCAAAAACATGTTCTTTGAATGAGTTCAAATCCCATAATGCGTTACAACTTAATTGGTGAGCATACCTCTTATCCAACTAATTGGAAGTGAGATGTTTACTCTTTTATTGTCTTAGAACATTCATGCTTTGACTTCAATGTTTTCAAATACATTTATGTGCTGTCATTTTGAGAAGATGCAAAAATTTCAAACCCACAACCCTTCTTGCATTTTGCCCTTATAGAATCTGTCATTCCTCACAAATTTCCCCTCCCTACCTTTTCTTATAGAAAACTCAGTCACTGCCTCTCTAAACACATTTGCATTTGCATATCTATGTCCTAAAACAAAACTACGGTTCTACAAATTTAGACAATTTTCTCCTCTTCACAGGCTCAAAATCTTCTTCACTTGAAGATCCTTATGGAGTCTTAAGCTTCTCATCAAAGGTGTTATATGAAGACACATCATCATCTAATTTGAAATTTGGGTCACAGTCAGCCTCATTAGGGTCCACATAAGCCTCATACAACTTCCTATCCTCCTTCAGTTTAGCTAATGGTTCAGTTCCTCATTATTAGAAATCCATTGAATAAGAAACTAGAAATTCATTGAATAAGTATTAAAAACTATAAACATTCATACTAGGGCATCATCTTATCCCTAGAAAAAGAGTTTAGTTACTCACGTTCAAAGAAAACATAATTAAAAATCTAGAAAGCATTAAAAACTTATGAACTACGATGATGGGTGAAAGAAACCGATGACGGCAGCCCTGGAAAAATTATTGTATGGATCCTAACACCACGTGTCATAATGACGTGGTATTACCAATCTACTAAAATTATAACACATGGATGATTTTAAAGGTTTTTTCCTAGATTTTAGGGTTTTTTTTTTTCTAGATTTTAGGGTTTTATAAATTAATTATTATACACGTGTTATAATTTGAGTGTATTGGTGTTACGGTTACATACAATAATTTCTTGTTCTCTTCTCTCACCTCCAAAGACTACCTTAAGATGATGATCTCCTCCTTTTAAATAAGAAACAAATATTTTTCAAACTTTCCTTGTTTGACTGAGTTTATCCTTATGATGAGTTGTCATTGATGATTTGGTATCCAAAATCCCAACAAAAATAGGATCAAACCTAAGAAAATAAACCTATATGTTTCTAGATACTTTCCAAATGCACATGACAACAATTGGGCTAAAAAAAAAAATCTAAAAGGAGTTGCTCTCAATTTTCTCACAAAATCTTCTGTCTAAACTGTCTTCACTCAAATAGTCATAACTCCTCCTAGAAAAATGCAAATCATGAACCATAAAATTCTCCGGAAAGCTAACATTCGTATCTTTCCAACGGTATAAGGCTTGACATCTGGTTTGCTTCGAGGAGGTGCATTTTATTCTGGCAAGTTGACTGATATGTACAGGAATTTCTGCTCCGAAAGTGTCCTTTTTGCTGTGTTTTCACTTCTTTGATTTTCAAACCTATAAAAATATAACACTACATTAAAACAAACTAAATTCACCTAAAAACATAACAAGAATCTAAAAACAAGAGTATAAAAATGTATGAAATAATAGTTAGATCAAATACCTCCAAACTTGAACTTTGTTTGTCCTCAAGCAATCAAAACCAAATAAAACTCTAGCTAAACCAACAGATACAAAGCTAAGCAACAACTTCCCAATCATTTTGCTCTAAAGAATACAATCAATCAAAATTTCTATTTCAATAGACCAACAAGAATTAGAAAAAGTTATAGGCATTATCCATATGCTAGATAAATTCCATAAAATTCATGCTAAAGTGTTGTGTGTGCATAGCCAATGTCAATACAACCCTTAGTTTCAGATTCCACATAGAACAAATCACCATATGCATTCAAGCTTTGACTTCAATTTTCTCCATGGATAAATCACTCAGAACAAAACCTAATAGGTAACACTCAATGTATATGTGAGTAGGAGTATATGTACATAAAAGCAAATTAACTCACATATAATTAACATGAAGAACGGGTCAGTCAAGAAAATAAGTATATTGATCTCATGGAAGGAATGCCATATACATGAAAACATAGAATCAAACACCATAGTTCCTTTTTCATCTATTCTCCACATTTTAATCACACTACACTTAAGAGTAAATGAGATTAATTTCACACAGAGTAGTAATGAAGCTAAGAACAAGGATAAACAAACAAGAGGTGATGTGACATTAAAACAAGTTTGTTGCAGTATCTATGCATGTACAATAACTTTTACAGACCAAACTCAACTTGTACATCTTTTTTTTTTATTCGGTACTTCAACTTCATAATCGCTGGCCCCTTTTCTGAACTTGGCATATGTCAATACAACACAAACAAGACAAACCCTTTTTTTTTTTTTCCTTTCTTTCGCTGCTTCTCATCATTTTTTTAAACAACTCCATATGCCAATCATGAACTTCTCTTCCCTGAATGGCGCAACAAACCCATAAGAACTCAACCCTTTTGTTTTTGTTTTTTGTTTTTTGTTTTTTTCAAATTCCTTATAAACTTTCATCAATATGTTGCAGACAACATCTAAAACTTTATCCCAAAAAAAAAAAAAAGAGAAATTATTCAATTCTCAATCAGACAAACAATGTTGCAACTTTATGTCACTACTTTGCTTATTAACAATAATAACAAGCCTCAACAACCACAAATTGCAAATCAAAGAAAGAACACTCATTACCACTACCTTGAGCACATTGTACCAGTCTTTTTTTTTTTTCAAACATAGCCCCACTATCATATCATTATGATGCCTATATTACTCCTAAGTTTTATGTGGTTATTAAATGCCTCAAATAGACTTAGAAGGAAGTTCTAGTGAAATGATTTAAAATAATGTTGTTTTCAGTATATGACCAAATCAAAACATAATGAGATCATAAGAAAAATTACAGCAAAGCTGAAATGAAACATGGATTTAATGTATAACCCTCATAAAGAAGAATGACACAAAGCTCACAAGGGTATAAGTCTCCACTAATATTCATATAATTTTTTAATCTATGCAAATTCATTCACTTATAATTGCATTAACATGGCTATGTGAGAAATAAAGTATCTAGCATAAACATCATAAACCATGACTAAAATAAGAATAATACAAAGAACTAATGCTCAAATTGTTAGAAAATCAAAATTTCAATATCAACCTCATGTATTCCCTAAATTCCATACACCAAGTAAAATTACATCTTCAACATTGTTTTGGGAAGAAATTGCTAGACCCTACAGGACTCAAGACACAAAAGAAATTTTATTTTTTTTAACGACTCAAAGAAAAAGAAAATCTTTTTGTTTTATTTTTTTTTACTAATAGAAATCTAAAACTTTCCCCCTAAACTTAAATAAAACATTGTCCTCAATGTGAAAATAATGAAAGAGCACACAATGAATCAAACAAGTAAAGGAAGGACAAACATACAAAGTAAATAAGATAAATAGATGTATGTAAAGAACAAAGAGATTGAGTTTAGAGCTCCCTGGATATTAGGAGTCATAGTTTCCAACAGTGTACGAGAACTAAGAAGAAGCTCACATCTTCAGCCATCCAAAACTTGGGTTGCCTCCCAAGAAGCGCTGAATTTAGAGTCTATAGCTCGACTCAGTAACATTTACATAAATGGAGGAACACTGAGGTACATGACCTCATTGGCTTGAGTTTATTCCGCTAATGTTTCGACATGCTTCAAATATGGTTTCAAACGATAGTCATTCACTTTAAATACGGAGCCATCAGTCATGTTTTGGATTTCTACCGCTCCGTGAGGAAAAATTTGAACAATTAGAAAAGGTCCAGACCATCTTGAACGAAGTTTGCCAGGAAATAGTCGAAGTCGTGTGTTAAATAATAAAACTTTATGATTTAGCTCAAAGCGCTTCAGAAGTAAGGCCTTGTCATGAGCAATCTTGGTTTTCTCTTTATAAATCTTTGCATTTTCATAAGCTTCATTCCTCAATTCATCTAATTCATTCAATTGAAGCTTCCTGGATGTTCCAGCCTTGTCAATGTCAAAATTCAGTTTCTTAAGAGCCCAATATGCACGATGTTCCAACTCCATTGGAAGGTGACAGCTTTGCCAAAGACTAGCCTATAAGGAGACATGCCTAGGGGATTCTTAAAAGCTGTCCTATAAGCCCAACACGCATCACTCACCTTCAAAGCCCAATCTTTGCGGTTTTGATTTACTGTTTTCTCCAGAATTTGTTTGATCACCCTGTTTGACATTTCAACTTATCCACTAGTCTGCGGATGGTAAGGAGTAGTAACCTTATGAGTGATGTTATACTTCTTCATGATAGATTCAAAAGACTTATTAATAAAGTGGGAATTTCCGTCACTAATGATAGCACGAGGTGTACCAAAACGGGTAAAGATATGCTCCTTCAAGAAATTTAACGCAACCTTGTGATCATTGGTCCTTGTCGCCAACGCCTCCACCCATTTAGAAACATAGTTCACAACAACAATAATGTAGAGATAACCATGAGATATTGGAAACGGCCCCATAAAGTCAATACCCCAAACATCGAACAATTCAACCTCTAAAATATTTTGTAAAGGCATCTGTGATCTAGAGGATAAATTGTCCGTTCTTTGGCACCTATCACATGTTATAACAAAAACATATGTATCCTTAAATAGAGTAGGCCAATAAAATCCATTTTTCCAATACCTTTAGAGCTGTCTTCTTTGCACCAAAATGACCTATGCAAGCATATGAATGGCAAAACGTTAAGATGCTTTGCACTTTACTTTGAAGAACACATCGTCGGATGATTTGATCAAGGTAATACTTGAAAAGATAAAGGTCATCCCTAAAGTAGTGTCGAACCTAAGAGAGGAAGCGTTTCCTTTGTTGCCTATCCCAATCAGCCGGAATAAATTTTTGAGCCAAGTAATTCACTATGTCAGCATACCAAGGAAGTTGTTCGATGGAGAAAAGCTGCTCATCGGGGAAATGATCATTGATAGGAATCTCGCCCCCTTCATCATGTATTAACCTAGAAAGATGGTCTACAACTACATTCTCAGCTCCCTTTTTATCTTTTATTTCAAGATCAAACTCTTGTAGACAAAGGATCCACCTTATGAGGCGTGGCTTAGCATTTTTTTTCGTTAATAAATATCTCAGGGCAGCATGATCAGAATAAATAATCACCTTGTAGGCTAGTAAATAGCTTCTAAACTTTTTCAATGCAAAAATCACTGCAAACAATTCTTTTTCCGTTGTTGAATAATTTAATTGAGTATCATTGAGAGGGAACTTGCGTAATATATAACATGAGGAAGCTTACTAACCCGCTGCCCCAGAACTGCCCCTATAGAATAATCTGAAGCATCGCACATAATTTCAAAAGGAAGAGTCCAATCTGGAGCTCTTATGATAGGAGCTTATGACAACTCAGCCTTAAGGTGCTAACGCCTTTAAGCACTCTTCATTGAAATTAAACACTGTGTCTTTGGCTAGTAAATCATACAAATGCTTGCTGATTTTCGAAAATTCCTTTCACTTAAGCTCACTATCTGAACTGCTTTAAAGACATATAAGTTTATATTGTTTTCACTTTTTCTTTGATTGAGAGTCTTATAAATCATAAAATTTCTATCTCCTATCTGATCTGAAAACTTTACACATGGGTTTATAATCCGTTTGTTACATGTTACTTTGTTTTGAAACATTCTATAATTGGTGAATTGCAAGGGTGAGAAAAGTGACTTAATGCACAGTTTGGACATCCTTAATGCACTGATTAATGAAATGGAAAGAATTGAATGAAGAAGAGAGAAATGTTTGGAATTAAAAAGCTGCTGAAGAAATGGAAGCATATCATAAGGAAATAAATAAATAATTAGCAAAACAGTTGCTGTCAAGACTGAAATACTGCTCTCTCTCTCTCTCTCTCTCTCTCTCTCTCAATCTCCATGTTGATGCTCAAGTGAATAGTCATTGGCACTTATTTCTCTTATTGGATTGTCTTATGAGAAGTTAATTTGCAATTTTTATTGGGATTTGAGGACACTTGGAGGCAAAAAATAAAGGATGTTAAGGTTTTCCAATAACATATATGTTTTATTTTGTTTAGTGCAACTGCATAATTTTTGTTTGGCTCATAAAAATTCTGCTATTAAAATTTTGCATATATTTGATTTGATTTTCTTATGACCTTTTCATTCATGCATGGTTCGTCTCACATAAAGTATGCTTTATAATTGTGTTGATTAATGCCTCTATAATTTTTTGTAACTCTTTCCCTGCATGTCATAAGCTCAATCAACTGATGTTGAAAGTTTCTTATGGCCAAATTCTAACGATATTTGTTTGGTTGTGTTAAATAGGTTGAGCCTTAAAATAACGATCTTACCTTTTTTTTTATGGGATTCAAACTTTAGTTGATACAAATTTAACTCCTGTGAAGTCATAGATTGTCTATTCTCCATACTTTTTTGCTAATTAAGTTCAAATTTTACCAGTAGATGTAGTTTATATATTTGCAGCATACAATTTTTTTTTTCTTTTGTAGAAGATGGACGTTATTTTCACATCATACAAAATTTGATTGTGCGCAGAATAAGCTAAGCCTTAAAAAATGATCAAATTTTTAAGAAAATATTTAGACAAATTTATATTGCAAAAATAATTTTTCGGAGGTAATGTGTAATTTAATGGTCTCACCCATTGAATTTGGACAGTCCGGCTCATATGAAGTACAAGAGTGCGACAATACATTTAATGATTGGATTTAATACCATTGTAAAATCAATAATTCATTGAAGTAAATCCAATGCTTGAATGTATTGTCTCTCACTTGAGAGTAATCTTAAGATAACGTTACGTATAATTAGTTGTTATGTGGAGAGGGTACTGCAGACCAAGTACATGCTCAATGATACTCTTGCCAAAACATTTATTTAACTGTATTTTTTCGTTTTATTCGTGTTGTAATTTACAAGTCCAAGTTGGCCATGATCAACAATACTTAATATGATTTGTCACATGTTCATTTGATACTCATCAGATTGCTTGCTTAACATGCTGAAAAAGGTGAAATAAAGCTAAATGGAGCATGGGTTGCTTGCTTCACATGAGTTGCTTGCTTGCTTCACAGATGTCGGCCATGTGTGAAAATCATATTCTTTCTCGGAAACTGCACAACTTTTTTTCTTTCTCATCTATCGAAACTTGAAAGCAGTTATTCTTAATTTAATATAGTAATAAACTATGTTATGTATATTTATACAGTGTTTTTTCCGATGAGAATCTTTAGCTAAGCGTTAATTGTGATTTTTTTTAAGCAAAAAAACAAAAAAATAAGAGTGTGTTTGGTAATGTTTTACAAAACGGTTTTTCATTTTACAAATTCAAAAAATGACAAAAATGTGTTTGGTTATCGTATTGAGAAAACAGTTTTTGAAAAACACAAAATAAAATTTCTAGTTTACAGTGTAAATTCAGAAAACGATTAAATAATGTTTTCAATGAATTTAGAAAATATAGAGAACATGGATACAAATAAAAAAAATTTACAATTGAAAAAAAAAATGAAAAAACATGTGATCTACACCTCCTCCCCACCTAGCCAGACCCACCTCCGACGGCAACCCTACCCCCCACCGCAGCCCACCTCACTCATCTATCTTCATATCTCCTCTATTTCTCTATTTCTTTCTCTCTCTCTACCCATCTCTCAAAATATATATATTTTGTAATCTATCTATGGTTTCCAATTCTCGCTTTAATAAACGAATCAAGACTCCCCGTAACATCCATGGCAGGAAGCTCACGAGCCTTAACAACCCTTACATAGAGAAAATACATTCATCCAACTAGATCATAGGTGTTTGCAGTCTTGTCTCCATTAATAATACGGCCACCAACAACTCTTCCACCTCTAAGGTAGTCGTGCCAGCAGAGGTGGGTTGGGTTTTATGAAATTTCTCTATTTTTTTAATAATTATATTGACTTATTCACACCATTGCCCCCTGTGAGATACACTTTTTTTTCACTTTGCCCCCTGAAACTTAAATCCTCTCAGTTTACCACCTGAATTTTACACAATTGTTGCAAAAGACCCTATGTCGTCAACTCTGTCAATTTTTTCGTTAAAATAGCTAACGTGACACCAATATGACATGAGTGAGAACCTTTTCTAGTTATGTAAGATCTATGTGGACAAAAAAAATTATAAAAAATTGACATGGATCTTATTACTTTTTAGTTTAAAAATTGCTTTTTATTATTTTTTTTGTTCACATGGATCTTACATAACTAAAAAAGGGTCTCACTCATGCCATATATGTGCCACGTCAGCTATTTTAACGGAAAAATTGACAGACTTGACGGCATAGAGTCTTTTGCAACAACTATGTGAAGTTCATGTGGCAAACTGAGAGAATTTAAGTTTCAGGGGGCAAAGTGAAAAAAAAAAGTGTATCTCACAGGGTCAATGATGTGAATAAACCTTATATATTTTATGAAATTGATTAATAATAATTTATAATTAATATCTTTTGTGAATATAATTATTTGGTTGTAATAATTGGTTAATATCAAATGTGTTTTCATTATTTTTATTTTATATAATTGTTTTTCAATTGCGCTACTAGACGCCTTCTCATTTTTTAGAATGCAAAATTTAATTTGTCATTTTCATTTTATAAAATATTTTTCAAAAAATTGTTCTGTAAAACGTTACCAGACGAGCCCTAAAGAATCTTTAATTATGAAAATAAAGAATGCATATTTGTCTTTTTGCTTCAATCCGAGAACAAACATGTTTACAAGTTTTTAAACATCATAAAAAGGAAATTCATGACAGACAATGATCTTCTAATTATGAACTTTAACAAATGGAAAAGGCAGATGAATTCATAACTGTATGAACTGATTGAAGTAAAAAGACAAATATGCAACACAAAAAAAATACAGATGAAAATAAAAATGGTGAAAGAAAAAAAGACAAATATGCAATACAAAAAGAATGCAGATGAAAGTAAAAATGTTAAGCAAAAAGACAAATATGCTATATGAAATGCCACTTTCCTGGGTGGTTGTGTATGTAACATACTATTTCGAGTCGGTGATGTGCCCTCATCTCCACCTCTCATCAACATGCAGGTAAATATCTCTATATCTCTTTGTCTCTTCTTTCCCTATACATTAAACCCTCACAAAACATTGCAAGGGTTTATAACCTACTTACACAAACACAAGCTCTTAGAGAAAGTACCCAGAAAAACTTGTCTGACTTAACCATAGAGTACAGTTGGTTGGTACCATATCAATGTTACTTCCGGTGACTTTTGTGTGCAGGTTGCTTTCATTGAAGCTCTCAACAAGTTAGCTAATCCAAAACCCCTTGAGATCATCTATAGAGAAGACCAAACAGAAGACTTGATCCACTGTACGAAGTTGTTGCATTGACTCAACAATTTTTGCATCAACATTGGTCAAAGAAGGCAGCAAAGCAACAAACATATAATCACAAGGCATTCACAAAGAATCATGCACTAGCACAATCACAAATAAGATCGTCTGGTTATTAGTTTTCTAGAAAATTTACTTGGACAAGCCCCTTACCTTTTCAAGTAGCTGCCTCAACTCCAAAGTTTCTAAAACCCAACAAAGTCTTGCAAAGAGACACAACCACACACTAGGTCACACACAAGTCCAAAGTTAGCTAGGTCGGGTTCCAAGATTGAGTAGCAATGCTTGTTTGGAAAGTAAGAGTGGTCTCGGGTATTAATCAAAGATGACAAGACCTGGATGGGTTTTAGATAGACTCCAGAGTATGTTCAACATCTTACAAATCACATTGTAAATCAAAGAGAGAGTTTTGAAAGGAGAAAAGACTAACACAATGTTGACTGCCAAGAAAAGGGTTTAAAGTGGCAGGGTATACTGTCATATTTTTAGAAAAAAAAATACAACTTTGATTGACCTAAAAATTGGTGAAAGGCATATCTAAAGGATCATGCACAAAAATATTCAAGTGATTTGGAGCTATAGGTCAGTACAATGTCGATAATTTTCATTCAAGCCTAGAATTTGGGAACAACCACTCATTCTCTGGATTCTAAGTTTGATGAGAAGAACCTCTGTGACGCTTCAAACCACGGCCTAGAAGGTTTGGGCACGTAACAGTGCCACATTGACCATTCAGCCTTAAAAGAAATTACCAAGTTCCGGTAACCTGCTTTTAGAACCAAATAATCAATGTAAGGCTTAGATTTAAAACAAAATACTGGGTTTGATCAGAGATAAACTATGCAGCACGTAAAAGAAACCAAATACTTTAGATTAAACAAACTCCCAAGATTACATAAATTAATCTTAATCTCCATAAACAGTTTCGAATGTTAATGAGTAGAAGTAAATACAAAGATACGTTTTTCATAAAAACAAAAGAGAAATCAACTTCTAAATTGCTCATTGCCACATCTCCTCCACGTTGCCTCTACAGCATAACTACTCTGCAAAACAAACCGGTGCACCACTGAATGGTGCACCGAGTTAAAGAACAATCCCAGTAAGCTATAAAGCTCGTATGGGTGAACCAACCCACAAGCAAACATAAACAAACAACATTACTTAGCAATATGGTATATAAAAATACCTTGCAACAACAATCCTGGAATTAACATCCAGGTTATCACACACAAACAGTAGTAACAACCATCATAATTCAACAATAAACAAGTAATGACATCTCAAGCTCATTACAAATCACGCATTCACCATACAGTTTAATAGTTAATCGATAATTTTAAGTATTAATCAACATCTTATAATCATATTCACAAATTAATGATCATGATGTCATATGAATTATGTCATGTACACTATGCATACATGGCCTGCAGAAGAGGCAACACCTGTATACATGTACAAATGATAGTAGACCCACACTAACCGATAATCAAATTTATCAACTACCTCTCTTTCAATGAAAACTAAACAGGTAGCGAGATGTCCTAACTACTTGATCATGAGGATCACAACAACATAGCTTACTCATAGAAGTAGCAACCACGCAGTTTTGTAAATTACAACAACCGTCCCTGGGGAGCCATAGCTCGCTAAGTAAACTACACCGGTGGATTTAAGGGATTGAACCCAAAGTCATTAATGTGTGACCCTTCGTCTCAAGTTAGTGGTCCAAACACACAAACATCATTAGTGTAATCAATTTATCAAATATTGATTTACATGCTCAATGTCATGCTAATTTCTAATGTAATCTAGGCAATATATCCAATAATCATATGTATAATCAATTTATTAATTATCATGCTTAGTTGCCATGTCAATTCATCATGAAAAATATGCAACAAATCAACCAATCATCAACATTAATTAATCATTCTCAATAAAACCATATACCATATAATATCTCTTCCCAACCTGGCACATTAATTCTTTGTGTCTCGACTCAAACGGCTCAACAAAGACACATATAAACAATAGTTCTCTAACAGACATTAATCGTCTTTACTGAGTAACTATTTGGTCAAATTATGATATCCAATTATGAGATTCAATAAGGTCACACACACTCACCGAACAAGAGCTTACGTGAAGTCTTTAGAGTGTACCCTAACTCATTTTAATTCACTAATAAGTACACGAAACAATAATTTTATTAATCTGGTTATTAAGTGTCTTAATCAAGTCATTTTATCTTACCAAGCAAATATAATAACCTCAGCAGTTACAACCTTAACAATAGAGAATTCCAATAATCACAATTAAATTCATCACATAACTTGATTATTAACAAGTTAAATTAAATGTCAAGTCAATAACTAATAACAAAACAACTCAAACGAAAATCAACTGCAATTAAACATGGCATCATAATCAACTTGTGTACCGTTTGGCTACGGTACCATTTAATTAAACAATAACAGTTCATTAAATCACACAAATTAGACAACAAAGATCTAATAACAAAAATCACTAGACAAAGACCAGGAATCACCTACTTGGATTCCGAGTAAAGCTCTACTTAGCTCGTATCACACGACCACCACCACATGAGATCCACCGTCTAACCGTTCCGTTCCTCGAGGGTCACGTAAAATGACCAAACTACCCTTATGACTTAACCGAAAATCTAGGGTTTAATTAAACGTTATCACAAAACTAAATCGCGCATCCAGATCCTAATCTGAATCTGTATCATCAGAATGAGAGGGCAGAGGAGCCGATAAGGATTGACAGAATTTTGAAACAGAGGAAGCTGAAAAAGAGGATAAGAAGAATGTTTGTTCACATCAGCCAGATTTATCTTTAGATTCGGGATAAACTTAAGTTCTTGGTTCGTATGCTTCTACGGGTTTTGATGCGTATGCTATGTATGAAAAAGTAGAGGGTTTGGCTTCTGGATTTGAGAAAGGAAATTCCTATCTTTTTGCGTATGCTTATTCTCCGGTTGCTTCCTATACTCAACTCGTCTCAAGAGTAGGTTGCTAAAAAAATTTAGACAATCAAGAGGTGCACTGAGCATCAGTCACCTTAAGCGGATGGAAAGACAGAGTCAGATCCAGATCATTGTTGGTTCACGCGCGCGCACAAACAAGCACCGGCCGCAACAGCAGGAAACTAAGACCAATAGAGTCAGACACTTAGTTACATTCGCACACAAAAGGAATGTGGTTCTGGTTGAGGCTTTCTTTCCTTTATTAGTAAAGGAGGCGCGGGACGTTCGCGGAGTCCGTGCCTTTCGTACCACCACAGGACTGGTCGTTCTTAGGCGGTTTTTTGATTAGATTTACCGGATTGAATATGAATACCCTCGTCGGTAAAATACAAACTAAAATTTTATGTTTCGGGTTCAACAACCGAAATGACATCAGATTACGGATTCCCGAGCCAACGTACCTGTTATGACCAGACAACCAACACAATCAAAATTAAAATTCACAAACTTAACCATTTAACGACTAAGACGAGTGGTAGCCACCACACACAGTGGTTGCCCGACCCCAAACAATACACAGAACTCACTCCAAAACACAATCAAACCTAGAATTGAACTACTAGGATCTTGGGGAGGTAGAATGACACGAAAAATCACCCAACCCGCGGCCAAAAGTGGCAGAGCTAGCGGAGGCAGCGATGACACCACCTGAAATTCAATAAATTCTCAATTCCAAACGACAATTAAAGGTTTCTAGGGGTGAGAATTGTCTAAAAACCATCCAAAATCATCCACCAAAACCGAAATCAAAGGGAACCCGAAATGGGTTTAAAACTCTAAAATCAAATTTCAAAAATTTCACAAAATTGACAAGTAAGACCATATGAGTTTTGAAGCCCATTTGGAGAAGAAGAAAACTTACCAAAAATAAGGCCAAACGGAGCTCGGAGGTGGCAGGAATCGGTGAAACACTCCGGCGGTGGCAGCTAGCTTTCCGAGCTAATTTCTACTCACAGCGGCGAATGGCCGGCGAAAGGGAGGAAGGATGAAGATGGCCGGCGGTTGGGGAGTGATTCCCGACAATTCTCGCCGCCTGGCGTCGCTGAAAATGGCCAAGCCCAGTGAAGGCTGGCTAGGTTGAGTGAAGTTGCGAGAAAGAGAAGGCACAGGGAGAGAAAAAGAAATGAGGAGAGAGAGAGAGAGAGAGAGAGAGAGAGAGAGAGAGAGAGAAAGAGAGATAGAGAGAAAATTCTTAAAATGAATTTCAATTTTTTAATTTTGGGTATTTAAAACCCTTAAATGCGCAATTACAAAAATGTCCCCAACTTCAAACGTATGTATCTCTCAAATCTAACTTCGATTGACGCATAATTCGCATTTAAGGACTCGTGGGCTCGAGACTTTTCCAATGAGTCCAAATTCAAAACCAAAAACCCATTAAAACAAATAGTCAACTTTTTGGTCAAACTAATTTTAAAACAAAATTTAAAATTTAATCAAAAACCTTTTATTTCTCAAATAAATTCTCAAAAATCTCAAAATAAATTTTCAAATAAAATTTGGAAAATTTACGGGGTCTCACAACCTCTTTGTCCCAAATCACATAGTTTTAAAAAAGAAAACTTTATTTTTAGTAGCCCACTATCATCCCAACAAAGTCCAGTTAAGATATAATCACAAGACACACAAGAATAAAGGAAAAACACAGACATGCAAGAAGGGTTTTGTTGTCAGACTTTCAAATTCACGAGGCTGATTTAGAAATTTCATAACAAATGCATCTGAGATCCGATTAAGGTAATCTTGGTCTTGAAATGACTATTAGGATGTCCAGTATAAGCTCACCAAAAATCAAATCGAGATACCTTACCAAACAGTACAATTTTCAAAAAGAGTGTCACAGGGTTAGTGACTACAAAAAAAAAAAAAGATTTTTATGTAAGAACCTGAGACTAAGGACTCTTTTGCCAACATCAAACAAGCAAGTGTTTCACAGGGTTCACAACCAGTTAGAGGGTCCTTACCCTAAAATACAGCTCGGCTTGAAAAAAGTCAAGGACTTTCCAACATGCAAGCACTGAAAAGCTTTTCTTTAGGAATATCGTAAAGGTTGCTCAGAAAAACCACAAGTTAAGACCTTTACAACTAAATAAAAGGTAGGATCAGCTCAAGGCCTGATTTACATTTACCCTCAGCTAGGATCTAAGCTAGTCTCTTCCAAACTGAAAACAAAGAGATGGTTTTTTTTAGTCAAAGAAAAGAGAGGTCTTAGTCTCCGGTCTTACCAGGGTTCGAACTCTTTCTTCTTGGATTCAACATGTAACCAGGTTTTGTAAAGGAGAAAGGGATCAGTGACTAGAATGGTGCAACCTGATTGTGGAAATCAAAAATTTATAGGTATGAGGCTCGAGTTTGGTTGTATTACCTGATTTGGATGTAGTTCTCGTCAATCAAACTTTCTCTAGAGTGATTTGCCTGCTGTTTAGACGTCGAGAAAATAGAGAGAGGGTCAAGAGCTTCACTGTGACTTTCGAGTTCTACACCATGGCTAACAAATCTTGGATTTTCTTGTGTGAACTCAAGGCTTTTGGGGTTTCAGTGGGTTATAGGTTTTGGAAAAGTCTTTGTTCTTCAACTCTTTGTGGCTTTCTTTTCTGGTTTGGACGTGTTTGATTGGAGCGAAAATTTCAGAGAGAGAACAGAGGAAGAGAAAGCATGACTAGAGGAGAAGATGAAGAGTTGGCGTGGGGGAATAGGTTTGTCTGAACTCAAACTCTTAATTGTGCTTTTATGGGCTTTGTGCTGATTTAATTCCCAATTTAAAATTAACTAAACCACCAACTATCTTGGGTTGGCTTTAGGGACGGACCCATGATTTTATAATGGGGTGGGCTGGACTTCCAAGCTAATTCTCACGAGTCACGTTTCTTAGTAATTTAAAAAAAAAAATTCAATAGTGTTTTGTTGGTTTTTATGACAAATCCCAAATTTATATAACCTTCTAAAACACCATTGATTTAAAATAAAATTTATATAAATAAAACTCGACGGTACGAGTGAATCTCATTAAGAAACAACAAAATATACACCTAGTCAGGAGGACGTAAAGAGCCTTACCCCTAAAAATCCATATTCAAAAAATAAAAAGACAATAAATTAAACAACAAATAAACATGCAATGCTAAATTGCTAATACAATATAACACTAGTATTACTTAAGTGAATAATGATGACATTCATGAAGCCTCACAGGAAGATCATGCCCATCAAAGAAAACAATCAATCTATAAACTATGAACGATTTTTTTGACCCCAATGTAAGTATTTTACAACTTACAAAAACCATTAATTAAAACCCTAACTTCAAATTCTTAATTAAAACCTTAAATTAAATTCAAAAGTTAGAGATTCAATCAAAATATATTTAACAAAAGTTAAGAGGCATGCTTACATTTTACTTAGACTTTGGGCCTGAGTGATTGATGAATTCAAAAAACACCTTGTGGTTGTGGGACAATTGGACAAAGAAGAAACTGAAAAAAAAAAAAAAAAAAATCAAATTATAGAAGAGAAGAGATTAAGAATTCAAAAAGAGAGGATGAGAGAACTTATAAGGATCAGGTTGACTAATTGAGAGGAAGAGGAGTGATTGAATAAAGAACATTTTAACAAAAAACAAAACAACAGCGAGGATGGTCAAGCCTCTGTCTAATTAATTAAGTGAAGATTTTTTCTCTGTTTTGTGTGGAATGGAAATAAGTAATCAGATTATTTCATGTTTGGGCTATTGGGTAGGGGTATGTTGGGGTTATTGGGCTGAAACTAGTTGAGTTTGGGTAGACTACTACATGTATTTTTTATTTTTTTTACAAAAAAATGAGGTGGGCTGCAGCCACCCCGGCCCATGCTATAAATCTGTCTCTGGTTAGCTTGGGTACAATAATAGGGCCTCTCACTTAATGTCAATACTAGATTGTTGGGCCTAATTAAGGCTCCAAGTGATTAGGCAATATAATTGGGCTGGGAACTTGATACTATAGTCCAAAACAAATAACTGGGTTTAAGGAAAAATAAATGAGCTTCCAAAGTTCCAAACAAATGGGAAACCAGCCCCCACTTGCCACGTGTCACACTCAAGCTCGGATTTAAAGGCTTCGGGTGTGAAATTACTAAATTACCCCTCTAAGGTTAGTCACCATTAATTCTCGCTTCACTCACAAGGCATGAGCAAGAAAATATAATAAAATAAAATAAGATAAAGTATAATGACAACAAAGACAAGGGTAGTTTCATCAATAAACAAAAGTAAGTAGGTTACGGTTACAACAGAAACAAAAGTAAGTGGGTTTGACCTACAAGTCAACTACGGTCAAATAATACCGTGAAAAATTCACCTTAAATTTTCACCGGTATCAAAGCCAAGGTCCCATGAGGGGAAGCTATAAACATATGTGATGTTTACCTCATATTATACTATTTTCTTGGGTTCAAATAATCCTTCGATTAACGATCTTGATTGATTCGTGGGGTGTGACATTCGGATCTCTTGTCGTGCATCTTAAGGTATCAAATCTGGCCAGTTCCTAGAACTATGTCTTTTGTGTTTCTGTTGGTCATTCATCATTTCACTTCCTTTATCATTCCCATATATAATTATTTCAGACAACTTCATTATACTTTGGGTTGACTCATTTCGACGTGCTTATTGATTAAGCATCGATCACCGTTATTTTTGGTGATGTTCATTAGGGTTGTTTGATAAAACTTAAATACCCTAGCAGTTTTTTTTTTTTCGTTTTTAAATATTGTTAATCGATGCATTTCCTTAAGATCCTATGTGCATGTATTACTCTGATCCAATCATCTTTTGATGAGTTAAAGGCTTAACCCGTATTAGGGAACTTGAGAGTTTAATACTCAGGATACCAGTATTCTTCTTTCAAGGTTCTTAAGATGGGTGTTGTTGTGGCATACATAGTTTTGGGTTGCGACATTGAGTGCTTAGCACCCTTATCGAGTGCTCGACTTATTAAAAATGGACCGACCTATGACCTCCTATAGCGTGTGAGATAGTCTATTAAGCTATTCTTGGATTTTTGGATTTAAAAAACCCCCAGAAAGAAAGTAAAAAACAAAAATAATAAAATAAAACAAAGTATGAAAATAAAAGATAATTGAGAATGGAATAAAAATTAGATCCTAACAAGAAGGCCCAATCCCACCAATAATGGGTCACCAAATTATTAGAATATATATATATATCTCTCTCTCTCTCATAGACACTCACATATCACAAATATATTTGTAACAACATATATGAGATGGTTATGTTGTTGGAATAGTTATTCAAAACATGTTTGGTCAAGTGATAGTGTCAGGATGTATTCCTATTTGCTATGCATATGTTCTTTAGGTTAAAGTTTATGGTTTAAAGTATGGGCTTACTTGGGCACAATGTAATGTTTCCTCTATCTTCATTGAATGTAACTCCAAATCCTAATTGATGCTCAACAACAATGAACTACAATCACATTATGCTTTACTTTCCTGTAATGTCGCTTGACATCTATTTATAATGTTTATCGTGAAGTAAATATTGTGGCAAATTCGTTGCAACTTTTTTTTTTTAATGGATAAATTCGTTGCAACTCTTGTAATTGGTTTTGTCCTTTTCCTTCTCAAATTGCATCCAAAACTATCTATGATATTAGTCTCTTGGGATCACCTAGAGGTCTTCTTATAATTTACTTTCATAAAAAAAAAAATTGTGTAAAAATTATATAATTTTTTGGTCATTAAAATAACATTGAGTTTATCATATAGAAAGTAGATTTTAGGTTCTAAAACAAAGAAAATTTACATGTATGCTAATCTTTACTTTTATTCTCGACTATTACAAAGTCAGAAGACATCTTTTGGTGTTACTGGCTTCACAAAAAATGAGAATGTCTGAAATACCCTTAATTATAAAATAGTCAAATAAAATAAACTAATAAAATGAGGGTACAAATGTAAAATTAAGTCATTAAAAGAAAATTAAGAAATAAAAAAAAATACTCAACCATCTTATTAGGTAAAGAGAGTGGGGAGTTATAATACTGTCAAAGTTCTCTTTTTTAAATAACTAGCTAATAAAATAATAAAAAAAATGACATTAAATAAATGAAAAGTTTAATAATTAGAAAGCTTATTGACACGTGTGTATCAAGAGAGTAATACATACATAAAACAAACAATTAATTAGAAATAGGTCCAATTTTGGAGGGTCATTCAGACTAAAACCATATAGGAATTTAGATTTGTACTTAAATCTAATTTTTAAGGCTAAGGTCCAAAAAATAGACTTTTTAAAATTTTTTACTAATATTATCTCTTAAAATTAAGATAATTAATATGAATTAATTTTAAAAATTATAAAAGATAATATCCGTTAGGACATTTTTAATTTTTACATTTTTTAATTAAAACATTCAAGATTATCTAGTTTTTTGTTTTAAAATTTTAAAAAATAAAAGATAATATCCATTTAAATTATACACATATAAAAAACAATGCATTAACCCAAAAAATCGAAAATAATCAAACTAAGTAAGAAAATATATATATAGGTACATTTCAATTGTACCAATACCTGGGTTGGTGTGCATATATATATTTACATATTCAATTAGGTGCGCACCAAAGAACATGCTCATCTTATCCAAACGCCCGGTTTCCGCCATCGACTTGATTTTCGCCATTGATCGCTCGGCCATATTGCTTCATTCCCCGAGTTTTAATGGTAAATCTTCATTTTTTTCACCTCATCTCTCATAGGGTATAGAATATGCTCAGTGGAGGCGTTATGTTAGGATTTAGCTCTGAAATTTTGGGCAGAACCCAAAATTTCGAAACTAAATCATAAAATAAATGCCAACAAACCATCGATCAATTGGTACAATTGAAATGTACTTATAAAGAATTTTTTTCCTTGTTTGATTATTTTCTATTTCGTGGGCTGATGTATTTTTATTATATTTATATAATTTAAATCGCACAATTAATTTTAGGATAATATTAAAATTTAAATATTATTAATTTTAGGCTAATATTAAACATTTTTGAAATTAAAAACATCTAGACAATATTTTTTGACTTTAGTTAAAAATAAAAAGCATTACGGTTAGTCTAAGAGAAAAAAGAGAATTGGACCAGTATGTGAAACATCCGGAACAAAATAACAAATAAGAAGGCCCATTAACAAAACAATTTATTAATATGAGGAAATATATAATATTTTTCAAATCTCCTTGAAAATCGGCCAAAAGAAAGAGTAAAAACCCAATGTGAAAGACAAAATCATTAATAAGAAGAAAGTATGAAAAAAATATGAACCTAAGCCCAAGCCCACCAATAATGGGTAATCGGATTTTTTCCCTCTTTAATGGTGAGGAATAGTAATGTGAGCCGTCAGATTCGATGAGCTGCTGATGTTTAACGAAGTGTTTAAACCCAAATGAGAAAACTTAAACCATGACCCGATCCATTTGAACAAATTGCAAAACGAGAGAAACCCATCTCTCTTTCAGTCTCTCTCTCACTCGCCGCCTCTCAGCTCAGCTTGTCAGCCACGTTCGCTCTCTGGCCCCTCCTAAAACCTCAACCTCAGCGTTTGACAGTGGTAATAGATGTGATACTCTTTCTCTGTCTTTTTTTTTTTCTTCTTAATTTCCCGTTTGGTTCCTGAGAAAACAATGAAAAGGAAACAAAAAGATTGATTCTTCTGTTTCTGTTTTTTTGAGTTTTGAAGACTGAACAGTTATTGTTATTGTACTTGGCTCAGTTGATTGAATAAACTGAAAGATTGAAGATTTTTGTTTCTTTTCATTGCTAGCTTTTTCTTAGTAGCCAAACAGAGTATGTTATTTATCACAACTTGCTCTGTGTCATATATAGGCCTTACTTTTATGCTTAGTCTAACGGTTTACTATTAGAACTATTGTCTTTATTTTGTTTTCTTCCCGTTTATATTGTGGCTTTATTCTGCAAATAATGCTTTCCTGTCTTATTATTGGGTACTTGTTTTCGCCCCTTTATCTTAGTTGGAGTTGCATATGCATTTTAAATTAGCAGAAAAGATGGGGGCTTTCCAGTTTTTTGAACTGGGTATATTTTGTAATGTTTAAAGCACTCTATGTATGTGTATACACAAATTCGTATGAGCAAAGTAAAAAGTTCTCTCTCTCCTTTTTGAGTTGGGTCATTGTTTTTTGGGCTTCTTTGTCTCCTTCAGCTAGTACAAAAGTGTTTAATTGCTTATGATATAAAATATACGTGCCTGTACATTTTTTTTTTTGTGTTTGTGTGTGGTGCTTATGATGTGTATTGATAAATGCTTTCAGAATAGGGGCTGAAAATGGCTGGAAAATCAAATAAAGGGAGGAACCGGAGAGGGTCAAATAATGCTGCAAATTCTTCTGAATCAATGGTCCCATCTGATGCTTCTGTGAAAGATAACTCAAGTGCTTCAGAACCAATCAAAGCTGATGCTAATGGTGTTTCAGCTGTGGAAGAGTCAACAAGTGTCAAGCTGGAGGTAAAGGAGTCTGAAACAGAAAATTCGACCAGTCAACCTAAGCAAGGTGAATTTAGGCCTTTTAATATTTCTTTCATGGGAAAGAAGAAAAGTCAATATGCCATTTCTCAAGTGTCTCATTTTATTGTAGCAATGGTGTAGTCAGAACTTTGGACTAACAGGTTTTCAGCACTATCTGAATTGTTTTTAACCTGATGATAAACTTTGTATATTTGTTTTAGCTTTTTTTTTTTTTTAAACATAACAAATCACTCAATTGCATCTCCTTGCATTCTGGATTACATTATATTTAGGTGGTTTATTCCTGACTTATTTTGCTCTAAGGTGAACAACGAACTAATTTTCCCTTTGTTATACAAATAATGACTTCATTTCTTTCCGTTAGTAGTTCATGGCTGAATGCTCTATCAAGACATCCAATTAGCAGCGCTTATTTCAAGTTTTCTATTGTTAGTTTGACTTCATCGCGTTAGTAGTTCATGGTTGAATGCTCTATTAAGACATCCAATTAGCAGCGCTTATTTTAAGTTTTCTTTTGTTAATTTGGATGCATATTCTTTTACTGAATTCAACTGAGACTCCCAACATATTTATGCCTTTAAGTTGTCTATCTCTTTCTCTTATAAAAAGAGTTATCTATCTCATTCTGATTTCCCTATTCCTGAGAGTGCAGGTGACCTTCATCTGTATCCTGTCTCTGTCAAGACACAAAGTGGCGAGAAGCTTGATCTACAAGTGAGTTTATTTTGATCATATCTTGCGTGGTAGTTTCACTCATTATGTAATTGGATGCAAAGTGCAGAAGGTGACGCAATTTGAGCATCCTTTCCTAAACACACATTACTTTGATAGTTCAATTATGGACTTTGAGATATTATGTAATCTAATTAGATATTCTTCATCCTTCAATTCAAAATCCATTTTTTTATCCTTTATAATTTGGAGATTACCGATTGTTCATTTGATTTTCAGTTAAACCCAGGAGATTCTGTTATGGATATAAGACAATTTCTGCTCGATGCTCCAGAGACATGTTTCTTCACATGCTATGACTTATTGCTACACACAAAGGATGGCTCCACTCATCATTTGGAAGACTTTAATGAAATTTCTGAAGTTGCTGACATTACTATTGGTGGTTGCTCCTTGGAGATGGTTCCTGGTATACTAACACTCTGTTGCTTTTGGGGTTATAAGATCTTATACATCTTCTAATGTGGATATTGTTTTGGCAGCTTTATATGATGATAGATCCATAAGGGCTCATGTTCATCGTACGAGAGAATTACTTTCCCTTTCCACACTTCACGCGTCATTGTCAACATCACTTGCACTACAGTATGAGACAGCGCAAAACAAAGTACCAAGTCCTGGAGGTTTGGGATTTTGTGCTTGAAAACTTCATCATTTAACATTTATTTTGATGTTCTCATTTGCCTTACCTGTTATCAACATTGGGAGTTACTTGTGACTCGACACTTATATTTATTTTACTGTGATCTAGATACCATGAAAACTGAGGTCCCAGAGCTTGATGGTTTGGGTTTTATGGAGGACGTTGCCGGTTCATTGAGTAATTTACTATCATCACCCTCGAAAGAGATCAAATGCGTAGAGAGTATTGTTTTTTCATTCTTAAATCCTCCGCCAAGCTATAGAAGGTGAACCGTGAAATCTCTTACTTGCATCTTATTGCTTAATATATAATATAATGTCTTTTTTCATGGAAATGTCTTAAATATGTGCTGTTTGTTGTTTATGTTGTCAGGCTTGTTGGGGATTTGATTTATTTGGATGTAGTAACATTGGAGGGTCATAAACATTGTATTACGGGGACCACAAAAATGTTCTATGTCAATTCAAGCACTGGGAATACCCTTGACCCCAGGCCAAGTAAAACTAATTCGGAAGCAACCACCCTTGTTGGGCTTCTGCAAAAGATCAGCTCTAAGTTCAAAAAGGGTAATTGAAATGGTTGAGGCTTGAGACCTTCTTTATATATATATATATATATATATATAGAGATTTAAAGTTGTATGGAATTTTGATTCATTATCTTCTATTGTTTCTTATTTTAAAGCTTTTCGTGAAATTTTGGAGCGGAGGGCTTCTGCACATCCTTTCGAAAATGTTCAATCTTTGTTGCCTCCAAACTCATGGCTAGGGCTATATCCAGTTCCAGGTGAGTTTGACTTCATTGGACTTAAATTTTTTACTTAAAAATTAGGATCTTTGAGTCGTAGAAGTAGAAGGTGCCACTATTCACTGTAATACTAATTTACTTGAGCAAATTTCACAATGCGTCTCATATTTAGGATACCTATTAGTCTGACTAATTCGCTGGTTGCCTTCTTCAGGCATTGTTGCTACTGATAGAGATCATTGGCTTGCCAATTTCACCTTCAATTCTGTTTACTGAATGTTATTTCTTCCCTAAAAGAAAAAGAAAAAGAAAAAGAGATCATAACGATTTTAGAATTTAATGTTCAGATAGAATATTAGTTTGACATACATTGAAGTTGAAGTATGTCTTTTTTATGATACTTGAGGATGATAAGTTTTTCTAGATGTTTTCAAGTTGGCATTAAAACTTGTTTTGTCCTTAGTTCAGATTTTGATAACATCTCACAATCTTGTTTGTAAAATACTTATGGTTTTAGATGGAAGTAATCTCATCTACACAGCGTACGTTTACATGGCTATAATGTTACATAATGATTCTTATTTGACCATAGATGTTTATGAAGTTTCACTTATCATCCAATATGTTCAAATGTTCAATTTTACCTGTACTCTTTTTTGAGAACCTTCTGTAAAATTCTCATCAGCTGTTTTTTCTTGTCTTTCATGGCTATGAATAATCTACAAATGAAAAGGTAAATCATAATAGAATCCATAGTTAAGGTGGGAAATTGTGACTAAAAGACATGTAATGTATCTTCACTTTATTTGGTTATTATTCTTGCTGTATGATGACTATAAAACTTATTAGTAATATTTTGGGGAATTGTTTTCTAAGAGTACTCTTTTATTCGTTACTTATGGAACCATTATAGGACAGAAATGAGTTTGGTTTTCTGAATTTTGGTTTTTGCTTGTTGTTGTGTTTTATCTTCTTCACATATGAATACGTATTAAGAGATCTGCTATTGTCAGATCACAAACGTGATGCAGCCAGAGCAGAGGATGCACTCACTCTTTCCTATGGTAGTGAGCTGATTGGCATGCAAAGGGATTGGAATGAGGAGTTGCAATCTTGTAGGGAATTTCCACATACAACTCCTCAGGAAAGGTAATGATCTCTAATAGAGTGACTTTTAGAAGTTATGCGTGTCCTTTATCATTTTATATTTGTTAATAACTTAACTTAAATCTGTGATTTTTGGATTTCTTGTGTCTATATCTGATGAAGATCATATTTTTCAGAATTTTGCGGGATAGGGCTCTTTACAAAGTGACTTCAGACTTTGTTGATGCAGCAATTAGTGGTGCTGTTGGAGTCATCAGCAGATGCATACCACCTATAAATCCAACTGATCCAGAGTGCTTCCACATGTTAGTCTGACCTGATAAGAATTTTTATTATTATTTTAAAGTATATGTTTTCCCTGAAGAAATTCAGTCAGGACACTATATGTTTAATGAGTATACTGCATTGTATCATCTGCCTTAATTGCGGTTACTTTTATCTTTGTATTTTAATGCTGTAAACACATCCCAGCTCCTTGGTACGCTAATTATCTACTACCTTTTTTATGGCCATTATATATATGTAGATTAATTAGATCAAAGATACTGTAATATTCATGATATTTGTCAATTTTACTTGTATGGTTTGTGCATATGTATACATATCATTTTCATCTCTTTTATTATACCTCTAATACTAATTATGATGGATCAGCACAGAATTGTCATGACTCATGTGTATGCATATATTTTCTCATGCATATGGTTGTAACTTCAATTCTTATGATGTGTGCATGCATTCTTAATAAAAGGTTGATAGTTAGGCATTTATTAAAAATTATATTAGTATGTTTATTATCTGCTGAATTAATATTATATTTTTGTCTTTTGGTCCCTAGGTATGTTCACAATAATATATTCTTCAGTTTTGCTGTTGATGCGGACCTTGAGCAGCTGCCCAAGAAACATGTATCAGATTCTAGTTCAAAAATTGGGAGCACTGGCTCTTTACGCAGTTCCGAAAAGGCTTCTGATAGTTTGTTGAATAGAGAGAGTGGAATTGCCAATGGGGAAAAATGCGATAGGTCAAGCACAGTGGAAAGTCATGATTCCATGGAAACAGCTGCTGATGTTTCTGCTGAAACACAATTGGGTGAAACTGAACAAGCTACTTATGCTTCTGCAAATAATGATTTGAAAGGCACCAAGGCATACCAGGAAGCTGATGTCCCTGGACTTTATAATCTTGCTATGGCCATAATCGATTACAGGGGGCATAGAGTAGTAGCTCAGGTGTGCCTCAAATCTTATGTTCATTGTATTTTGAACTTTGTCCTCTTATAAAGTTATAAGAAGCTGGTACTCCTGGGGTCCATAGCCTTTCCTATGATATAACTATATACAAGGGTCATGTTTCGATAACAAAGTTGGGTATTAGAACCTGAAGCTCTCTCATACCCCTCTTTCTACACATACATACCACACATGTTTTTATGCTTATATGTCTGTTCCATTTCTATTATAATATTAATTGTATTGCCTTGTGAGATATTCATCATTTTTACTGAATTCCATCTTTAGGATTTATGGAAAACCACCATTTAAAAGAAAGATTGTACTTAAAATTGCCTTTTTATTTGCTGAACTTGACTGATCTCTCATTCAAAATGTAAATGATCCATCAGCTTTTCTCATTCTTATGTAAGTCCAAAGTCCAAATTTTTTCTGTTTGCTTTAGCTATTTTTTTAATTACCCTTTTCTTGTTTTATAATAAGAAACAATCTTTTGTTATCTGATTGTTCTCTGCTTATTCTATTTTCTCTGCATTCTTCTGCAGAGTGTTTTACCGGGCATTCTTCAAGGGGATAAATCAGACTCTCTTCTATATGGTTCTGTTGATAATGGCAAGAAAATATGCTGGAATGAAGAGTTTCATTCGAAGGTGAGGGAGCATCTGAAGCTTGGATTATTTATTTATGCTGCCAAATTTATCATATTACATATTTTTATGTGAGAGAAACTGCTTATATTCTTCTTAAAGAGTAGAAGTTCTTGTGCAAATGGTAAGGATTTCTTATGTTTAGGTAGTGGAGGCTGCTAAACACCTTCATTTGAAAGAACACACAGTCCTTGATGGATCTGGAAATGTTTTCAAATTAGCTGCACCAGTGGAATGCAAGGGTATTGTTGGTAGTGATGACAGGTAAATTTTGTTTATTAGTTTGTATTCATGTCTGTGATGCTTGATTTCTCAGAACTCCTTTATTGGTAATTTCCTTTTAACAAAATCTCTTTACCTCATATAAAACCTCATACATTTAAAGATTTATGCAATCCAAGAGTTACACTCATGTAGATCCAACTTACTAAATCTGAACTGGTGTACAAACCTCACACACATGCTTCAGGCATTATCTCCTTGACTTGATGAGAGTAACCCCTCGTGATGCAAACTTCACCGGGCCTGGGTTTCGATTTTGTATCTTGAGACCAGAACTAATTACTGCCTATTGTCAGGTAAAAATGATACCTAATATCAACAGTATCTCTGAATTAGTTCATACATTTCTCACATGAACCTTTTCTATATTGGGAGAAGGTCCAAGCTGCAGAGAAACCAAAATGCACACCTAAGTGTGAAGGAGAGGCTCATGCCACAAGTGATTCTCCAAACATCACTGACGCCAAACAGGTGAGAATTTGGCTGCTGCAACTTCAGTTTATAGAAGTTATGAAAATAGTATTTTTGTTAAACTAGTTTTTGCCTTTTTGGTATGGCAGTAAAGTGTATTCCTAGAATTTTTATGCCATTTATTCTTATTTGGGGAAGAGGGAGTTAGAATTGGGCAGAATGATTTTCTCCTTTCATTGAATTGAATATAAACATATTACAATAGTCATAATAAGGAAAATATGAAAGTCAACTATACTAATAGCTAATTACAGCTATCATACAACTAATAGCTAAATTACATCAGCTAATATACAGCTAATTAACTAATGAGATAATTAGGCTTGGGTCCTTTAGAAAAATAGTGTTTAGATAGAGACCGGGGGTGGTTTAAAATTTATAAGAAAATCTTTTTAGTTCATAATAAAGTCCTTTAATTTATAAGAAATTTTTTTTAATTCATAATAAAATCCTTTTAATTTATAAGAAAATCATTTTAATTCATAATAAAGTCCTCCTCCAATTTGAAGGGTATTTCCCCTCCTAGGGTGTAAAGTGGGCTTTGTAGTGGCTGCCCAAAACCCCGGAGTTAAAACCTAACATAAAGCAGTTAAAGAAGAAAAATAAAAAGACTTGATTAAAAACCCTGAATCACTACCAGTCTTAATCTAAGAAAGACTCATAAAATGGACTGGACTCTAAATCTCCCTTAACTAATTAGCCTATTCTAGTCTTCACATGCTAACAAAGGGGGTTTGTCATTGTTTTTGGAGTTGGTAATAATTAAGAAATGTCGTAGGTACACATGTTATTGGCTATTTGGCATAGTATAAGATGAATTCTTTTTATCCCCATTGAGCCTTCTAGTAATTTGGGAACATTGCTCTTTCTATTGCTCTTAACAGGACATAATGGAAGAAGGGAAGACCACAGATGCACAAGAAATCGCCTCTCCACCCGCTGAAAGCTCTGATTCAAGCGAGGAAATTCTTTTCAACCCTAATGTCTTTACTGAGTTTAAGTTGGCTGGAAGTGAGGACGTAAGTTTTGGACCTTGTAATTGTCTGTTTTATTTCTCACCGAGTCTAAAGTTCTATCAAATTATTGGTTTTTCTTCATATTTCCAGGAGATAGCAGCAGATGAAGAAAATGTGAGGAAAGCCAGTTTGTATCTTACAGATATTGTGCTTCCGAAGTTTATACAAGACCTTTGCACACTTGAAGTATCACCCATGGATGGGCAGACACTAACTGAAGCACTCCATGCTCATGGAATTAATGTTCGGTATATTGGAAAAGTAAGGATTATGGTTTTTAGACAATACTTCTCACAATTTTATTTGTTAGTATTCACATATAGAAACTATGGAAGCAAACCTTTTTCTTTCCCTTTTAAAGGAATATAAATGGAATGTGCACTGGTCAGCATGATGTCTGAGTCCTTTCAAATATATAATTGGAATATTGCTTTTGACACCTTTTGGATTCCTTTGACAGGTGGCTGATGGGACCAGACATTTACCCCATCTTTGGGATCTATGCTCTAATGAGATTGTGGTTAGGTCAGCCAAGCACATACTCAAGGTAATACACATTTCCTTGCGTGCGCATTCTTGTGCTATGAAATAATCTATTATTTTATAAAATGTAAAGTGTTGTCCTTTTGGGGACTTGGAAATGTGACATCTTTTGGGTTATTGCCATGAAAATCCTATGTTATAGTCATAAACTAAGTATTTGATTCAGGTTTCTAGGGAGATACCACTGCTCTTTAAGTTCTCAGATTGGAGTTTGAGTGCAGACCAATGATGCATATGTGACTTAGATGCTATAGTAGTGGGGAACTTGACCTATAAGGCACTTCAGTAGTTTCAATATTTTGTTTGTACCTATGTTAGAGCTGTAAATTGATAATTTATGCCTTTCTTAGATGGTGACCTTTTTAAACCTTTTTGTTTAATATATTGAAAGGGATTTGGTCAAAATGGTCTTGGAATCTGCCTGCCTCACAGTTAATCAACATCTGTTTGGCTATATCACTTCTCTAAGTAGTAATTTTATGCATCATATATACTTCATCTTCTTTCTACACCATCCCTCTCCTCCCTAACACACTGAAGTTGAAAAAGGAAATCCATAGAAAGAAAATAAACAAACTTCCCTATATTTGTGCCCGTGCTCTTGGTGCATTGTGGATTGTTTATTAATCTATGAATTTGAATCGCAACTTCTCATGATTGATACCTACAATTTGGAACCAAGCTCTTATATCTGATTGGACTGTTTAACATATTCTTCATTCATTCCTCACCATAACCATGACTTGCATTGAATGTGAGACCTTGTTCTTGCTTGCTGTTGGTGTTAGGTGACAATTTGTACTCATGATAATTTAGTCCTTGGACCTGATTGAAAAAAGTGGCCTTGGATTGATTTTCTGGTGGCACAATTTCGATTTCAGATCCATCCTTCTGTCTTTTCTTATTATTGTCTCTAGCAACAGTAAAAATCAATTGCATTCTTGGAATTATTGTCCATGCATCCAATGAGTTATTATTGACTTCGCACGCACACAATTGTCATTATTCAATTTTATGTCTCTGGTGGAAAGTGGTTCATATTTTTGCTATCTTTCTTGCTTGCAGGATGTCTTGAGAGATACAGAGGATCATGAAATTGGGCCCGCAATCTCCCATTTCTTCAACTGTTTTTTCGGAAGCTGTCAAGCTGTTGGCTCAAAAGCCACTGCTAATAGTACGCAGTCTAGAACCGCCAAAAAAGTACGTCTTATATTGACTTGTTAAAAGTAATTAATAGCATCAAGATGTTTCATAGTTATTTGTACAAGTTTATGGTTTAAGCTGCTGTCAGCTAATTCTTGATTCCTGTAATCCCTTCAAACTTCATCTAAGTACTCTCTGCAATCAGATATTGCAACTAGATGCAGTTGACTATTAATTTGAACTTCCATTGGGGAACCACAAGTTTACTGTCACCAAGTATATCTCAGGAATAACTGGTCCATTGACTGACAAAAGTTGAGCAGGATTTTTTGACTCATGTTCTTTTGTCTACAGGAACAAACAGGCCATCAGTCTTCAGGAAAACTGTCGAAGGGACAAGGAAGATGGAAGGGTGGAGCATCAACAAGAAAGAACCAATCCTCATATATGCATGTCAGCTCAGAAACTCTATGGTCTGACATTCAAGAATTTGCAAAACTCAAATATCAGGTATTAATTATCATTAATATCTGAAGAACAATCAGACATCCCTGAGTAACCTTTTGACGTCATGTTTTACCCAAAAAAAAAAAAACCTTTTGACATAGGAAATTATGTTTTAGGCCATTTTCTTGAGCTTGCTTCCACCTGCCCCGTCCCCTGCCATGCTTAATTGAAAAATATGTACACTCCTAGGGGATCTTGTTGATGATATTTCCAGTAATATATTATATATGAGTATGGGATGTTTTTTTATATTGTTTCGTTGTACACCATGGCCTTTTGCCTTTTTCTGGGCTGTAGAAATTAAAATGGACTAATTTATGTTTTGTGGGATCTCCAAGTTTATTACATGGTCCCCACATGATATCTTTGAGTGGTGTGCATCTTCAAATTTTTGATTTAATCTCACATTGTTAATAGTTTGAGTTGCCGGAGGATGCTAGGTTGCATGTAAGGAAAGACTCTGTTATACGTAATCTTTGCCAAAAGGTAACTATAAATTCATCTCATCCAATTTACTCAATTGCAAGTCAACTCCCTTGAGCTTCTAAATGGCAAACAACTCGACTTTGATTTCATTTGAAGGTGGGCATTACGATTGCAGCTCGTAGATATGATCTGAATTCTGCAGCACCTTTCCAAATATCAGATATCTTAAATCTTCAACCTGTAGTGAAACACTCAATTCCTGTTTGTTCAGAAGCTAAGGATCTTGTGGAAACAGGAAAGATCCAACTGGCTGAGGTATGCACCGTACTTTTTTGTTTACCAATTAATCTTCCAAGAATGCATATCTTAGTGTCATGTTTAGGATGCTAGTTGATGTGTTGAACCAGAAATATAGTCTTGTGTGAGAACCTTGAAGTCAATGTTAATTCCAAAAGACGGCCAGGAATTTACTTTGTCATTGTATTAGAATGGGTTAGGTGCTACATTTACCATGACTGAAAAGTATATTGTAGTTTTGGGAGTATCTCATATAGAAAATTAGGTGTTTCAACTTTCAAGGTGTTAGTATCATTTTTTATTAATTTGGAATTGTTCATGTAAGAGTCTATATAGATTTGGTAAAACTCCCTCAGACTCTGCAACTTTACACAAATCTGATTAACCCATTATGAGTTTGATATATATACGAAGCTGTCCAGGTGCGAACTTCCATTATGAGTTTAATTTATATACGAAGCCGTCCAGGTGCGAACTTTCGCACGTTCGCACCTGATACCGAGTGCTCGATAACGCCTTCGAGAGCTCGTTGAAGTTTTTTAAAACAGGCGATCACTTCTTGCAACGCTCGGCGCTGCTTCCTCCCGCATTTTTTGAGGGTATAGGCCGACAGGTTCACCTCATGCCCTTCTAGGCATCTAGAGTATAGAATGGCCGTTGTGGAAGTTTTATGTTAAGGTTTAACTCCAAAATCCCGGAGTGAAACCCTAACATAATGCTGACAAACCAAGTCCGAGCGCTCGGTACCAAAAAATTATACACTACCAAGCACTCGGCACTATGTGCAAACGTTTGCAGCTGAATGGACCTGGATATATATATATATATATATATTCTCAAGAGCGGATAACCGCAATGTTGCAATGCTGTTTGAACAACCTAATGTTGTGTTATCTGAAAAACCGAGAGTTAAAAACCTGAAACCCAAGTCTTAAATGAGCACGTTTGTCTCTCTTTTGCTGGCCATTCAAACGGTGCAGGTGTCTGCAGTGCGGTTATCTATTCTAGAGCTGGATTACACACACACACACATATATATATGCAAAGTACAACCAAATATGAAAGTTTTGGTGAAATTTCATAAAATCAGGTCACTGAAATTCCATAGGCGGTGGAAGGTGTATCTTTCAACGGTTGCCAAAATATGGGATAAATTTTGGTGATTCAGGTAGTTTTGGTAAAATTTTGAAGTATCTGGAAAATATCTATATCTTTTAGTCAATAATTACGAAAATTTCGGTAAATGGGATTGGAAATTTATACCATTATCTCATCTCAATTATTGAACTTTAAAACTGCAAAGGCAAGTATAGGTTCTTATTCTTTTCTACTACAAAGACCTCAATTGAAGTTCATATGTTTATTCTCTAACAAACCTCAAACCGTCAAGGTTTGTTTCAATTTATTAACATGGAATGGAACAAAGATTCTTTGCACTTTGTATTCTAGATTCTAAGTCTTGTTTGTCTGGCGTACTTGACGTCCATTCTTTTCACCTTACATTTCATATTTCCATCTAGAAGTTTCATTCAAAATTTCCATGTTATAAAGCAATTTTCTGTCATTTTTATATTTTCCACCGATATTTCTGAAGTCCAGACTACCAATATATATACCTCTGCCCCCCCCCCCCCCCAA
>QANW01006725.1:331884-368092 GCA_003254865.1 Dryas drummondii
CCACCCCCCCCCCAAAAAAATCCGCTTCCCCAAATTTTCTTTAAGAAGTCCTTAACAATTATCAGTTTTTATTTTTGAAACCATGCTCAATAATAAATAATCATTTACCTCGCACTTTTTTATATTTTCTCAGGGAATGCTAAGTGAAGCGTACACATTATTTTCTGAGGCATTTTCAGTACTTCAGCAGGTAAGTAGTTTTACTTGGGTTGCTATCTTAAACATTCCTTGGTATGTGTCTGTCTAGTAATTTTATCTCCTTTTCTGATTTCAGGTTACTGGCCCAATGCATCGGGAGGTTGCTAACTGTTGTCGGTACACGTCGACACTTAAAAAAATTTCTACTGATTTGTTTCTAATTTAAATTAGATTTTCATGATGCACAGAACCTCTCGGCTAAGGTTGTCCTTGTACCGAATTTCAGGTATCTTGCCATGGTTCTGTATCATGCAGGAGATATGGCTGGAGCCATAATGCAACAGCACAAGGAGCTAATTATAAATGAACGTTGCCTGGGTTTGGATCATCCTGACACTGCTCACAGGTATTCACTTCTGTTATTTATGTTTTTTTTCAGTAACTGAGATGGCTGTCGAATACTTAATTCTGAAATAAATTCCTTTTGTTATGTTGTTTGATTGGCATGAGGTTCATAAGCATTGAAATTTGAGCCATCAGTTTGCAAGATTTTAAACTAAATAAAATAGGAGTTCGGCAATCCAATGACTCAATTGTCATATGCCTATGTATCTCATGCTATAAGAGAATTTCTCGATGCTGATGAGATTTAAATGTATTTGTGATGTTCGTTGATGTATTTAAATGTATTTAAATATCTACTGTGAGTTCATGAAATAAATGTACTAAGAGAGGATGTAATGTCGCAATATGTTTGAAAACTTGCATATGGCATGAGAAAATACTTTTTTTTTTTTCCTATTGTGTTTTTTATTTTTAAATATCAAATGGTTGAATTTTCATACTATCAGTGTTCAAACACTTGCTTATCATTGTTAATTTTAATCTCTCTATTTATCTCCCCTCTTTTTCTGGATCTAATATGGGCTCACTTCATCTGCAACTTTACTACTGCAGCTACGGAAATATGGCTCTTTTCTATCATGGACTTAACCAAACAGAACTTGCACTACGACACATGTCCCGGGCATTGCTTCTGCTAAGTTTGTCATCCGGACCAGATCACCCTGATGTTGCTGCGACATTCATTAATGTTGCTATGATGTACCAGGATCTTGGGAAGATGGACACTGCCCTTCGATATTTGCAAGAGGCTTTGAAAAAGAATGAAAGGCTTCTGGGCGAGGACCATATCCAAACTGCTGTATGCTATCATGCGCTTGCTATTGCATTTAATTGTATGGGTGCCTTCAAGCTCTCTCACCAGGTAAAGAAAGTGATTTGAATAAGTAGATATTGCGATGGGCCAATGGCTGATCCAGAAAACAAAATTTGTGGACTTATGGTGTTGGGATTTAAAAGTGCTCATGGGGTGGTGATAGAGATGTCATCTGCCGTTGAATGGGGTTTTTGATGGGTGTTGTATGCACACCATGTGCATTTGATGATTGATTCTGTATGGCTGATACACAAATATGTATGTGCACATTCATATATATACATATATGTAATGTGTACGGATCTATGTATGGAGGCTTGAAGAATACTTTACAAAATTGAAAATTGTAGTGTCTTTATAGAAAGAGTCCTTTTTCCCTTAACCTTGTGTTGCTTTCAAAAATATGTTTATCCTTCATTTGACATTCAAAATACATTCAAAAAGGAGAAAGACAAGAAGAATATCAAAATTAGTTTATTCAGATGTCATTGAATAAGTGAAAGTGTAGTAGTGACATTTTGCCTTTTAGTGTAATTTGTACTTAATTAAAAATGATTGCTATTTATCTGTGGGAAACTTTAGAGTGTAATTGAATAATTATGACACTTGGTGTGGCAGCATGAGAAGAAAACCTATGATATACTTGTCAAACAACTGGGTGAGGAGGATTCGAGGACACGAGACTCTCAAAACTGGATGAAGACATTTAAGATGCGTGAACTACAGGTAAATAGATGGTATCCTTAAATATCTTGCAATAGGTGAAGCTTAAAATTGGATGCATATTCTTAAAATACTACTTGTTTCTGATTCGTAAACTTTGATATCTTATTTTGTTAGATGAATGCACAAAAGCAAAAAGGTCAAGCTTTGAATGCTGCTTCAGCTCAAACGGCAATTGACATCTTGAAGGTATTTTGGTACTCTTTTTTGCTAATATTGGATATTTTGATGGATATTTGGTGGTATGTTTTTAAATATGCTGCCCCAATGTTGTGCTTTGACGTTTTCATTTCACCTATTTCTATTTTACATTCTCTTTATTTCTAATTTACTGTTAAAGTTCTCAGAAATTTAGTTATCATGTCCTGATGCCTCAGCACACTGCAAAAATTCTGATGTGTTTTCAGAATCTTTTATCAGAAAAGGAAAAATTTTGTGTACTTATTACGGAGAGAATTGTTGTAAATATTGCTAGGATAGTATAGTAATCCTTAAATCTCTAAAATATTTTGGTTCCCTGCTTTCCATCTTGGATATAGTTTCTGCCTTTCTGGCCAAAAAAAAAAATCTTGGGTATAGTTTGCACCAGGAATCTGGATTGTTAGTTAATAGTTGACTTTGCATGACAGGCGCATCCTGATTTGATGCATGCATTCCAGTCTGCTGCTATAGCCGGTGGGTCTGGGAGTTCTAACCCTTCCACGAACAAGTCTCTTAATGCTGCAATAATTGGTGAAACTCTTCCCCGAGGGAGGGGTGTTGATGAGAGGGCTGCTCGTGCAGCAGCTGAAGTCAGAAAGAAGGCAGCTGCAAGGGGCCTCTTAATACGTCCACACGGTGTTCCAGTCCAAGCATTGCCTCCATTAACTCAGCTCCTTAATATCATCAATTCAGGTGTGACCCCAGATGCAGTGGAAAATGGAGAAACCGATGGAGTGAAGGAAACCAACGGCCATCCTCCAAATGGTGTGGAAGATGCCAAGAAAGACCAATCAACACCAGAGCAGGAAGGTCAGCCTCCAGTTGGATTGGGCAAAGGCTTGGCAGCACTGGATGCCAAGAAACAGAAATCAAAAACCAAAGCTGCATCTTGAGATTTTGGATATTAGAGATTGGATTGATTGACAAGGTAGGTTTCTTTGTGAAGTTTGGATTATTTTGAGGGAAGAATTTTATCTATTGGTTAGAGGATGAGAACCCAGCCCACTAAACTGTTGGAAGGTAGAGAAGTCTTGAGATGTGCATGGAATCCATGGAGGTTCCCTGTATTTTTTTAAATTAAAAATATAATAATCAAGATTGCAGATAGATTCAGGCAGCAGAATAGCAATTTCTGATGCAAATAGGTCCCATATGTAATTTGCCTTAATATTTTATGGATTGACACACTTAACATTTTTTCTATATTTTGCCTATTTTTAAGGATTATCTGAATGGAATTTCAAGATAAATGTTTTCCTTTCTATGTACTACATGTAAAACTGTGATGATTGTTCCCCTGATTTTCTGATAAAACAGCCTTCCTTGTGATTGCTGCGCTTTACTCTGATGAAATAAATTCAATTTGAGCATGCATTGTCTAATCAGAGGTTTACTTCATTACAAGGTTCGGATATAAATAAAAGGTCCACTGTAACATGCCTGTAATCTTTGCAGACTGAATAGGTAGATACCCAGTGGATGGGCATTGGGCAGATACCTCAAACCATGCCATACCCATTAATTTAAATTTTGATATACTCATACCCATGTCATACCCATTACTATTTTCATGGGTGTTACCCATACCCGTCCCACCAGATTAATGGTTTGTCCAAACATAACCCATTAACCCACAAATTTTTTTTTTTTAATAAAATATAATTCTAATCAAATAATTCAATTTTTGGAGGAAACACTTTATTATTTCATTATCTCTCTGGCATTTTTTCTTCCTCCACTAGCTTTCAAGGCTTTATATTAATCTCAGTATAAGACTAACTTTGAAAAATTAGTCTATTTTCTATATGGCTACCTTTGAAAAATTTTCAAAAGATCATGCACGGAAAATTTTCAAAAATTAAAATTATCTATTTTGCACCTCTTCCATTCATCTCATATCTCATATATCTTGTTAGTTAAACTAAATAATAAAAACAATATAAGACTAATTGGTCATAATCAAGGTCATTAGCAATTTTGTGTTCATATATCCAATCAATTAAAAATCTGTAAGTACTCGCTCCTATCCTTCTCTATCCATCATTATATTAGCCTTGTCCTTAGGGTCCTTCACCACAATGTCATCCTTGTCATACTTGTCTACCAAGCTACTTTCTTCATTAATCCTATATCTCTAATCTAAATCACAAAGTGTGATGTTCTCGACATTCTCATCATCAATGCAAGATTGCAAAGGGCCCTACAACAATTCAAACAATATGACTTAAAATTTGAACCTAATCATATAAAATTACAGCAAATAAATTATAGCAAAGTATACCAATCATTAGCACCAGAAAAAAAAAAAAAAAAAAAAAAAAAAAAAAAAAAAAAAACAAATATTTNATTGCCAAGATATCCCTAGCAATAGCATGCAAAGTAGGATATTTTATCCCATTCGTCCTCCACCAAGAAAGTATATCAAAGTCACGAGTCCTAGGTAAGAGAGACTCATCCAAATAACGGTCTAAGTCAGACCTAACATTATCCACACTAACGGAATGAGAAACAAATAAGTCAAACTTGTGCAAATTGTCAACAACTCCAAAATGATGTGAACTTGATGAAGATGCAAGAACCGAAGAAGATTCATTATTGGATTGAGCCCGAGAGAGAGAGAGCTCACAAATAATCTCTGCTTTGTAATCTCCGTTGGAAATATAGTAGACCTATGTGGCTCTGTGTTAAGATTTTTTGTTTTGTATATTTAGATACTCATGGGTATTACCCAAACTCATTTTATCTCTATATGGGTTTTATAAAAATCCTCGTACCCAGCCCAAATCCATTAATAATGTCCCAAACTCATCCCCTAATGGAATAGGTGTTGCGGGTACCCACACCCATGGGTCAAATGGCCAATCCTAGTTCCAATAGCATCATCTCCAAATCATGTTTATTGTGAATATATTATGGTTTATTTTAAAAAAGTGAGGCTATGCAGACCACCCTTAGCTGCTGAGTTGACCACTCTAACATATTTTTTCCTATTTTACCCTTTATTGCAAGAAAGGATGAAATCACTCAGATCCATTCGGTTGTCATCTACCAAAACATTCACCAATGTTCGGCAGATAAGTATCAAATAAATACAAATATTTCGGCAAATAACTGTCGAATGTCTTTTTCATTTCCATTTGGTGGTTATCCACCAATGTTCAGCAGATAATTGTCGAATAACTATAAATATTTCGGTAGATAACTGTCGAATGATCTGACGAACAAAATTGAAATATTTTTTTTTGTTTTAAGGGTAAAGTTGAAATTTTAAAATAGGATAGTCAACTCAGCAGTTTAGGGTGGTTGAAATAGCACCGGCCATTTTAAAATTTTGGTTAGAATGTGGAGTAACTGAATATGAACATGAGTCAATGACCAATCACCCTTACATGTGTAGCACAAAATTAAGTATAGAAATGGACGTAAAAAAAATAAGCATATAGTTTTGGTCTTGGAGACTAGATTATGTCAGAATATGTTATTTGTTTCAATTTTTCAATTTTTTTCTCCACTTACATGACACTCATATTTACCTTCTATAAATTCAATAGGGAACCTAAACTCCAGTCAAAGTTCAGAATTGCAGAATCTATCTTCTCTAATAAGAATTGCAGATAAATTGAAGATCTGGAGAGCCTATACTTTTCAAGAAAAAAAAAAAAAAGTTCAAATAATTCACCATGTAAAAAAAAAGGGCAAATTCAAATTTTCGTTTGCTTTTACTTCCGGTGAAAGAGAGCACCGCATTTGTTTTAAATGGCAGTTGATAATCAGAGTTCCACAAGAAATTCCAATTAGTACATCTCAATCTCATTAAGGGCAAATCAGTCATTAAACGACACATTTGTGACGAAAAATTGATGGACACAAACAAGCCCGTGATCATTATTAAATTGTAAGTCAAAGAATATGTACATTGCCGCAAAAATACTGCATGATGATCACAGATCACCTCGCCTAAATGACAAGTACCACTTATGACTTGCAGGACCAAAAATATTACATAACCTTACAAATAAAACTGGTCAATTGGAACCTAAAACAATTCCTCTGCCAGAATGGGTGGGGTGGGTAGGGTATGTCTACTTTTTCTCCAAGGTAGCTATGCACGATTTGAGATTCATAGGCAGACAAAGAAGTCCTCTCCAGCCCATTTTTTCAAGATGCTCCAGCAGCAGCACGCTTCTCATATTCGCCTTGCTCTTCTTTAGCAAACTCTTCAATTAATTCACGTTGTCTTTGAGTCAGGTTCCTGCATATAATTAAGTGTCCAGCATTATTTAGACTTGCCTTGATAGACCACCAACCCAAAAAGTTTTGAGTCAAAGCAGAGGCCACCATAATAGCTTCATATCACACTTCTTTTTTCTTGAGAGATTGATACCAAGCTATTACCTTCAGACACTCTTGACTAAACCATACAACCATATGTTACCAGGCAAAAGAAGCTGTATTAACAAATTGTTTGAAGCCAAGAGAACTTACGCCGGGATGCTGACATTGAAGTGCACGTATTGATCACCAAACGAATAAGAGTTCCTTGTCTTGATCCCTGTTAAATATCACCAGGAAGAAGAGTGAGAACTGAACTTGTTCACATAAAGTCAAGACTGATAAATGGTATATTCTTGTGAAATTACTAAATTGCAAAGCCAAATGGACATGCCTTAAGGTAAATCATAAACTATACATTAAATTAAAAAAACTAGAGCATATCCAGCAATAAAGATACAGAGGAAACTTCTTTAAAGCAGCACAGTTCATTGCCCTAGATATCAGTTATAATCAGATTCAGGACAGGCTCAAAGTACTAGGGATGTTAGTATGCCATAGATACAACCTGAGGCACCTCTCACCCACTCATTGTTTACTCAAGTCAAAGAAACAATTCAGAAAATCCAATTATTCCCACTTCAGAAATGGCATACAACTGCAGAGAGTACAGACCTAAATTATACTCCTTTGCAACAAGCTTGGTATTAAATGCTTGTGCAAAAGCAACAAATAATAACAATTTCAAGAAATGGAACCAAACACTAGAGACAAATCAATCGGAATTTGCTACTGTTAAAACTAAGGATGGATCATAATCATACATGTCTAAATTTATTACTACATGTAGCAAGAGGTAGGACCAATTCAATAACCTTGAAAACTAAAACTAAATACTTCCATCCTGCCAAAGATGACTCCTCACTTTTTTTTGTGCACACGTGCCAAAAGTAACTTTTTTCCACATTTCAAAATATAGTAATACACCAATATGGGAAGCACCTCAAATTATGAACAGAAAACAAAAAGGCTGGTAACCAAATATTAGGAATACAAAATTATAATAGGTAAACGCATAACAAGACAATGATTACGATAAAACCTCATCACGTCCACCAATTTTCCTCTGCTTTTGTAAAGAGAAACTTGCCATTTAAAATAACAGATTAACTAATTCCTAATCAATCTTGATCATTTAGAAAGTCAATTTGAACTATTGAAGGAGAAAACCAAAAATTCTTATCAGTGCAAGCAATTATCAAGCAAACACGATGACCAGCAGGAATAAGTCCAATTTACCTTTCTTCTTCAGGACTACCTTCTGACCAGGTTGTGTGCCAGGGCGGACCTGCAAATGAGAAAGCAACGTAAAATTGAGTATTATAACAAGAAGCGCCTTTATATGAGACAAAATTTTCAGTCCTTTCCAGTTTTGGAACAAGCTATTGGTCATGCATGAGCTCCAAAGCTAACCTTTAGTACAACATCTCCAGTGAGAGTTGGGACCTGAATAGTTCCCCCCAGAATTGCCTGTACAAAAGCATTCCAACAAACATTAGTATAAAAAGTGGATGAAAGTTTCTTGCTAGAAGAAAGATATCAAATATGATACATGTTACAAGAAACATCCAGACTATATGCTCCATTATTCTGCCTAAAAACATCATAACTCCCAAGTCCCAACAACACAATACTCATAGAAACTGAAACAGGTCGTTTATACTTGTGCTTGTCAGTGAGCTCAAATTGAATAAAAGATAGTCAAGGTCAAAAAAGATTATACACTTTCTCCATCTCATATACACTCTTCAAGACTTTCACTTATTAAAGCATAATAATAATAACTTCCTAAGAACTAAAATATCTAAGCATTACCTGAGTGATACTTAAAACAGAATCTACATGAATGTCGGCACCTTCTCTACGGAAAACTGGGTCTTCCCTAACCTGTAAACAGTATGTAAAATTATTAGAAGAAAAACTATCAGGCATCCTAAGGTATCCATAATGAGAAAGAAAGCAAGGGCTCATCGAGGATTAAGACTTATGCAGGTCACCTTAATGGTAACATAAAGATCACCGGGCTGATTTCCATCCGGATCAGCCCCACCACTACTAAACACCTTTATAGTTTCATTGTCGTCTACTCCTGCAAATGGAAATAAAAAGAGTCATCAAACCCACCTATACAGAAACTAGCAGACATAATAGTTCAAAATTAGTAGTTTGACATCTTCATTGAGAACGATGATTAATGATTATTTTAATAACAAAACAACATTTAATTTAAAAGGACAAAAGGGTAAGGCTTGAAAAATCAGAAAATGCCTCATCGAAGAGATAATGGCATTGACGTTCTTTGAATTGAGTATTACATTCAATTATTAAATAATTGCAGCAAACACAGGATGTTTAAAGTTGTCATATGCCAATGTCATAAATTCGGATGAATTGTAATTTGAATCACCGCAATTATTCACCAACACAAGGCAAAAAACTCCTTTGATGGGAAAGAAGGTACGGGTTTATGATGTAGTACAGTACGTTCATGCATCTGTCATTAATGTATTAATGACTGTTTTTAGCTTTAATGCATCTGTAAATAATGCATAATGTACATTTATTATGAATGTATCTATTTTTGGCCCACATAAAGGCCCTTTTGTTTAGCCTGGATGAAGCATCCAGATTATTATATTTTGAAATACAATTTTCAGAGAGTTTTCCATCTATCTTTTCCTATTTCCCTTAAGATTCAAGGTCCTTCCAGAGAGGATTTCCCTACAATCCTTAGTCTTGTAAGGAGTTTTGTTCTACAAAGTGCTTCCGCTATATTAGTTTCTATCAGGCAATCCATCCCACACACACACTGAAACAATAAATAACAATTTCACAATCCATTCCCCATCTCATGACAGGTTTCTTTACTTTCACCTTACGGTCAATTTTGTGCAAAGGCAGTAATGGCAGGAAAGATACAAACCCAAAGTATATCCATCTATTTAATAGCTTAGATATGAAATGATTCAGAAAAAACAAAATGCTCCTCAGGTAGCACAACAACCAAAATGACCATTGGACAGCAACCCCAACGCCTCAAAATTATAGGAAATACCTGGTACAATATCTAACTTGACGGACTTCATTCCACTCATCACCCGTTTCCCACTACATGAGTTGCAAAGTCTCTGAGACCAAAATAAATTCATCAACCTTATTATAAATCAGAAACTGATGACTATTAATGATTCATATAGTAAACATTTGGAAAAAAAAAAAAAAAAACACACACACACACAACAAGAATACATCATAACTATTTAGCATTTCCAAAGTAAATCTATACAGGAAGAAAGCCCATATAAAATCGACCCTTAATAAAGTAAATCTCATTGATATTCGCAAGTACATACAAAGGTATGCCCAAATTTAACTACCAACTTTACAAACTTCTATCTATAGGAACATATTCTTAGACCCATGAATTATTCATGGAACTCAGTTTCAAGCACACTATTGGAATACTATCATCATTCACCACATAGGGAATCCTGCCCACATTGATTCTTATGATTGTTCCCATTTTCTCACTTATTAAAATATATATATATGGGTGCTGCATGAGAAAGTGAGACAAACCAACACACACACATAAACAGAGTATCTTAAGCATTACTGCGATCCCCTATGCATAACTTTCCCAAAACAAGTCACTCCATAGTCTCATATCATTCAGATGGTTTAAATATAAGCAAATTTCTGGCAATAGCTAGCCAAAAAAAGCAACAATAAAACGCATATTAACTAACAACGCTAGGACTGATATGGACATGACTGGAGAATAATATAGTCAATTATTGTTGTTTAAAGAGTAGTAAAAATGTGTTATTATAGATAACATGTGAACCATACCGGGAAAAATTTACCAGTCCCACCACACTGAGAACAAGTCGTCTGCATCCTAAATGGGCCAGTTTGCATGAAAGTCTGGATATGCAGCAAAACCAAGAGTTACCAAGGACAGATGATATCCTCTATGATTAAAAAAAAATAAAAAAAATAAAAGCTGATAAAGATTTTTGTTCTTAGTAAAACTGACCATGCCAGATCCTCTACAGCGCTTACATGATTCAGGTCTGGTGCCAGGAGGAACACCACTTCCACCTGCAAGATCCAGAAGCACAAGAAATTAGGTTACGAAATTTCCTTCCAAAATTAATGAGAAAAAGACAGCTAAATAATAGCCAAATGCCACAGGAACACTGAACTTGCAGAAGTGGCAAAGAGATTTAGAAGTGAATAGAATCAGCATACCACAAGCATCACAGGACACTTCAGCTTTAAATGTCACATTTTTAGCACATCCCTGAACAGCTTCCATGAAAGATAGTTCCAAAGTAACCTGCATATTATAATAAAAGAAAATGCATGTCATGGAACAGACTCTAAAGCCCATACAGAGGTCAACAATATACATGAAGAAGGAAAAAACCTTGATATCTTGACCGCCGAAATTCTGACGGAAAACGTTGAAGATCTAATCTCCATCGTAGACAGTACCCCGCCAAATATCATGCACATACCATCCCAAAGTGAAAATAACATCCATAAAAATACAAAATCTAATAATTTGAATAATATGCATGGTACTTCATTCGTTGTTAGAACATATCATATGCATTCTATGATCATTATATTCAAATGTTTATCAGTAAAAAATAAAAATAAAAAAATAACTGCAAACCACATACCAAATACAATCAAAAATGAAAAAACAGGAATGATGATTAGAAAACGAATAATGCAGTAGCACTGACCATCAAAATATCAGTTGCAACAGATTCCAAATTTTTTTATAGCACTTAGAAATACCCAAAAAAAAAAAGCACTGGAGTAGGAACATCCTGCCTAAATAGACGAAATTTCAAACTGATTTAATAAAGCAAACTAAGCACAACACATTTTCACTAGGCTGTATCAAACTGGGTGTAACATTTCCATGATGCAACGAAAATAAGAACTAACATCTTGAGATTGGAGTGTATCCAATCTAGTCCCACATGCAAATCAAGATGAAAAAAGATTATGTGATGGGGGTTTCACTACAAATCCTTGACAAAATTTGCAAATTCTGAATTAAGAATAGCAGAATATACATAATAAATTCATGAACCACACAAAGATGTTGTGTGAAGTATTTTTCATTGATGTTGTTGCATAGCAATAACACTACATGCAACACCATTTTCCGAAATGGTTCTATTTTCAGTCCTCCAAAGTTTGAATGTCAATAATTTAAAAGTATCAACTGATAAAATCTCTCGACAAGCAAGAAGAAAAGGTCATTACATTATCATCAAAGATATCTTTAAATGGATTCCTGAAATCATTGGGAAAGCCAGAGCCATCTTGCGCTTCAAATGCATCATGGCCAACCTGCAAAAGTGTGCTTAGTGACATAAGTGCATACATAAAATTATGCAAAAGATAAACAAAAATGAGTTGAACAATGAACAACATAACATAATTATGAATGGGACCACACACCATAAAGGTATAGTACAACAAGAGTCCTTTGGTTGAGATGATCACGAAACCAAAAGGATTATGAATTGTTTTTCTATAGACAAAAAAAAATCATTGTTTATGAATTGCCTTACCTTCACAAAGAATCCACAAGAATATCTTAGTTTCTTTTCAATGTGGCATTTGGAGGGGGGAGAAGCAATAACTTTATGGGTTGTGTGGCTAATGTGTAGGTAGTAAAAGGATCTTTGAAAAAAATATGGGGGAGGAATGAAGAGATTATGACCCTATGAGATAGAGTTCATTTTGGGCATCATTGCAGCCTTCAATCTCATCTGAATTCAGGGATGTACCTTTTTTCTTATTCATGCAGATTGGAGGCCCACGATCTCTTAAGATTGTTAGTATTCAGATAGCTGTTTTTTATTCTAACTTATAACTTTGGGAACTGGTTTTTTATGATTGTACAAGCTGTTTGGTTATGGATATTTAATGTGTTTTAGTGGGCATCTTGTCCACTTTTGTTGTATGTTTTGTTTATAGATTATGAATGAAATTTTGTGTTTCTCATTTAAAAAAAAAAGGAAAAAAGAAAAAGAAAGAAAGGCTATAAGAATGAAAGCTATGCATTCCTGAGAATCAAACAAATATTGTGAATGGACTAAGCACGTCAAGAATTCTTAAAAAGCAAAGGAACGACACTTTGGAACTAAAAGGATAAGACAACAAGTAAACATATGTTCAAAACTATAAAATAAATAAATAAATGGATTTAAAGGGAAATGTAGCAAGGACAAAAGAGTGAATAGAATAACTTAGTTCAGATTGTATCAAATGAACAACAACAACAAAAAAAATCCCTCTATAACCAAAAAAGAGAACAATAAGCATTAACCTACTCCACGTCCTACTCAGCCAGAAGGAGGTATTCAACAGTTAATTACCTGATCATATTGTTGACGCTTCTCCTCATCTTTCAAAACCTACAACAAAATTAACAAGATTGCTTTTAGTATATTATACATAGGAATTAGAAAACAGATTATGGAATATAAGGAATAACCTCATACGCCTTTTGAACTTCTTGAAACTTCTTTTCGGCTTCAGGATCATCTTTATTTGTGTCTGGATGAAGCTTCTTTGCTAGCTGCAAAAATAAATAGGGAAGATGAAGGATAAAAATATGGCACAATTCAAAGCAGAAACAACTTGGCCTTGGGAGGTAGAATATGCCACTCAGATCACAACACACAGTGGGTATGGAGTACACATAGAGAAATGAATATATTTCTACATACATAACTAAAATGCGTACTGACATTACACATTTATGATGAACATATATACCTCTTATTCTTCCTACACCAGAGCTAAATATAGTTTTCTTTTTAAGAGAAACAATATATAATTCATAAATATATATAAAATGCATCCCAGCATCTAAATTGCATGTCCAAGGTATGTTGTAGAAGCGACACTCCTCCATCATATTAGAATTAGTGTGTGTAAATAAGTGAAACAAGAAAAAGAGAAGTGCGGCAAAAACTTACCCCATAATAAGCTTTCTTTATTTCTGATGCATTTGCATTCTTGCTCACACCAAGTGTATCATAATAATCTCTTGCAGCCATAGATGCTGGAACAGAAAAGGCAGAAAAAGCCCCGTAAATAAATTCCACATATCCTCTTATGTCCTCCACATTGAAGTGACAATACATATGGCATGATAATACAAGAAACTACCCGACAAACTAAATAAATCCTTCAGCTCCAGTTATTTCCCACTAAACATTTATACCAAAAATTTCTTTAAAAAAATGACTTTTCAAATATACAAGACACAGACACCCCGAGTTTCATGGTATACTAGACAGGATTTTAAATTAGTAAATGACCCTGATAAATTGGAATGTTCATAACTACATAAATAAACTAAAAATGATAACATATACCATACCAGTTCCATGAATCGATCTCGTCGTGGCCCAATTGGTATTCAGAGCTCCCAGTCGAAAACAATTCTTTCTGCAAACTGCAAACAGAAAAAGAGGGAGAGGGAGAGGCAGGAAGTGAGAAAAGAGTCCCTAAAAGTGGAGAAATAAGAAACTTAATCCTCAGATATTAGAGTCCAATTATTACTAGGACTGAGACCAATTCACCAAATAATCTACAAAAATAAATACAAGAGTCTCACTTCTTTTCCTTTTGGTCTAATATAGAAACCAAAAAGGGAACCCATTTCTTAAATATTCAAAAACAAAAGAAAAGAAAAAAGTGTTCGAGTCTTTGACATACCATTGTTAGAAGTAGTACAATTTCCTAAAACCCAAGAATTGTTGTAAGCCCCAGTCTTGAATGTCCTATAACCACCTCCAAGAACCCTCCCATATACCTAAAAGCAATTCAAACATTAACCAAAATTAAGAAACAAAGAAAAAATCACAGAATAACCAAACAATTAAAACAAAAATAAGCGAAAATGAAACTGATTGTTATTATTATTATTATTATTATTATTGAAGAAGAAAAGAATGAAGAGGAAGCATACGGAGGCTGTAGGGTTGTGGAGGGGGTTGGAAGCGAGAGAGCGACGAGCGAGCCAGTGGACGAGCCTGACGCCATTGGAGCGAACCATTTGGGGAAACGCTCTGTGAATCACCAAAAAGGTTAAGGCTTTAGTGGAAATCGGGCTTTTCTAGGGTTTTTGCTTTCTGATAAACCCTCGAGAAACCCTAAATTGTGAGACAGTCGAAGGTTCTAGTAGTTGATGGAAGAGAGAGAGAGAAAGCGAGAGCGTGACTGGCCCAAGCTTGTGGGAGATACTTTTCGATTGGTTTAAAATTTAAGAAAAAAATAAAAGTAATTAGCGCGTGTTAAGGATCTAAGTTTGGTGCATGTGTGCGTGTGGTTGCAACTGTTGGCTTAGGTTTTTACTGGTTGTGGTTTATTTTTTTGTCATCTTTAAGTTAATTACACTTACACTCCTTGAGATTTATTGTGTTTTCACATATATTCCCTAAGGTTTTAATAATTACACATATATCTCCTGAGGTTTCAAAACTATTTCATATAACCCCCTATAGTGAGCAAAAAATGATGATAAATTATGCAAAAAAGCATGCTAAGGGGTTAAATGGCCTAATAAAATTACTCAAGATGTAAAGTCCAACCTCAATACAAATATTTTCATTTTTGTTTATTTATTTTTTTCTCTTATAGAGGGTTATATGCAATAGTTTTGAAACCTCTAGGGGTGTATGTGTAATTTTTTAAACTTCATAAGGTGTGTGTGAAAAGACAATAAACCTCAGGAAGTGAAAGTGTAATTAACTCTTGTTCTTTTAATGTTTTTTTTTTTTTTTACTTGGTTGAGATTTAACTTCTTGGTTAAATTTCACTTTGCACTCTATAGTTTGCTTAAAATTTCATTTTCATCCATATATTTTTAAGTCTGTCGATTTTGTGTTGTGATTTGGTCTTATACTTTACTAACAATCAGCAATTAGACGTGGATCCAATTCAGATCAAATTTACCTAAAATCAAATGCGAATATATTTATAATTGAATTATTAGATACAAATTATATGTGGATTATTGGATTCAACATGCCAATTCATATCTGATTAGCATTGAATCAAATCAGATTTTTATAGGATTTATTAAAGACCTATAAATAATTAAAATTTTATTTGTATTAGGTTTAGTCCCATTGTTTTCTTGTATGTGTGTATTCATTATTTTTAACTTTTATATAAATAAGTATAATCATTTAAGTATATGTTCAATGTATAAAAGATCTCGGATTACTTCTATACACATACAGTATTTATTAAAATAAAAAATATTAAATATAATATCAAGTAGGATCAAATTGTTATCAGATCCAATTAGCTCTAATCCATATTAATTTGTTAACAGATTATTAGATTCGGACGGATTCTCCTATTAAAATTACAAATTCATATCTCATTAATTACATCAGATTCAGATTAAAACTTAGTCCATCTACAAATCTATTAACATTTCAAGGACGAATTTGACGACTTAATTAATGAAAGTGTTAACGTGTTCTTGAGTTGCAACGATTTGTGAACTACAAATTAAAATCGGCAAAATTGAAAGTATAAAGATGAAAGTATAACTTAACCCAAACTATGGACACCAAAAAAAAAGTTAGCCTAACTATTTTGAGGGATGTGTGTGCAAGTATAATTGAGGTAACGAAGAAAGTGGGATCTAGATTAGCATAAAAGTGGGACAAGTTGAATGAGATTAAATTGATTGAAATTATAAAGGATGAGAGGAATGATAGCTACCTTCCCCTCCAACCTTCTCTCTTATCCTAATCATTCTGCATAATTTCATATAAAAAAAACTAGTTAAAACTATTATATTGGCTTTAATATTTTGTTTATTTGAACTCATGACTAACTTTGACAAAAATAGACTGAGTGTTATTCACTAGACCAAATGAACATTGACATATTATCTTTAATTTTAAAATTTATCATTATGGTTGTTTTTTTATTTTTTAAGAATATTATTACTATTGTTGAAAGGAAGGTATACTTAAAAGGCAAAGTCATCAACTTTGTCCATGCAGTTTGATCAATATGTCGATTTCGTGCCCATAATTTTAACTTCAACAATCATGCCTTTATAGTTTTAGAAGTTTGTGGTTTAAGGAAAAATTCCATTTTTCGTCAAATTTATTGACATAACAAGTCACGTGCAATTCAATTTATTTTACCAACAAATTTGATGGAAAATCTGTAAATTGTAAAAATCTAGAACTAAACGGGAGTATGATTATTGTTGGAATTGAAATTACAGGAATAAAGTTGATATATTGACCAAACTTACAAGGACAAAATTAATCATTTAACTTATATAAAATTTACAGTTGATGAGATAGCTTAATTGAACGGATCGTAGAATTGTCTCTCTACACCCAAATTCGATCTCTTTCCCTAAATCAAAAAATATATATATATGATAATTGAGAAGGAAAATTCTCTAGATAACCAAATAATTATTGATTTGGCTGATTTTTTATAAAGATGACCCTTGAGAAGGAACCTAAAAAATGAACAGTTTCGATCTGAATTATCAGGTTACGAAGAAAAAATGTTCTTATTTTTTTTAAAGCAAGGACATCCTTACTTGAATGGACCTTGTATATATATGCAATACCAAGAAAGTTTCCCTGTCCCTCCAAGGCTATGAATGAGGCATCGTAGTTCAAATAAGATTCATTCCATTTAACTATTTTCGAAAAATTAACTGGACAACACCATAAGGAGGCCCAATTTTTTATTTTTTTTCATCATTTTTGGCATCTCTTGAGTATGCTTCCATAGTCACCCCAGTAAGAATATACAAAATAAAAAAATAAAAAATAAAAAAACAAGGAAAGAACAAAAAATGTATCAACTATATGGTACATGTAACAGCAGTAGCAGAGGAAAAAATAGGTAAAACATATAATTATGAGGGAGCACCCCACCCTAATTAAGGTATTAACCGTATTATAGGGTTATGGGAAGCATCACAATTACAGTAAAACGGATCAAAACAAGCAAACTGGTCTAAACCTGACAGTGAATGAGCACATGAAAGATCAATTAATAAACCAAATTATTTATGATGGAAATATTAAAAAGAACTCAGAAAAGTAGTGTTTTGGTCCTTGAGGTCCATTATTTGATAACCATCTTCTCCATTATTGTAGGTGTACAAGCTTTAAAACTTCATCTTGTTGATCGAAGCTTTGACCAAAGGAGTAAAATTTGGCCCTTAACAAGCATATATGTCTAGTTGTAATTAGGTTCTAACACCAGTCACACCACTAAAAAACCAAAATTCTAATTCCTATATTTCAAAGAGTTAGGTTAATGAAAAATCTACTATTCACTTCACAATGTTCACAAAGATGGAGCTGAAATGAGTACATTTGCCAGAGGCCCAGAAAGTAGTGCATGCACTAGCTAGTTCACTACTGTATATATATTGGTCTTCTATTATAAAAAGTTGCTGTCTTATAGGCTAGTTTATATAGTTTATTCATGTCCATCATAGAGCTAAAGCCCAGTCAATTGATAGCAAGCAGAGCTCAAAGCATTTACTTGTGAAAAAAAAAAATGTTTCAAACTCCTAAAAGAGTGGTGATTACCTCAACTATCTCTAACAAAGCCTATAATCTATGACACTATAAAGGAATCTTAAGTAGCTGGAGCACAAAAACTTCAAATTGGAGCTTATTATCAGGCCGAGTGGACACTTTTGAGATTTAAAAAAATTGAGCTGGGTTTGAACATGAAAGTATGTAACAAATTAATATAGTTTATATGGTATGTGGCCCAGCTATGCAAGTTCTATGAAAGTGCATCAATCCCAACATATCAATGACTTTAGAATAGAATTGAGCTGTCTTGAACATGATGTTTAGCAGCTTCAACATTGCAGTAAATGAGGGAGACAACAATAAATAAATAAGGTTAAAGCAAGAAGAGTATAAAAGCACAAAGAAAAGCATCTTTGAGCAGCAAGCTCACAAGCCCTGCAGCTTCAGATTTTGCTTTTGCTTTTCTTTCAGCTCCAACACAACTATGCCTTTTACCCTTTCTTTTCCCAACTTCCTTTCTTCACAATTCACATCCAAATTGCTGCCTAGCCAAGAAAGGGATCATGTCTGATGTCCCTTCAACACACATGGGATTCAAGCAAATATATTTTCAAGAAACTGACAGTTCTACCCTTGATCAAATACCTATTGCTGTAAAATAAGATGCAAATTTCCGTAACACAATAAAGGGCCATATCGGTATAACACCAAGAAATGGAATGCATGACAACTTGACAAATAATTCCAGAGAAAGTGGCAGTAGCCATGTAAGTTTCTTAGCACCCTCCAGAACATATATTTTATATCTAAAGGTTCTCTTTGTATAGCTAATCCCTGTTTGGTTATTCAAATAAAAAGGATAAACAAAAATTAAAATTTGCATCATCAGTCAGAACCAAATTAATGAGATATTGCATTTCATTTTTTTTTTCCTGATATATTGGCAACCAAACTGACCAAAACATTGAGAACTATGGGAATTAAGGGTTCACTTTTCCAACTTTACAAAAAGTTTAAGGCTTCCCTCCATTTTTTGCCTATCTTTGGATTTTTAAAGAACTAACAGGCAGCTTCTTCATCAAAACATTCTTTGCTTCACCAAAATAAAACCAGCTACACTGTGCAAGAGAAAGAAGCTGAACCGATATTCCTTGTGTTCCTTCCTAGATAGATCTTCTTTGCTTCAGAAGCTAGTTTCAGATTACTTGTTGGGTGCCACTTCCGCTAGATTCTCACAGCAGCCAAGTAAACAAAAAAAAAAAAAGGAGCATGAAGCTGGTGGTAGAAGTGGTAGATGCTCATGATCTTATGCCCAAAGATGGTGAAGGGTCTGCTAGTTCATTTGTAGAAGTTGATTTCGTAAACCAGCTTAGCCGAACCAAAACCATTCCAAAGAACCTCAACCCCATTTGGAACCAGAAACTTCTCTTTGATATTGACAAAACCGAAAACTTCCATCACCAAACCATTGAAGCCTCTGTGTACAATGAGAGGAGACCTATCCCTGGCCGAAATTTCCTTGGAAGGGTAAGAATTCCTTGCTCAAATATTGTCAAGAAAGGTGAGGAAGCTTATCAAAGATTCCATTTAGAAAAGAAGTGGTTTTTCTCATCTGTCAAGGGTGAGATTGGCCTAAAAATCTATATTTCACTAGAATCTGAATCAAAATCTACTCCATACTCTCCACCACAACCACTAGAAGCCCCTCCTTCCAAGTCTCACCAACCACCAGAAATCCCAACTTCTAGCCACCCTGCTCCTCCTAATACTCCTCCAACTACAGAAAACTCAAGAACTGATAGCAAAATATTTTCTGCTGTTCCCAAAACAAAAAAATACAACAAAAAAGTTGCTACTGTTGCTTTGAATTCCTCTGTTGCAGAAGCCAAGTCTAAAGATCCAAAGGAGGTGACCAAAGAAGCAGTTGAAGTAAGAGCAGAAACAGCCCACCAGATACACAAGCATCAAGTCCTGCAGAAACCAGGCATATCAGTAGAGAGACAACCTCAAGGTTTCCCATTAACCATGCAGCCAACTCATCTGCAAGCCCATGAGAGCCACCAAGACGACTTCAACCTGAAGGACACCAATCCACAGCTCGGTGAGAGGTGGCCAAATGGTGGAGGAAGAGGATGGATGAACGGTGAGAGATTCACAAGCCCTTATGACCTTGTTGAGCAGATGTTTTATCTATATGTCCGAGTTGTGAAAGCCAAAGATCTCCCTCCCAGCTCCCTTACCGGAAGCTGTGATCCTTATGTGGAAGTGAAGCTGGGGAACTACAAGGGACGGACAAGGCATTTTGAGAGGAAAATGAATCCAGAGTGGAACCAGGTGTTTGCGTTCTCAAAAGACCGAGTGCAGTCATCAGTGCTAGAAGTTTTTGTCAAAGATAAAGAGATGCTTGGAAGAGATGATTATCTTGGAAGAGTGGTTTTTGACTTGAATGAGATTCCAACCAGAGTTCCACCTGACAGCGCACTGGCTCCTCAGTGGTACAGACTGGAGCACCCCCGTGGAGAAGGGAAGGTTAGAGGTGAAATCATGGTTGCAGTTTGGATGGGAACACAGGCTGATGAGGCCTTCCCAGATGCATGGCACTCAGATGCTGCAGCAGTTTATGGTGAGGGTGTTTTTAACATCCGATCCAAGGTATATGTATCACCAAAACTATGGTACCTGAGAGTGAATGTGATTGAAGCTCAAGATGTGCTGCCTAATGACAGAAGCCACCTTCCAGAAGTCTTTGTTAAAGCTCAGGTTGGAAGCCAAGTGCTCAGAACCAAGATATGCCCAAGTCGTACCGCTAATCCATTATGGAATGAAGATTTAGTCTTTGTGGCAGCTGAGCCATTTGAGGAGCACCTGGTTGTGACTGTTGAGGATCGAGTCCACCCTTCAAAAGATGAGGTGTTGGGAAAGATAAGCATGCCAATTGACATGTTTGAGAAGCGGCTTGACCACAGGCCAGTTCATTCTCGCTGGTTCAATCTTGAGAAGTATGGTTTTGGTGTCTTGGAACCTGATAGGAGGAAGGAGCTCAAGTTTTCCAGTAAAATTCACCTAAGAGTTTGTCTTGAAGGTGGATACCATGTACTAGATGAATCAACTATGTATATAAGTGATCAGCGGCCAACAGCAAGGCAGCTCTGGAAGCAGCCTGTTGGGATTTTGGAAGTGGGGATTCTAAGTGCACAAGGGCTTCTTCCAATGAAGATGAAGGATGGCCGAGGGAGTACAGATGCTTATTGTGTAGCTAAGTACGGCCAGAAATGGGTTCGTACCAGAACAATTCTTGACACATTCAGTCCTAAATGGAATGAGCAATACACATGGGAAGTCTACGACCCCTGCACCGTGATAACATTGGGAGTTTTCAATAACTGCCACCTTGGTGGAGGTGAGAAACCAACTGCACCCAGTGCAGCAGCAAGAGATTCACGAATTGGGAAGGTACGTATTCGACTCTCAACACTTGAAGCTCATCGGATGTATACTCATTCATACCCACTTCTAGTTCTGAAACCTAATGGAGTAAAGAAAATGGGAGAGCTCCAACTAGCAGTTCGATTCACCACCTTCTCTGTAGCTAACATGATATATGTTTACGGCCACCCTTTGCTGCCAAAAATGCATTACTTGTATCCTTTCACAGTGAACCAAGTAGATAATTTACGTTACCAGGCAATGAATATTGTGGCAACAAGGCTTGGCCGAGCTGAACCACCTCTTAGAAAAGAGGTGGTGGAGTACATGTTAGACGTTGATTCCCACATGTGGAGCATGAGAAGGAGCAAAGCCAACTTCTTTCGAATTATGTCACTGCTTTCCAGTATGTTTTCCATGAGCCGATGGTTTGGTGATGTATGCAATTGGAAGAACTCCATCACAACAGTTCTTGTTCACATTCTGTTTCTGATATTGATATGGTATCCAGAGTTGATACTGCCAACTCTTTTTGTCTACATGTTCCTCATTGGAATGTGGAACTATAGGTTCAGGCCTAGACATCCTCCTCATATGGATACCAAGCTTTCATGGGCAGAAGCAGTTCACCCGGACGAGCTTGACGAAGAGTTTGACACATTTCCAAGCTCTAGACCCCATGATATAGTTCGAATGAGGTACGACAGGATCAGAAGTGTAGCAGGAAGGATACAGACAGTTGTGGGTGACATAGCAACACAAGGGGAGAGGTTTCAGTCCCTACTCAGCTGGAGAGACCCAAGAGCTACCAGCCTTTTCATACTGTTCTGCTTTTTTACTGCTGTGGTGCTTTATGTGACCCCATTTAGGGTGGTTGCTTTGGTTGCAGGATTGTACTACTTGAGGCACCCTAGGTTCCGAAGCAAGCTGCCTTCAGCTCCCAGCAATTTCTTCAAGAGATTGCCTGCTCAAACCGACAGCTTGCTATGAAACTAACTGTGACAAGTCCTGTGTAACGTTTACTAGTTTCTGTTCATCTAACCTACCTTGCTCGAGTTTGAATAAATGCCATGTTTGCATTCCCTCTTTATCAAAGAGAAGCCCCATCACAATAAGTAGAACAATAACCACACAATGGTTAATGGTACCAGGCATCCATTTAAGATGATGACCATTCGTAGATTACTCCTACAACTGAGTTTATATCCATGGGGCATTTTCCCATCGTGTTGGCTACGGGCTACTATATAGTTTAACTTGTAACTTACACAAATAGCAAAAGTTCCTTCTTAGATACTATTATTATCTTCAATGCATTTTATACTAAAAATTATGTCTTGTGACTTTAATTCAAGCAAACCCCACACCCCACAAACCCCCCCCCNAAATCATTGCATGTATGGAAACTTTCACATTGCATGACCTGAAATAACATCTGATTGGATGTCAATTACAAATAAAACTTAAAGAGTACAAGCATTAGGACCAAGTTCAAACAAAAATGGAACAATTGTTGGATATAAGAGCAAAATCTAATACTTTCAATTTCTTCACCCTAGAAAACAAGCTCATGAGGCTTCATGCCTTGCTTGAGAGAAAACCTTGCTGCCAAATATGTCTTCAAATCTGAAACTCCCTCAATGGCTTTAATCAATGGTGTATCAACAGATTTCTGGTCATCTTTTTTCTCTTGTGGGAGTACATTTTTCTCCTTCAATTTGAAGAAGGAATCAAAGGTTAGAAGAAAAAATCAGATGACCTGAAAAATATCATAAATGATACACACTCAAACTACAGAAAAGATCCAAAACTAACCTCCTTCTCTGCTTCAAAGAACTCTCCTTCTCCCTTCTTTTTATTCTTCTGAACCTCCTTTGCAAAGTACTTGTCATCAAACTTATCCACGTTAACCCCAGAGATGTCAACCTTGGTTGAAGTTCCAATAACATAAGATTGGTTCACACGTCTTAGAGGAACACCATTAAGCTTGAATGGTCCTGAGAAGAAATAACCACAGTGAAAAAACACTTGAAATAACTGTGACATCTAAGGCATGTACAGCATATAAAAAACAAGAATGCTCATCAAAACTACTAATCACATTCTCTGAAATGCACAACAACCAAATGGCTCTCTTGAACTTATTTTCAAGCACACTAAAAAAAAGTAATCACTTTAATCACACAATTTAAACTATGACCTTGTGTACATGCAATAAATGACCATCACTTCAAGAAATTACAACAAATACATTATACAAGCATGTTTTCACTTGAAATAACTGTGACATCTAAGGCATGTACAGCATATAAAAAACAAGAATGCTCATCAAAACTACTAATCACATTCTCTGAAATGCACAACAACCAAATGGCTCTCTTGAACTTATTTTCAAGCACACTAAAAAAAAGTAATCACTTTAATCACACAATTTAAACTATGACCTTGTGTACATGCAATAAATGACCATCACTTCAAGAAATTACAACAAATACATTATACAAGCATGTTTTTTCTTTGTGTTATATTTGTGAGAGCATTCGTACTAAATAGTACGAATCCAGTGTTAAAAAGTCTCTCTCTCTCTCTCTCTCTCTCTCTCTCTCTCTCTCTACCTCTGAAATTCCACTTTTATGCTATGATCAATTTTAAAAAGGAATAAGCAACAATTCCATCTTATTTAAGACCCTAGAGTCTTGGGCAAGAGAAAGGATATCAACCCAGGTTAATTCAGAGAAAGTTAAAAAGAAGAATGCTGCTGTATTATTAATTTGGATTCATTTTTGCTCACCATGATGGTGGGACATGTGCCACCCATCCATGATGGTGGGACATGTGCCACCCATCCATGATGGTGGTAATGCTCACCACCACCTTTTTGTGGTGAGCAAAAATGGACTCTAATTAATTTATCATATTCCCAATCTGGGAATAGTTAATTATTAGTTATCTATAGAACTAATAAATTTATCAGACTGATTTGATAAGAAAAAAACAAGGAAAAGATGAACGAGCATTTATTCCCGATTGTTATAGCACAAATAACATGCAAGTCAAAAACATAAACTCAATTAAGGAAAAACAAAAACTTACCAGTAACCAAAAGCAAGCCAGATGAAAGCTGCTTCAAAAACACAACCCTCTTCCCCTTGAACCTCCCAGCAAGAATGATCAGAACAGTACCGGGAGTAATGCTAGCCCTAAATAATGCAAAGAAAATAAAAAACCAAAAGATTACTAAAAATAAAAAACTCCTTAACAACAGATACACACAAATAATCCCTGAAATAGAAAATAAAACATTTCCATCTCACAATTTATACTTGTTTGATTCCAAAAATAACAAAGAGGTCCAAATTCTACTCTCTATATTGTAATTCTAATATAGAACCAATGAAAAACGATAATATCCTCAAATACCTGAAGAAAAAGAATTTTCAGGTTAAAAAGTTAACAATTTTCTCAAATCCCAACCAAGGGAATAGTCTTTTCACTTTCTCTGCAAACATGAGCATTGATAAAAATATACAAAATCAACGTTTATATCTCAACATTTTCCACTTCTACCACCAACAGAAAGACCCACAAGCCACCTAACAACGAGACAGAAAAACACATACAGATAACAAATTTCGGACCTCATTCCTTCTATTAATGATTTTTCAGCATTTTCTCGGCTAAATATTAAACAGAATAGATAGCTAAAAAAATACCCATTTACATTCACAAATCTATGAAGTTTTAGAATTCCAAAATAAGTACATACAAACACGCATACCTCAGCATCCAAACATGCCTACAGTGCTACACTACGCAAACAAACACACATTCAGAATTACAATTCAAATCATTTTCCCACATTTTCTCATCAAAAAAATCTACAAGTAAAAAAGCAAACCAAACCCAATCATTCACAGCAAGAGAAGCTCATTAATACATATTCATAAATACAAAAAAAAAAAAAACAACAATCTATACAGATAGAGAACAGAGAGAGGGACCTGAGCTTTGTTGGCTTGGGCTTGCGCTTGTTGATAAGCGGCTTCTTGACATCGTCAGCGGGGTAAAACTTGGGGGCCTTCTCAGCAGGGACGTCAGCCGCAGGCTTCTTATCGTGGCGAGGAAAAGCGCCGCCGTTTTTGGCCTTGATAGCCCAAAGCCCTCGCTTGTGGTACATCTTGGACCTCGAGTACTTCCCAACCCCTCGAATCAGATCTGGGTTTCGGGTCACCTTTGGGGTCCTCTGCTTCGGCGCCATCGCGATTGCTCTGTAAACACTCTCTTACTCACTCACTACTCTCCGTCTCCAAATGCCCACCCACAAAACCCTAGACAAACTGCTATGTATATATATGTAGAGGACTTGGATTCTTTCTGCGTTTAAAGAAAATTTGACCATCCATCCAATCCAACGGTGTGGTTTACTCCACGTCAGCACATGTATCTTAATTAAACTCACCGTTTTGCAATAACGCTAGCTCCCCCCACTCCTCTCGCACCTCACTGACGCACTCCTTCATCCAACAATAACACCGTTGCTCTCAAAATTCTCAATAATTAAATCAAGCCCAAATTATATTGTTGGTCTCTACCACTTTTTTTTTTTTTTTGGTCAAAGGTGATTCATTAAAGCCCAACAAGGCAAAGAAAACGAACAGAAGAAAGGCCCATGGCCAGCGTCGCTACAGCAAAGAGGAAACGACATAAAAAAGAAACAACAAGGAAGAAAGGTGATAAAGGGAGCTATTTTCGATCCAGACAGAGAGACTAGATCGAAGGAGCTACCCCATCACTCATAGCACTAAAACTTGGAGGTCCAGGAAGGCCATCACGGGATAAAATGCGAACAAAGGAGGAAAGGGGTCGTTGGACCCAATTTGAGGGGCACATCCTCCGTCGAGATTGCGTAGCGATGAAGTCCGCCGCGATATTGATACTCCTGGGAATCCACTTCCAGGCTGAAGAACAAAAGGAAGCCGACGAACGTTTTATCGCTTCAATGATTGTAAAGATTCGTCAATTGCAGTTCGAAGCATACCCAGTGATGCTCTGAATTAACTCCTTGTTATTGGCTTCAAAAATGACATTAGAAAAGTTGCTAGTCTGGGCAAGGTTCACCGCCTCCCAAGCTGCCATTGCTTCCGCTTCCAAAGGGGATGATGCCGAAGCATGTTTCGCCACACAGCCACAGAGATTCCCTAAGTGGTTCCTTGCAACTACACCCATCCCTGCTTCCAACGAAGTGGGGTCCCAAGCTCCGTCAATATTAAGCTCGTATTGTTTCTTTGGCCAAAAAAAAAAGTCTCGTATAGTTTCTTAGTAGTTGTAATTCAGTAACAAATTCTTAATTTTGTCAATTTTTTTAATAAAAATATAGTACGGGAAGTACATGAGTGATTATATTTTAGGCTTTAGGTAATTTAACTTTATTAACATTATTTATAATACCCTAAATTGTGTACGGCACATTATTTGTGTTGACCAAATTGACAAAATTAAGGACAATGACCATTTTTTTTGGTAAAATGAAGGCCTTACATCCCAAACAACACAAAACTAGTCTGGAATCACCCTAGAACTAGCAAGACCAGGTCAAACGGCCTCAAAACAACTTACAAACATAGGGGATAATCAAGATTACCCAAGCCACAAGTTATCTCAAATCTTATTTCCAAAACAATCTACAAATATTTTTTCCATTAATTGTGATTTCTTACCTAATTATTATTTAATGTAATATTTCATATTATATTTTCTTTATTGTTTTCCTTTGACTGCAAGAAACCTTAGGCTATTTAAGCAAAGATTTGTGATGGTCATGTTTAGTTTTTTATGATTAATAGATAATACAGTAACTATTTTGTTTTCCTTTACTTCTGTGTCTAGTTCTCTTTGAGTTGGTGGCTATAACCTGATCCCCATCATTTGTTATCAGAGCATGGTTGGTGTTTGTTCAAACAATGAACTCCATGACTGACAACATGCGTGGTTGAGGGGTTTTCGTATGGAGGCTTGTAACAACTCTAATGACGACATGGAAGAGATTAAAATGATGATTCAACAACTTACGGGTTGTATCGCTTGCATCGAAGCTTGACGCTAGGGTGGTAAGTGTTTTGACGGGGAGGGAGGCGTTAGCCTTTATCATCAACGTATCACTTGCATCAAAACTCTAGACCAAGACTGTGAGGGTTTCAATGGGGAGGGAGACATTGACCCTTTTCATCACCTCGCTTCATCATATGAGCATGTCGAAGAAGGACATGAAGACTAACCGTTCAATAATGACTTGGCTAGGTATTTTGAAAACGAAGGTATAAATGAGTTTAATAATTCTAGTGGATCATGTTCTTCATCAGATTTATTAAATTTAGATTTGCCTCTAAAATTTGATTATTGTGCACAAAGTGTGTGTGAGATTTGTTATGATAACTTTCAAGCAGCAGAAACTGAGAAGAAGAATCAATCAGATGATAAATTTCACTCAATTGATTTTCTTGGAACCAATATTTTTAGTTTGTAGACACCAAAGCAATTGGTTGATATTGTCAAACGTGTTGAAAGGAATTTTTGGACGCTGAGATTTATTGAAAAAAAGAAATTCGTCAATTCCAGCAATAACAAATATTCCAAATATTTGTTTATTTGGAAAGGAAGACTTCAATCGATTGCAAGCCAAATCGAGAATGGCTTTATTATCATGGAAGATTGTGCATTGATTCTCTCTAATCAATGACTCGAATTCAAGGATGAATTTTTCCCAACCAGGGGAGTCTGATGCAGGAGCATAGGGGATAATCAAGATTACCCAAGCCACAAGTTATCTAAAATCTTATTTCCAAAATAATCGGTGAATATCTTTTCCATTAATTGTGATTTCTTACCTAATTAGTATTTAATGTAATATTTCATAGGGAGATCGACTTAGAGTCCAGTTTATTTTATGAGTCTTTTTTAGACTAAAATCGTTAGTGATTTAGGGTTTTTAATTAAATCATTTTATTTTTCTTCTTTAACGGTTTTATGTTAAGTTTTAACTCCTGAATTTTGAGCTCCGCTCAAAATCCTGGAGTTAAAACTTAACATGCAACCTCTATAAAGCCCACTCTACATCCTAAAAAGGAAAATACCATTCAAATCGAGGGAGGACTTTATTATGAATTAAAATGATTTTTTTATAAATTAAAAGGATTTTATTATGAATTAAAAAAAATTTCTTCTAAATTAAAGGATTTTATTATGAATTAAAAGAATTTTCTTACAAATTTTAAAACATCTCCGGTCTCCATTTAAAAACCGTTTTTCTAAAGAACTCAAGTCTAATTATCTCTATTTCATATTATATTAATTTTTTTATTGTTTTCTTTTGATTGCAAAGAACCTTAGGCTATTTAAGCCAAGATTTATGATGGTCCTGTTTAGTTTTTTATGATTAATAAAAGTATACATCAGTTATTTTAGTCGCAGGCAAGAGTGCCTTATCTTTTACTCTTGTGTCGAGTTTTCTTTGAGTTGGTGGCTATATTCGAAACATGATCCTTATCAAGGAGCATAACTCACAAAGACCTTATTAGCCTTATACCATTTAACAACAAACTTCAAAATAATATTATGAGGCAAGAAAGGCATTCTAAACCCTGTGCTAAATATAATTCTACATCGCCAAATCCAGATATGTCATAAGGTAGCAGAGATGTAATACCAAGGGACACCATTAAGCACGAGAGACTATGACTTCAAATTGCACAACAACCAATCCTCAAAACTACAAACAAGAGAGTCAAAGAACTCTTGGCAATAGTTGTTGATTAAAACAAATTTGAAGAAATTAAATACGTAACCTTAAATTGCAGTTCCTATAAAGCTATAACACTAGACCTATTTTTGTAGTAGCATTGCTATATGAACGCCCCATTCTCCTCCAATTACACTCCTCGCTTTTTTTATTTAGTGAATTACAATTTTAGCTCAAACTTAAATGATCATAAGGAGTAAGGACAACCCACCCCAACCCAACCACATTAAGTCTTGACCCGTCTCGACCTTGACCCCACCACCGCTACCATGGACTGCCAGCGACAATGGAGGCAGGTGATGGGTCAGAGGGTTATTGGGTTTTGGTTTTTGGTTTTTGGTTTTTGATTTTTTTTTCTTGTGAAATGACAATATTTTAAGAATTTTTTGAATAAACTAAAAAGAAAAAAAAGCGTGAGATTTGAAAGGAGTATGTAGTGAGAGAAATATGAGTGTTCATATAATAGCCCTCTTTTGCGGTGATAAAATTAGCAAAATTAAAACTATAAGAATCTAAGTCTTTTTTTCTTTTGGGTAATTTTGTGAAATAATTCATTTAAATGCTTGAATTACTTTTTTAACTATTAGCTCCAAAACTAATATTTTTTTACTCTTTAAACACTTTTAGAACCAAAATACCCTTTAAGTCGCTAGGTTCGTCCTCATATCGACCATATGGTGACGAACCATCGACTATATGTTAACAAAAAAAATCAACTTTTATATAATGGGTGTAAGAGGACAATGAAGCTTCATTCAAATTTCAGATATGAAACAAAAAAATTTTAGATTTGGAACTTAAAATATTTTCCTCAGGAAAAATTATAGGGTATAATCGATATACCATCACATGGTATAACAAATTCAACGTGTAAGGGTATTATTGGATGATGTGTTTATATTAGTAGGGTATAGTATTAATAACATTCACTCATATTATAACACATAAACTGGTTATATCACGTATTAATATATCAGTTATACAAAATAATTTCTCCTTCCTTAATCACTTTAAATCAACTTACCCCACAAAACCAACAGGTAAATCTTATCATCCAGGCTGGTGTGTCGTACTCCAAACCATTGGATTATTTGGATGATTCAGATTTTATTGAATGTAGAGAACAGCACAATTCCAAATGGCAGAGGATCAAGACCCCAACTAGATAATGTGATAATGAAATTGAAGCTTCCTCAGTTGCATTCCCTCTCTCTCTCTCTCTCTCTCTCTCTCTCTCTCTCTCTCTCTCTCCGCTCTAAAACCCCATTCACTTTGCTTTCTCTGGTTCACTCCCAATTAACCCAAAAGAAATGGCTACAATCTCCTCCCTATTGTCACCACCCAATCTCCTTCACCACCCCACAAAACCCACCAAAACCGCACCAAAACTGTCCCTCCAAATCCTCAAACCAACCCCATTTCATGGCCTTCACAAACTCACTTCTTCTTATCTGATTCTGACCTCCAGAGAATACTCACAGAGACTCTATGCTGTTGCCGATGAAGTCTCAGCCGACCCAGCTTCTAAGGCGGCGAGGAGACTTTACATTGGTAACATTCCCAGGACTGTGGATAATGCTGAGCTTACCAAAATTGTTGAAGAACACGGTGCTGTAGAGAAGGCTGAGGTATTTGGTTATCCCCATCTTCTTTCTGTCTCTTTTTGTGTTTTTTCATGCATTTTATTTCATTTTTTCTGTTTTTAATTGTTGGGTTATTGAAGATTTGAGAGCTCAGCTTGATAAGTATTTGGTACTTGGTAGCCACTACATTTTTTGTTTGTGCTAATATTGGTATTGAATTTGCTGATGAAACGCTTTCCTGATATTCTTAATTTTGTTGATGAGACGATTTGGTGATCTTCTTTAATTATCTTTGTCATTGATAGTCAAACAATTTACTATTTTCATGCTTAAGCATGCTTTAATTATACTATATTTCAGATTAATGAGGATTTGCTAGTAACAGAATTAGCTTTAACAAGAAAATATTGGCTGAAGTATATTAAATGCTTAAATTGCAAGGTGTCTATATATTTTTTCCCCTTCAACAAATAGAATGCTTTTCCAATTTGAGTTGGCCTTATTATAAAAAAGAAAAAAGAGATGACTTTATTTCCTTCCTTTTGGTCATAGGTGATGTATGATAAGTACTCTGGAAGAAGTCGCCGATTTGCATTTGTTACGATGAAGACTGTTGAAGATGCAAATGCTGTAGTTGAGAAACTGAATGGAACTGTAAGTATTGTATTGCCAAGCTTCATAGGTTTATATGGATTATGAACACTGTTAAAGACGGATTAATCACATCTAGTATATTTCCTCGGTGCTCTATTAGCACTTTTTCATTTTCTTTAGTTTGATTTGTTATTTGCCAAACCCTAATTAGTTCCATCTGCTCATCTGCTTGTTAATGCAGGAGATTGGAGGACGTGAGATCAAAGTAAACATAACTGAGAAACCCCTGCTACAAGCAGATTTGTCACTTATCCAGGCAGAAGAGTCACAATTCATTGACAGCCCCCACAAAGTTTATATTGGAAATCTTGCCAAGACAGTGACTACAGATACACTCAAAAATCTTTTCTCTGAGAAGGGAAAAGTTCTTAGTGCAAAGGTTTCCCGGGTTCCAGGGACCTCAAAGTCTACTGGATTTGGGTTTGTTTCTTTCTCCTCAGAGGAGGATGTAGAAGTTGCCATCTCATCATTCAACAATACTGTAAGTTTCTTGCTGCTGTTTTATGAATCTATCTATGCATACGTATATATGGATGTTATCTTTGATATACTCGAGCCCATTTGTTCCTATTCTTTCTTCTATGTGTACTTATGGCAGTTTCATGCACTTCTTGACTATAGAACATATGACAGGCAACATTAACCATTGTTGAAAATGTTATTGCAAATCATGGCTATACTCTATATTTGCATTTATACAGGATACGTATATATGTATATATCCTTTTTATCTAACTTAATTTCATTGTTTAGTGTTCTTAGGTTCACAAATGTTCCTCACTCCTGTGTTTTCACATATTTCAAAGGCATCATTTTTGTTCCATTGTTTTTCTTTATTGAACTAATGACATTAAATAAAAATTGCAATAGCCCAAAATGTAGAATTACTTGTCAATTATTGAATTTGCATGTGCATGGAATTTCATTTCTAGTTTCTCCTGTTGTCTGCATAATTTCCTCGGCTAATTCTTGTATAGCAATATCCCATCTCATCCTCCATAATGTATGCTTTCGTTGTGATTTCTGTCCTGCTTATTTTCACAATTTACTCATAATGTATGGTGGCTATGTTTTCATTGGGATGGATGCTTAAAAAAATTGTATTCATTGGGATGGATTATGCTTTCCTCTTGAATTTCATGGAAATGATCATTCCTTTGTTGTACATAATTGAAACTGTTTTGAGCATTTGTTTGCATAGCAGTTGGATTTGTTGCTATCTATTGCTTATTGTTCATTGCAGTTATTCGAAGGCCAACAAATTCGCGTAAACAAGGCATAGAAAAAGCTGGCAGAACTCTTGGGTTTTGTAGAGTTTGTATCTATGTATCATAACTTAGGAGAGGCAATTTATATGTGGAACACAAATCGAAGTCTATCTTTCTAGTTTCATATGGTTCTGATCTTAATGAATTTGTCATGACATGAGGTTTTGCAATCATTCCTGGTAGAGGCTGATTAGACTGGTAGTTATCAAAAAAGCATATGATATGACATAATCGGTGCCTTTGATCATCGTTCTCTTCCAAAGGGGGATTTAACAAGCTAATCCAAGTCTGGCGTGTTCAAGCTGGCTTGGTTGAAATTGTCGCGGATTTGAACTAGACTTGAGTGTCACTCGAGTTCAAGTAATCTTGCTCAAGCTTTTTGTTGTAGATTTAGTTGAACTTGAGCTTGTTTATTGAGTTTATAACTGTGGTTATCACTTATTTGATCAATCAATAGTTTTTCAGTTGACCATTGTTGGCTTTGTAGCACCTGTAAAACTTTGTAAAATTCAATGCATTCTGATTGTCCTTGCTGCTACTAAAATTTCTGTTCAAGATTACTTGTATAACAAGCTTTGTCCAAGATTACATCTCTTGCCACAATACATCTATATTTTGGCTTCAATCATTCCGTTCATGTTGTATAGTGGGCCAAAAAGGGTGGGTATCGCCATATTATCTTACTAATCGGTTAGCGCTAGAGCATTCTTCTATAGGAATTCTCTTTGCAGGACTTCCGTCAGACGCATATGTTTTATGGTTTTTTTTTTTCACTATTTGATCTTAAACTTGGTAGGATTTAATTATTTAGGATATAAATCATTAATCAAGACCTATTCCTTGGTTTTAACGTTCATGATTTTGATTTACCGTTCCTCGCTTAGAATTTAGGTTTTAACTCCCAAGTTTTGGGTAATTGTCCAAAACTCAAGAGTTCAAACTTAAAATACAACTTTGAACAGTAATTCTATACCTTAAAATATAAAATCATATATCCTAACATGTTAAACCATGTAAAAAATATCCTAAAAAATGACAAAATGTCATATAAATAGAAATTTGTGTTCCTTTATATATATATATATATATATATTAATAGTTGGCAAGTTCACTGGATTTTGAAAATACAAAATAATAGAAAGAAAACGATGGTAGCTGGTGTATTTCACTTAATTTGAATTTGGCATTTGCTACTAATACACAACACTGTGAGAATGACACAGTGTTTGCAAAGTCGGCTTGTCAAGAAATTTTTTTATATGACTGTAACACCACATGACATACTAACATGGTTTTACTAATTCACTCAGGTTATAACATGTGTACGATCATTAATATTTAAAATCTTAAGAAATTGTATTCATCTTTTTTAGCTATAACAATGTGGGACGCCCAAGATTGACTACAACATGCTTTGCCGTGAATGAAAGCTAGATTTCCGACCTTTTGACATGAATGTGGGCGTGCCACTATTTGGCTTGGAGTAGCCATATTAGAAAATGATCAATGAAAAAGAGAAAAATAAAATGTATTGTGCCGAATAGAAAATCTAATTTATAGCAAACAATTGTATGATAAGAAAATGAATAGAAAACTTATCTAGATTCTTTTCTTTTCTATGCAAAAAAATGACTTTTTTTGGCCAATTGCAAAAAAAAAAAAGACTTTAAACATGAACAACCAAGAAAAATAAAAGAGCTTCCCTGGCCAAAAAATAAAAAATAAATAAAAGAGCAACAAAATTTGATTAAAAGCTCATAAAAAATGACACTAATATAAAATGAATTATACTAAGAGAAAGTCTTAATAGAGCTACAAGACGGGGGATAAACATAAAAGGAAACCAACAACAACTACAAAGAAAGCCTTAAAGATTATGAAAACTAAATATTGAGAGATTTTGATAGCAAAAAGTTGCTAGGCTGATTTGATTTGTTGTTTTTTGGAGGGGTTTGGTGGAATTGTGTCTTGCCAAAATACTTCAATGATGTCCACCAAATGACCTCAACTCCTTGCTGGGCTATTGGGTCGACGACCTTGCCATTCTCTTCTGCCGAAAATGTCTTGGCTGATGTTACATACTTCTCTTATTCCCAATCTGTCCACCAATCACTTTGTTAAGCACCCTGCACATAATGCCCAAGTCACGTGGCAAGTTCACTAAGTTTCTGGCATATTGCATATTTATTTGAGAAGTCAAAGTATTATAAGTTTATAACAATAATCCCACTCTTCCTAGTTAGTGGCTTCGGCATGACATGCATAAGCATTTTTCTTTCTTCTTTTTCGACAAGCATTGCAGATTCATGCCACCAAAGCCTTCCTCCAATCTTTTTCTTAAGATAACCAAACTTGATCTATTTAGAAACCACTCATAATAATATCAATATTATGGGAATACTAAATAAACACCAAACACCATTTGTAGGGCCTTTAATTCTTTCAATTTTGGGAGGTGTTAAATAGGGTACATACACATGTTTACGCTGTTATGGTTTCACAAATTTTTTTTTTTCTTTCAATGTTATAAGGAATTAAGAACATAAGAATTTGAGATTTTGATAAAAAATAAAGAAACTGATGATTGTTTGAAAATCTGGAGAAACTTGGTTGAGAAATCATTTTTCCCATCACTTTCATATTTTGCCCTTGAGGAGATGTTGATTGTGTTGAGATTCTTTTACTAAAAGACCATATCCCATGATTTGGGAGGTTACAAACTTACAATAATCCTTGATATTCCTGAAATGGTTTTTTTTTTTTGGGACAAGCGTACACTACCGAGTACGTGTTATGTTACATTGTTACCGAGAACTGAGTGGCAGCAGTCGTAATTTCTGAAACCACACGGGTCATTACCGTAAAACGCCCTCCAAAATGGCGCCAGTTTTATGTTTCCCGCGCGCCCCAATGTCCGTCTTCAAATTTCTCCAAAAACCCTAACCCCTTCTTCTCCGCTCGCTCTCTCTCTCTCTCTCTCTCTCTCTCTCTCTCTCTCTCTCTCTCTCTCTCTCTCATAAAACGGTGTATCTGTATATTTATCAGTCTCTCTGTCCGTTATCGTAATAGTAGAAGAAGAATAAGACGAAGGAGGTTAAAGAAGAATGTTTTATTCGCAGACGTTTTTGGCTCGGAAGGGCCCGTTGGGAACAGTATGGTGCGCAGCGCATCTGCAGCACAGGCTCAAGAAATCCCATTACACCTCCACCGACATCCTCTCCACCGTTGGTCCGTACAAACTTTTCTTTGCCTTCAATAATTTTTTTTTTTTTTTTTTT
>QANW01006725.1:368331-401117 GCA_003254865.1 Dryas drummondii
TTTTTTTTTTGGTCAAAGGTGATTCATTAAAGCCCAACAAGGCAAAGAAAACGAACAGAAGAAAGGCCCATGGCCAGCGTCGCTACAGCAAAGAGGAAACGACATAAAAAAGAAACAACAAGGAAGAAAGGTGATAAAGGGAGCTATTTTCGATCCAGACAGAGAGACTAGATCGAAGGAGCTACCCCATCACTCATAGCACTAAAACTTGGAGGTCCAGGAAGGCCATCACGGGATAAAATGCGAACAAAGGAGGAAAGGGGTCGTTGGACCCAATTTGAGGGGCACATCCTCCGTCGAGATTGCGTAGCGATGAAGTCCGCCGCGATATTGATACTCCTGGGAATCCACTTCCAGGCTGAAGAACAAAAGGAAGCCGACGAACGTTTTATCGCTTCAATGATTGTAAAGATTCGTCAATTGCAGTTCGAAGCATACCCAGTGATGCTCTGAATTAACTCCTTGTTATTGGCTTCAAAAATGACATTAGAAAAGTTGCTAGTCTGGGCAAGGTTCACCGCCTCCCAAGCTGCCATTGCTTCCGCTTCCAAAGGGGATGATGCCGAAGCATGTTTCGCCACACAGCCACAGAGATTCCCTAAGTGGTTCCTTGCAACTACACCCATCCCTGCTTCCAACGAAGTGGGGTCCCAAGCTCCGTCAATATTAAGCTCGTATTGTTTCTTTGGCCAAAAAAAAAAGTCTCGTATAGTTTCTTAGTAGTTGTAATTCAGTAACAAATTCTTAATTTTGTCAATTTTTTTAATAAAAATATAGTACGGGAAGTACATGAGTGATTATATTTTAGGCTTTAGGTAATTTAACTTTATTAACATTATTTATAATACCCTAAATTGTGTACGGCACATTATTTGTGTTGACCAAATTGACAAAATTAAGGACAATGACCATTTTTTTTGGTAAAATGAAGGCCTTACATCCCAAACAACACAAAACTAGTCTGGAATCACCCTAGAACTAGCAAGACCAGGTCAAACGGCCTCAAAACAACTTACAAACATAGGGGATAATCAAGATTACCCAAGCCACAAGTTATCTCAAATCTTATTTCCAAAACAATCTACAAATATTTTTTCCATTAATTGTGATTTCTTACCTAATTATTATTTAATGTAATATTTCATATTATATTTTCTTTATTGTTTTCCTTTGACTGCAAGAAACCTTAGGCTATTTAAGCAAAGATTTGTGATGGTCATGTTTAGTTTTTTATGATTAATAGATAATACAGTAACTATTTTGTTTTCCTTTACTTCTGTGTCTAGTTCTCTTTGAGTTGGTGGCTATAACCTGATCCCCATCATTTGTTATCAGAGCATGGTTGGTGTTTGTTCAAACAATGAACTCCATGACTGACAACATGCGTGGTTGAGGGGTTTTCGTATGGAGGCTTGTAACAACTCTAATGACGACATGGAAGAGATTAAAATGATGATTCAACAACTTACGGGTTGTATCGCTTGCATCGAAGCTTGACGCTAGGGTGGTAAGTGTTTTGACGGGGAGGGAGGCGTTAGCCTTTATCATCAACGTATCACTTGCATCAAAACTCTAGACCAAGACTGTGAGGGTTTCAATGGGGAGGGAGACATTGACCCTTTTCATCACCTCGCTTCATCATATGAGCATGTCGAAGAAGGACATGAAGACTAACCGTTCAATAATGACTTGGCTAGGTATTTTGAAAACGAAGGTATAAATGAGTTTAATAATTCTAGTGGATCATGTTCTTCATCAGATTTATTAAATTTAGATTTGCCTCTAAAATTTGATTATTGTGCACAAAGTGTGTGTGAGATTTGTTATGATAACTTTCAAGCAGCAGAAACTGAGAAGAAGAATCAATCAGATGATAAATTTCACTCAATTGATTTTCTTGGAACCAATATTTTTAGTTTGTAGACACCAAAGCAATTGGTTGATATTGTCAAACGTGTTGAAAGGAATTTTTGGACGCTGAGATTTATTGAAAAAAAGAAATTCGTCAATTCCAGCAATAACAAATATTCCAAATATTTGTTTATTTGGAAAGGAAGACTTCAATCGATTGCAAGCCAAATCGAGAATGGCTTTATTATCATGGAAGATTGTGCATTGATTCTCTCTAATCAATGACTCGAATTCAAGGATGAATTTTTCCCAACCAGGGGAGTCTGATGCAGGAGCATAGGGGATAATCAAGATTACCCAAGCCACAAGTTATCTAAAATCTTATTTCCAAAATAATCGGTGAATATCTTTTCCATTAATTGTGATTTCTTACCTAATTAGTATTTAATGTAATATTTCATAGGGAGATCGACTTAGAGTCCAGTTTATTTTATGAGTCTTTTTTAGACTAAAATCGTTAGTGATTTAGGGTTTTTAATTAAATCATTTTATTTTTCTTCTTTAACGGTTTTATGTTAAGTTTTAACTCCTGAATTTTGAGCTCCGCTCAAAATCCTGGAGTTAAAACTTAACATGCAACCTCTATAAAGCCCACTCTACATCCTAAAAAGGAAAATACCATTCAAATCGAGGGAGGACTTTATTATGAATTAAAATGATTTTTTTATAAATTAAAAGGATTTTATTATGAATTAAAAAAAATTTCTTCTAAATTAAAGGATTTTATTATGAATTAAAAGAATTTTCTTACAAATTTTAAAACATCTCCGGTCTCCATTTAAAAACCGTTTTTCTAAAGAACTCAAGTCTAATTATCTCTATTTCATATTATATTAATTTTTTTATTGTTTTCTTTTGATTGCAAAGAACCTTAGGCTATTTAAGCCAAGATTTATGATGGTCCTGTTTAGTTTTTTATGATTAATAAAAGTATACATCAGTTATTTTAGTCGCAGGCAAGAGTGCCTTATCTTTTACTCTTGTGTCGAGTTTTCTTTGAGTTGGTGGCTATATTCGAAACATGATCCTTATCAAGGAGCATAACTCACAAAGACCTTATTAGCCTTATACCATTTAACAACAAACTTCAAAATAATATTATGAGGCAAGAAAGGCATTCTAAACCCTGTGCTAAATATAATTCTACATCGCCAAATCCAGATATGTCATAAGGTAGCAGAGATGTAATACCAAGGGACACCATTAAGCACGAGAGACTATGACTTCAAATTGCACAACAACCAATCCTCAAAACTACAAACAAGAGAGTCAAAGAACTCTTGGCAATAGTTGTTGATTAAAACAAATTTGAAGAAATTAAATACGTAACCTTAAATTGCAGTTCCTATAAAGCTATAACACTAGACCTATTTTTGTAGTAGCATTGCTATATGAACGCCCCATTCTCCTCCAATTACACTCCTCGCTTTTTTTATTTAGTGAATTACAATTTTAGCTCAAACTTAAATGATCATAAGGAGTAAGGACAACCCACCCCAACCCAACCACATTAAGTCTTGACCCGTCTCGACCTTGACCCCACCACCGCTACCATGGACTGCCAGCGACAATGGAGGCAGGTGATGGGTCAGAGGGTTATTGGGTTTTGGTTTTTGGTTTTTGGTTTTTGATTTTTTTTTCTTGTGAAATGACAATATTTTAAGAATTTTTTGAATAAACTAAAAAGAAAAAAAAGCGTGAGATTTGAAAGGAGTATGTAGTGAGAGAAATATGAGTGTTCATATAATAGCCCTCTTTTGCGGTGATAAAATTAGCAAAATTAAAACTATAAGAATCTAAGTCTTTTTTTCTTTTGGGTAATTTTGTGAAATAATTCATTTAAATGCTTGAATTACTTTTTTAACTATTAGCTCCAAAACTAATATTTTTTTACTCTTTAAACACTTTTAGAACCAAAATACCCTTTAAGTCGCTAGGTTCGTCCTCATATCGACCATATGGTGACGAACCATCGACTATATGTTAACAAAAAAAATCAACTTTTATATAATGGGTGTAAGAGGACAATGAAGCTTCATTCAAATTTCAGATATGAAACAAAAAAATTTTAGATTTGGAACTTAAAATATTTTCCTCAGGAAAAATTATAGGGTATAATCGATATACCATCACATGGTATAACAAATTCAACGTGTAAGGGTATTATTGGATGATGTGTTTATATTAGTAGGGTATAGTATTAATAACATTCACTCATATTATAACACATAAACTGGTTATATCACGTATTAATATATCAGTTATACAAAATAATTTCTCCTTCCTTAATCACTTTAAATCAACTTACCCCACAAAACCAACAGGTAAATCTTATCATCCAGGCTGGTGTGTCGTACTCCAAACCATTGGATTATTTGGATGATTCAGATTTTATTGAATGTAGAGAACAGCACAATTCCAAATGGCAGAGGATCAAGACCCCAACTAGATAATGTGATAATGAAATTGAAGCTTCCTCAGTTGCATTCCCTCTCTCTCTCTCTCTCTCTCTCTCTCTCTCTCTCTCTCTCTCTCCGCTCTAAAACCCCATTCACTTTGCTTTCTCTGGTTCACTCCCAATTAACCCAAAAGAAATGGCTACAATCTCCTCCCTATTGTCACCACCCAATCTCCTTCACCACCCCACAAAACCCACCAAAACCGCACCAAAACTGTCCCTCCAAATCCTCAAACCAACCCCATTTCATGGCCTTCACAAACTCACTTCTTCTTATCTGATTCTGACCTCCAGAGAATACTCACAGAGACTCTATGCTGTTGCCGATGAAGTCTCAGCCGACCCAGCTTCTAAGGCGGCGAGGAGACTTTACATTGGTAACATTCCCAGGACTGTGGATAATGCTGAGCTTACCAAAATTGTTGAAGAACACGGTGCTGTAGAGAAGGCTGAGGTATTTGGTTATCCCCATCTTCTTTCTGTCTCTTTTTGTGTTTTTTCATGCATTTTATTTCATTTTTTCTGTTTTTAATTGTTGGGTTATTGAAGATTTGAGAGCTCAGCTTGATAAGTATTTGGTACTTGGTAGCCACTACATTTTTTGTTTGTGCTAATATTGGTATTGAATTTGCTGATGAAACGCTTTCCTGATATTCTTAATTTTGTTGATGAGACGATTTGGTGATCTTCTTTAATTATCTTTGTCATTGATAGTCAAACAATTTACTATTTTCATGCTTAAGCATGCTTTAATTATACTATATTTCAGATTAATGAGGATTTGCTAGTAACAGAATTAGCTTTAACAAGAAAATATTGGCTGAAGTATATTAAATGCTTAAATTGCAAGGTGTCTATATATTTTTTCCCCTTCAACAAATAGAATGCTTTTCCAATTTGAGTTGGCCTTATTATAAAAAAGAAAAAAGAGATGACTTTATTTCCTTCCTTTTGGTCATAGGTGATGTATGATAAGTACTCTGGAAGAAGTCGCCGATTTGCATTTGTTACGATGAAGACTGTTGAAGATGCAAATGCTGTAGTTGAGAAACTGAATGGAACTGTAAGTATTGTATTGCCAAGCTTCATAGGTTTATATGGATTATGAACACTGTTAAAGACGGATTAATCACATCTAGTATATTTCCTCGGTGCTCTATTAGCACTTTTTCATTTTCTTTAGTTTGATTTGTTATTTGCCAAACCCTAATTAGTTCCATCTGCTCATCTGCTTGTTAATGCAGGAGATTGGAGGACGTGAGATCAAAGTAAACATAACTGAGAAACCCCTGCTACAAGCAGATTTGTCACTTATCCAGGCAGAAGAGTCACAATTCATTGACAGCCCCCACAAAGTTTATATTGGAAATCTTGCCAAGACAGTGACTACAGATACACTCAAAAATCTTTTCTCTGAGAAGGGAAAAGTTCTTAGTGCAAAGGTTTCCCGGGTTCCAGGGACCTCAAAGTCTACTGGATTTGGGTTTGTTTCTTTCTCCTCAGAGGAGGATGTAGAAGTTGCCATCTCATCATTCAACAATACTGTAAGTTTCTTGCTGCTGTTTTATGAATCTATCTATGCATACGTATATATGGATGTTATCTTTGATATACTCGAGCCCATTTGTTCCTATTCTTTCTTCTATGTGTACTTATGGCAGTTTCATGCACTTCTTGACTATAGAACATATGACAGGCAACATTAACCATTGTTGAAAATGTTATTGCAAATCATGGCTATACTCTATATTTGCATTTATACAGGATACGTATATATGTATATATCCTTTTTATCTAACTTAATTTCATTGTTTAGTGTTCTTAGGTTCACAAATGTTCCTCACTCCTGTGTTTTCACATATTTCAAAGGCATCATTTTTGTTCCATTGTTTTTCTTTATTGAACTAATGACATTAAATAAAAATTGCAATAGCCCAAAATGTAGAATTACTTGTCAATTATTGAATTTGCATGTGCATGGAATTTCATTTCTAGTTTCTCCTGTTGTCTGCATAATTTCCTCGGCTAATTCTTGTATAGCAATATCCCATCTCATCCTCCATAATGTATGCTTTCGTTGTGATTTCTGTCCTGCTTATTTTCACAATTTACTCATAATGTATGGTGGCTATGTTTTCATTGGGATGGATGCTTAAAAAAATTGTATTCATTGGGATGGATTATGCTTTCCTCTTGAATTTCATGGAAATGATCATTCCTTTGTTGTACATAATTGAAACTGTTTTGAGCATTTGTTTGCATAGCAGTTGGATTTGTTGCTATCTATTGCTTATTGTTCATTGCAGTTATTCGAAGGCCAACAAATTCGCGTAAACAAGGCATAGAAAAAGCTGGCAGAACTCTTGGGTTTTGTAGAGTTTGTATCTATGTATCATAACTTAGGAGAGGCAATTTATATGTGGAACACAAATCGAAGTCTATCTTTCTAGTTTCATATGGTTCTGATCTTAATGAATTTGTCATGACATGAGGTTTTGCAATCATTCCTGGTAGAGGCTGATTAGACTGGTAGTTATCAAAAAAGCATATGATATGACATAATCGGTGCCTTTGATCATCGTTCTCTTCCAAAGGGGGATTTAACAAGCTAATCCAAGTCTGGCGTGTTCAAGCTGGCTTGGTTGAAATTGTCGCGGATTTGAACTAGACTTGAGTGTCACTCGAGTTCAAGTAATCTTGCTCAAGCTTTTTGTTGTAGATTTAGTTGAACTTGAGCTTGTTTATTGAGTTTATAACTGTGGTTATCACTTATTTGATCAATCAATAGTTTTTCAGTTGACCATTGTTGGCTTTGTAGCACCTGTAAAACTTTGTAAAATTCAATGCATTCTGATTGTCCTTGCTGCTACTAAAATTTCTGTTCAAGATTACTTGTATAACAAGCTTTGTCCAAGATTACATCTCTTGCCACAATACATCTATATTTTGGCTTCAATCATTCCGTTCATGTTGTATAGTGGGCCAAAAAGGGTGGGTATCGCCATATTATCTTACTAATCGGTTAGCGCTAGAGCATTCTTCTATAGGAATTCTCTTTGCAGGACTTCCGTCAGACGCATATGTTTTATGGTTTTTTTTTTTCACTATTTGATCTTAAACTTGGTAGGATTTAATTATTTAGGATATAAATCATTAATCAAGACCTATTCCTTGGTTTTAACGTTCATGATTTTGATTTACCGTTCCTCGCTTAGAATTTAGGTTTTAACTCCCAAGTTTTGGGTAATTGTCCAAAACTCAAGAGTTCAAACTTAAAATACAACTTTGAACAGTAATTCTATACCTTAAAATATAAAATCATATATCCTAACATGTTAAACCATGTAAAAAATATCCTAAAAAATGACAAAATGTCATATAAATAGAAATTTGTGTTCCTTTATATATATATATATATATATATTAATAGTTGGCAAGTTCACTGGATTTTGAAAATACAAAATAATAGAAAGAAAACGATGGTAGCTGGTGTATTTCACTTAATTTGAATTTGGCATTTGCTACTAATACACAACACTGTGAGAATGACACAGTGTTTGCAAAGTCGGCTTGTCAAGAAATTTTTTTATATGACTGTAACACCACATGACATACTAACATGGTTTTACTAATTCACTCAGGTTATAACATGTGTACGATCATTAATATTTAAAATCTTAAGAAATTGTATTCATCTTTTTTAGCTATAACAATGTGGGACGCCCAAGATTGACTACAACATGCTTTGCCGTGAATGAAAGCTAGATTTCCGACCTTTTGACATGAATGTGGGCGTGCCACTATTTGGCTTGGAGTAGCCATATTAGAAAATGATCAATGAAAAAGAGAAAAATAAAATGTATTGTGCCGAATAGAAAATCTAATTTATAGCAAACAATTGTATGATAAGAAAATGAATAGAAAACTTATCTAGATTCTTTTCTTTTCTATGCAAAAAAATGACTTTTTTTGGCCAATTGCAAAAAAAAAAAAGACTTTAAACATGAACAACCAAGAAAAATAAAAGAGCTTCCCTGGCCAAAAAATAAAAAATAAATAAAAGAGCAACAAAATTTGATTAAAAGCTCATAAAAAATGACACTAATATAAAATGAATTATACTAAGAGAAAGTCTTAATAGAGCTACAAGACGGGGGATAAACATAAAAGGAAACCAACAACAACTACAAAGAAAGCCTTAAAGATTATGAAAACTAAATATTGAGAGATTTTGATAGCAAAAAGTTGCTAGGCTGATTTGATTTGTTGTTTTTTGGAGGGGTTTGGTGGAATTGTGTCTTGCCAAAATACTTCAATGATGTCCACCAAATGACCTCAACTCCTTGCTGGGCTATTGGGTCGACGACCTTGCCATTCTCTTCTGCCGAAAATGTCTTGGCTGATGTTACATACTTCTCTTATTCCCAATCTGTCCACCAATCACTTTGTTAAGCACCCTGCACATAATGCCCAAGTCACGTGGCAAGTTCACTAAGTTTCTGGCATATTGCATATTTATTTGAGAAGTCAAAGTATTATAAGTTTATAACAATAATCCCACTCTTCCTAGTTAGTGGCTTCGGCATGACATGCATAAGCATTTTTCTTTCTTCTTTTTCGACAAGCATTGCAGATTCATGCCACCAAAGCCTTCCTCCAATCTTTTTCTTAAGATAACCAAACTTGATCTATTTAGAAACCACTCATAATAATATCAATATTATGGGAATACTAAATAAACACCAAACACCATTTGTAGGGCCTTTAATTCTTTCAATTTTGGGAGGTGTTAAATAGGGTACATACACATGTTTACGCTGTTATGGTTTCACAAATTTTTTTTTTTCTTTCAATGTTATAAGGAATTAAGAACATAAGAATTTGAGATTTTGATAAAAAATAAAGAAACTGATGATTGTTTGAAAATCTGGAGAAACTTGGTTGAGAAATCATTTTTCCCATCACTTTCATATTTTGCCCTTGAGGAGATGTTGATTGTGTTGAGATTCTTTTACTAAAAGACCATATCCCATGATTTGGGAGGTTACAAACTTACAATAATCCTTGATATTCCTGAAATGGTTTTTTTTTTTTGGGACAAGCGTACACTACCGAGTACGTGTTATGTTACATTGTTACCGAGAACTGAGTGGCAGCAGTCGTAATTTCTGAAACCACACGGGTCATTACCGTAAAACGCCCTCCAAAATGGCGCCAGTTTTATGTTTCCCGCGCGCCCCAATGTCCGTCTTCAAATTTCTCCAAAAACCCTAACCCCTTCTTCTCCGCTCGCTCTCTCTCTCTCTCTCTCTCTCTCTCTCTCTCTCTCTCTCTCTCTCTCTCTCTCATAAAACGGTGTATCTGTATATTTATCAGTCTCTCTGTCCGTTATCGTAATAGTAGAAGAAGAATAAGACGAAGGAGGTTAAAGAAGAATGTTTTATTCGCAGACGTTTTTGGCTCGGAAGGGCCCGTTGGGAACAGTATGGTGCGCAGCGCATCTGCAGCACAGGCTCAAGAAATCCCATTACACCTCCACCGACATCCTCTCCACCGTTGGTCCGTACAAACTTTTCTTTGCCTTCAATAATTTTTTTTTTTTTTTTTATTTGGGGGGTGGGGAAGGGGTCTGAAACGCTTAATCCAATGCTACTTGTGATAAGTTTTGTGAAATTTTGATTCTTTTTCGCAATACTTTCGAAGTTTGCGGGAAAGTTTTTTCCTTTTCTTTTAATTGCCCAATTAATTAGTTGAATCTTCTGTTTTGCTTTTTAAAAGAGAAATTTTTTGTGCATAAATTTCTTGTTTTAAATTACCAACAGGCTGTAACTATCTGTTTTTTTTTTTTTTTTTTTTATTAAATTCTTATTTAAGATGCTAATGTAAACCTTTAACTTTTGTAGTTTATAGAAGTTTGTCAATCCATTATTTTTGTCTTATATGATATGCAATGCCATTCTATATTTTGTGTAATTGAACGCTTGTTTTAGTATATACTAGTATCCTTGGTTTATATCCCCATTCACATACCCATTTCACTTTTAGATTTGTTTGGCTTCAAATCACTTGGTTACTTTTTTCAACTTCCCCCTATTCTGATTTTGTTTATCACTTTTTGGGAATAATGTGTTTATTGTGGGATCAATTGCACCATCTTTTTGGGTCATATAATTGTTGGTCTATTTCTGTGTGATTTCTCATACTTGTTTCAGTTAGAACTTTATGGTCTTGCTCTTTGGTTCTCTCTTCTTTGTGTGGGTATGTTATGTTGGTTTGCATTCTTCATCTTCATCTTATTGAAACTTAAATCTTAAAGAGTGAATTGTTAACAATTTTCATATGAATGTTTCTTTTAGAACGCATCATGTATCCGGAGGTTCCTATTGCTTTGAGAATGTCAGGCCACCTTCTATTGGGTGTCGTTCGGATATACTCGAAGAAAGTCGACTATCTTTACCATGACTGTAATGTTGTTTTGATTGGCCTAAGAAAGGCCTTTGCTTCTATAGACTTGAATTTGCCAGAGAACGCAAGGCAAGCACCTGTTCAATCTATCACGTTGCCTGACACATTTGACCTTGATGCTTTGGATTTGGATGCCGACTTGTTCGGTGAGGGGTAATATTCTCCAAAGGCCCTTTTTGTCCATCTTTCTGCTCTGTTTCTAAATAGATGTATGATGCAATGATTTTGTTTCCTCAGGGCTCATGATAATAATCTCACGAGTCAGGAGGACATCACACTACAAGGTTCTAGAAGTGAATTGTTTGGAATTTTCATCTTATGTTTCTTATTTGTCCTTTTTTCTGTTTGATGAAAGTCTTAACATATTTGTATTTTATGTCACAGATCATCAAATTCCTATTGGAACAGACCGTTATGTTGCTATAACTTTTGATGAGGTTGAACATGCTTTTTATTTTTATTTTTTAAAGGCTGTTGTTTTTATATTATTGTTTGAAGTGTGTTGCATTGTTACTGACTGAAACTTCTGTTCTTTTTAGGATATCCTCATGGATCTATCACATCCAAAAGAGGTTTTTAATTCAGATGTTGCCCCTATGGATGAGGAGTATGCTTCCTAGTGCATTTGAATGTCCTATGTTGCTTTTAAATATTTATTTGAGAAAGTAGTAAAATAATTTATTATGTTTCCATGTTTACAGCATTGTCCATACACCTCTGGGTACGGGTGCTTCTAGTCCAGGTAATCAGACAGATGAACAAATGAGGCCTAGAGATGACTTTAACCCTCCAAATTTTCAAGAAACTGAGGCTCTTGGTTCAGATGTTGCTCCAATGGATGAGGAGTATGCTTCCTAGTGCATTTGAATGTCCTATGTGTGCTTTTAAATATTTTTTTGATTCTTTGAAAAAGTAGTGTAATAATTTATTATGTTTCAATGGTTACAGCATTCTCCATAGACCTCCAGGTGGCGGTGCTCCTAGCCCAGGCAATCAGACAGATGAACAAATGAGGCCTAGTGATGACTTTACTCTTCCAAATTTTCAAGAAGCTGAGGGTCTGCGTCATTTTGGTTTTCAAGATCCTGCTCCAAGTAACCAGACAGAAAACATTGATTTGAGGAATAGTCATGACAGTTCCCCTGATAATGTTCAAGAAATAGAAGTTCTGCGAAATGCTGTCCCTGATATTAGCTCAGAAACCCTCCCAGTTTCTCCCAATCACATGAATGATGTTACTGAACCACACAGATCTGTTGACCCAGCAATGAATGAGAAAGACATTCTTTCTCCAATTATGGAGGAAAATATACCTTCTGGTGGGCCATCTCCATTGTTTCAGCCAAGTTCAGGACCACTGGCTTCTGTTGCTTCTTTGCCAGAGGGTCTACAGAATATTAATGCACCTGTTTCATTTGGTGCGTACCATTCTTATTCATCATCTAACAGCTTCTGGGGATGTAAAATTCAATAAGGCTTAATTTGATCTGCCTTTGAATGTTTCTGTCTCCTGTTGCAGCAATTCAATCAACACCACCTGTTGAGCAGCCAAGAGCAAGACGAAGGAGGAGAAGGCAGTATTTTGATCAGCCCCTTGTGCTGTCTAATACGTATGGTTGCACTTATTATTCATTTTCGGGCCAATATTTCTTCTTGTATGGGTTACTGAGATAAGGTTGTGAATTTTGTAGGTTTATGAAGACGACAATTAATGATACTAGTGCTTTATTGCGTAGAAGGAGGGATCTTCCGTCCTCTTCTTTGGGTGTTTGGAAGTTGAACAACAGTTTAAGAAAGGAACAAGTATTCCTTCAGCCTTCATTAAGTGGTGAGTGGGTATTTTTCTTCATGAGTTTTCTCTTGCTCCTTGTCTACCATTTTAATGAGTTTATTTATGAGAATCTGGGTATTCGTCTGCAGGGTTGTGTTCGGATCTTTGTAACATTTTCAACAAAGACTATATATCCACAAAATCTCATTTATTTCAGGAAGCTCTTCCAGACTCTAGGGTTACAAGATCTCCTTCTCCCACAACTGAAGCTTTCTCAGAACCTAGAGTTGCCCAATCTTCTCCTCCTCTTAGAACTGAAGTGTCCATGGAGCATAGGGTTTCACAGTCTATTCCTGCCACAGAAGCTTCCCCAGAGTATAGGGGGGCGCAATCTCCTGTTACTTTGTTCGACCAAGAAATTGAACATCTTAGACATGTTGAAGAACATGATGGGGGAAATATCTTACCTGAGTTTATACCTTCACCTAGATTCATGCCTTCTCCCAGGAGAGATGACCTTACGCCTTCCCCATCTCAAACTTTAGGGTCGCCTTCAGTTCCTCCATTGGAAACAAGCAATGGAACTCGAATTCTGCAGACACCAGATCTACCAATGTCAACTGGATTTAGTGAGTCTGATTTTGAAACACCAAGGACCATATTAGAGGAGCGACTAGGTCCAGAGAACACTGGTCTTTCAGATATTCCTGAGTTAATGAATTCTGCAGAAGCAGAAGTAAGTTATTTAGTATTTGGCCTATATATGTGCTTTTATATAAATTATGTTTATCTTTGACATCATTTGCTTTTCATTTTACTGATTAGTGCCTTTTGTTGGAACTTTACAAGCCTTAAGTTCTTTGTGTGAGAGGCATTAATTTAAGATTGCCTTAAGGTAAGGCTCAGTGAAACATTATAGAGCTCAGCAAAAGAGAATCTAAGGCTTGTATAATTCCAACATTATATAAGCAGCTCACCCTATTGAGCTCTATAGTGTTTCACTGAGTCTTGAGTGAACTGTGTTCATTAAGTGCATGCATTGCTCTTCAAGGCTTATCTATATCTATTCACTTCACTAATAATAACTAAATCTATTGAATTTGAAACATTTACTAAAATTATATGCAATTATCATATCTACAATACAAGTCTTCAGCTCATATATTTTGTAAAATATGAAATAGATACATATAAAAGAAAATAAAAAAATGAAGATTAGTATGTCTCAAATATTAGTTTATTAAACTGTCTCAAACTATTGAAGACCCTTGTTCAATTTGACCTCCTTTTCCTAGTGGATTTAAAGTTCTAATGATTATGGTCCGCATGTAATTTCTTCCTCAAGTCTTTAACTACTGTTATACAGGTTGTTTTTTAGAAAAATAATCTATGTAATTATTGAATTATTTTTTTTATTCCCCGATACATGATTATGTACTTTGGACCTTCCAGGCATTTTTGTTTAATATGTGATGTAATGGTTCTTAATTTTTTTTTATCATTTTAAATAAAGTTATGAGAGGCATAGAACTTCATTTTCAAAGCATTTTCAAAGCATTTTCCACATGCAATAGGTGTATAAATGCATTAGTTCGTGGTTTCCCTTCTGAACCAGTTAACTATTAAGCATCTTTCTAAACTGTTGAAATGTTTCATTGTAGGATCTTTATTTTCTGGAAGCAGATAACAATACACCCGCAGGTAAACTCAGAAATCTTTTATTTTCTCTGTGATTTTGATGATTCTGTAAATTGTGTATGGTGCTTTTCTTGGCTACTTGTATGAATAATATTAAAGATTACCTTCAAATTCATGTTTTCTTACTTTTGTGTACACTATTTGGATGACATGTCGATGCTTATACCAGGATCTCAAGGGACACAAGGAGTTGATTCATTGTCTGTGAGAACCAGGTACTTCTCTTTCAATCCTTTCATTTCTTTATAAATAAAGGATTTTGTTAGTCATGGTATTTCTGTACTCTCAGTTGCTCAAAAAATTTGTGTTATTCTTTTTTTACCCATTTGATGCAGGGCTGTGGCTCAATATTTAAAAAGACAATCTCCTATGACCCCAACCTCAGAAGACCTATCTGGAGATCTCAGCTTGAACAAAATTTTAGAAGGAAAAAAAAGAAAGCTATGTGCTCGAATGTTTTTTGAAACACTGGTAATTTTTCAAGACATTTCTGTTAAGCTGTATTGTTTTGAATGCAAGTGCTTTTATTGGAAAGTAAACAAGGAGAATTACTCCAAGTTCTTTAGTGCAGCATGCACCTTTTAGGTACATCATGGATTTTTATGAGAAAATTGTTTGTATACATTTTAGATGTAGCATGCACAATTGACCAAAATGATTGTATATGTTTTAAGTGAAGTATGCACAATTGGGAATAATTGATGTGCATAACAACCTAGTTATTGAAAAGTAATGCTTTGAGGAAAGTCTTTTCTTAGTATAATTTCAAACAAATCTTGCTTTCTATTTTTCTTGCCTTTTCTTTTGTCCAGTTGTTTTGAGTGCCTGGAACAGGAACTTCATTTTAGTCAGTATATTGGTTTTAATATTTTTTCTGTTTCTTCCACAAGACATGTTAAGAGTCAGTTTTTGACATCTGAAACTCTTAGATGGGCACAGTGATTTAGTTTTAATTGCTATGCTATCAGCTCTGCTTTCATGTAAAAGCACTAATACTTAGCCTACATATTTTTGCCTCTTCTGATAGTTTGTGGTATCAGAATGCTTGCTATGTTGACCAATAGATGATATGGTTTTATATAGGAGCAATAATTAAAATACCAAAATTCAGAGTCAAGTTGGTAATGAGCCCTACATATGTTGTCTTGGGCCTGTTGCCATGTGCGCGTAACTATATTTTTACATGAAATTAGAAACTATTAAATTCTTCAAAATATGGGTTCATTAAATTCATTTTATCTTCAAGTTTTTCATTATATATCATTTTACCTCCACTTTTTGCTTCTGCAAATGTCATTCCGCTAATATTAGCTAGAACAATATGTGGCTTAGCAGCAGAAGTTTCTCAAGTGGATTTTACTTTTCCAAGGCTTATTAGAAAATGGTCTGTTGTGTTTCTTTCTTCTAAAATAAGCAATGTATTGGATGCGAGTATTTTGTTAAATTGGTTTATTTGCTTCTTTTATACCGTGTGAACAAGCAAAACTTGTTGGTAATGAGGAGCATTTGTTGGTATATTAATTAATATGATTGTTCATTGTAAATTTCAGGTCTTGAAGAGTAATGGTCTTGTTGATGTAGAACAAGAAGTACCTTATGGTGATATTAGTTTGACATTGACTCAAACCCTTTCGAAGGCTCAAATTTAAGATGATTTGAAGCTGTTTAATGCGCTTGGTGGATTCTCAGGTATTTGGGTGAGGATCTTATTGCTCCCAGTGAGCAGTGTTTTGACAAGCTTTTGTTGCAATGATGTTTATCGGTTAATAATTTTCTATATGCAGTTTGATATGCTGTCTTGCACACTTACAAATTATGTGAAACTAATTTGTCATTGTTGGTGTGTTGGGGTTACTTTTCTGATTTTTAACCACTTCGTAAAACTTGTGCATGATTGGCAAGTTTTGTCATATTGTGATGTTCCACTATAAAGGTGGCTAGACTGTAATCGAGGTAAATTTGGACTAAAATGTTTGGAAGATGATTTTGAAACAGAGGATTGTGTTATCTTTTTCAGAAAGCTGATTAAAATTTCCGTCACTTCAAGTCACTTCAAAGAATAATATGCAGGATGAATACAAAACAAACAAATTTAGGTTAATTAATTTACTTTTCTGTAACTTTATGGTAAAGATGTGCTCTGACAGTAGACAATAGTTTCAAGAGGCTTTAATAAAATAATAAGAGTTGAGGTTTATATTTTCATTGATTTGGGATCCGGATAAATCTAACAATAGCTGATAAGAGTTGAAGTTTATATATTTATGTTTTCATGTGGACTTTATGTTATACATTCTGTGTGAATTGGAATTGGCTTCAGCCTTTAGAAATTTCTAGGCATAACTTTATTTTCTATGAATTGCAGGCATTGCCAGGTAAAGAATAAAGAAGGGCATGCAGCATTGAGTTTGTACAGCAGTTGTAATGGAATTTTGACCTTATAGAGAAGCTTCCCAATGTGTAATTAGTGGAGGTTATGGTAAATTATTGCAGTCATGTTTTAGTGAATGATAGTTCCATCCATTTCACTATCTATAAATATAGTTTTTATATATATATCAATTTTATACAACAAAATTGAGTTTTTCATTGAATTTTCATAAGGCACTGGCTTGTCTAGCTTTGAATTATGAAGTTTTGCTGCAACAAAGTATTTTATTTTGATCATTTGTGCTATGTATTGTAATAACATAACTATGTTTTATCCTCAACGCGCTCCATTAAATTCATTAACAAGGGTCCAAGGGTGTACTTGTTCCAACTTACAAGTGATCACACAGGAACTATATTTTCGTGTTTGTTGTTTCAATCCAACGACATTACGGCAGAAAGAAAAAGAAAGTTTCAACTCAAAAATGACCATAATGCTGTGTTTGGATGAAGTTTAGAACTACATGGTAATTTTAGAATACGGGATTTAAAGTTATATAATTTGTAAAGTTTCTTGTTTGGCTAATGTATTATGGATGATGAAATTTAACAGTGATGCAAGTGGTGGTAATGGTGGGAGGTGAGGTGGTGGTCGTGACAGCGGTATTGGGATGTGGAGGTAGTGATAGTGGAATAAAACTTGCCCATCACTGGGATACCACCTGGAGAGAGAAAGAGAACGGGAGAGAGAAAGGAGAGAGAAAGAGAGAGAGAGTAGAGAGATAGAGAGAGAGAGAGAGGAAGATGAGAATATCAACTATTGGTATCTTCCAGACACGTAGGTGTGGTGAAATGAGATCGAGGCTAAAATTCAGGTAGGTCAAATATAAAAAAACCTTTTTAAAATTTAAAAATGTTTTATTTATCAAAAAACTTTATACATGTTTTATAATTTTATTGTTTTATCTTTATTATATTTGTTTGTTTCTAAAGGGTTTTTTTTTTCAAATATTTGAAAATTTAACGTCATGAAAGTGTTTGCTTTATATATATATTATTTATAATAAGTAGAGAGATGCTCTAATGAAAATGTTTCAAAAATACTATAGCTAGAGTCCATTGGAATGCTGTAGACTATTTATGTATTGGAATGTTGTAGAGTCCATTGAAGATTAAAAAATGTTTCATACATAGGAGAGCAAAATGTTTTTTTTTTTTTTTAAAAGATGAAGAAGACTTGCGGTAACTTGATCTTTGACTCTAGTGACTGTGATTGCCTCCAATCGATTGAAGTCGGAATTGGTCTCTATTCGATCTGACCTTCTTACGCATGTTAATGGTGATGTTGTTGGCAAACGGACTGAGTGTTGGAGTCCTTGTCCTGGGAAAGTTGATATACAGAGCTCTGAGCTAGCTCTTCCTTGACGGTACGACGATAGTTGTTCGCGTTGAAACTCGTAATATATTTATAATTATCCAATATCTTCAACCCAAAAAGTAGAATATAAAATCAGAAAAACAAGAAAGATACAATTGAATAATAGTAGAATATAAAAGAGTTTGCATTCTTATATTATGTAATGATTAACTATCTTCAAAATTATTTTAATATCCTCCAATATTTCAAGATGTATATCACAAAGAAGTACTAATGGTTCTTCAATTTATCTGACATGAAGGAGAAAAAATGTTAAATTATAAGTTCAAATTATCTGAATAATGACAAAAATTATAATGAGAGTCCCTCATTAGATGAAACTGGGAATCCCAAATTATAATATGTTAGCTTTCACTTCTCATGCATGAATTAGTACTCACGCCCATATTAATTCCCACTGAAGTAGTTGTCAAACGATATGCATTTCAAGAATAAGACATGCAGATATACGTGAAACTTTGAAACAACAAGATTGGCCTTTGTAAAATTAGGATTTTTTTTTTCGATTTTATTAGTACCTGCATTGAGGGTGATCAATCTTTTTATTATGTCAAATAAACAAAACCATTTTTATTTTGTCAAATAAAAAAAATCATTTTTATTCTATATATGAAAGAGTCGTATTGTACGGTATTGTACAAACTGGTGGCTTAAAGATTATCCTGCCTCAAGTGATTCACTCAAGTTTGCAAAACAAGGTTGGCGCCTTAATTATTACAAATCCGGATATATTCTTTGGGAAAAACATTTAGATATATTCTGATCCTTTGCTTCCCCTTCCTTGTTGGTTTTACATGTCCAAACTTATGTCACTGAAGCTTTTCATGACAACTCTTTACGACCTACGTACGTTCATTGTTGCTCATTCGCATTCATCACTGGCTAAATTTAAGGAAGCTTGTACCTAACCATCACACCGATCAGGGCTTGCGTCTTTGGGTCAATTACCTTTTCATGGCTCTTTCCACGTGGCTAGTTTTATTAAGTTAAACATGGATGGAGCTGCCCATACAATGGTAACATCAAAGAATTTAGCCATCTATCCCAAACTAATTGGTAACGGGAGTAGTAGCCTAAATCCTTATAAGCCACTAGCAAGACCCTCACATCTTCAATGTGAGATTTCTCTCAACACGTCCCCGCACGTGTGACGTCATTTAAGCGTAACACGTGAACAATTTATATTGGGTGACGTAGGAGCACGTATAGCCGTTAGACGCATCACGTGAATAACCTGATACCATAAAAAAATCTAGGCATACATTCCAAAACCAATTGGCAATAGGAGGAATAGCCTAAATCCTTATAAGTCACTAGCAAGGCCCTCACATTTTCAATGTGAGATTTCTCTCAACAGTTCTCAGAGGTTTGGGTGTATTAGAGACGATCATGGCTTACTAATTGTTGTTGCCTCAGAGAGTGTGTTTGGCTCTTTCTCACCTATGGCAGCTAGTAGAGATTAAGGCAGCATCTTGCTAACATGACCAAAAGCGCAACGAATTTGATGATTTAATGAACATAATTGCTAACATGTTTTTGAATTGCAACAATTTGTAAAATACATAACCAAAACCAGAACAATTAAACTACAATGACGAAATTAAAATTTAGCTCAAACTATAGGGACTAAGGGTTGTTTGGTTCAAGTTTTGGAAGGGTGAGAATGAGAAAAATAATTTTATTCCCATATTTGGTAAGTGCATACATGAGAAATTAATTGTTTCTTGGCCCATGGGAATCTAATGCTCCCAAATGGGGGAAAATGAATCACTCCTCCCAGTTTGGGTTTTGTTTTTCCTACCCTTGAGAAATTATTTATTACACTTTTTATAGACAATTATAGCCCTTTTAATATTTGATAATACTAATTTTATCCACAATAAACTCTTCACATTATGTATATAATAAATAAGGGTATAATTTGAAAAACTAAATAATTTTTATTTTCTATTATTGTATAAACCATACATGAGAATGAAAATAAAAGGGTAATTCCTATTTATTTTCCCAACATTATCAAACACAAGAATGAAAATCTTAGGGCCCGTCTGGTAACGTTTTACAGAACAATTTTCTAAAAACTGTATTGTAAAATGAAAATGACAAATTAAATTTTGCATTCTCAAAATATGAGAAGACGTCTGGTAGTGTAATTGAAATACAATTATATAAAACAAAAATAATAAAAACACATTTGGTATTAACCAATTATTACAACTAAATAATTATATTCATAAAAGATATTAATCATAAATTATTATTAATCAATTTCATAAATATATAATTAAAAAAAAAAGTTTCATAAAACCCAACACACCTCGGTCAGCACAACTACCTCGGAGGTGGAAGAGTTGTTGGTGACCGTATTATTAATGGAGACAACACTGCATGCATCTATGATTTAGTTGAACATATGTATTTTCTTTATGTAAGCGTTGTTAAAGTTCGTGAGATTCATGTCATGGATGTTACGGGGAGTCTTGATCTGTTTATTGAAGCGGGAATTGAAAACTATAGATGGATTATAAAGTATATATTTTGAGAGATGGGTAGAGAGAGAGAGATGAGACATGAAGAGAGATGGGTGAGGTGAGTAGCGGCGGGGGGTAGGGCTGCCGCCGGAGGTGGGTCTGGCTAAGTGAGGAGGAGGTGCAGATCACATGTTTTTTCATTTTTTTTCTTTGTATCTGTGTTCTTTATGTTTTCTAAATTCACTGAAAACATCATTTAGTCGTTTTCTGAATTTATACTGTAAACTAAAAATTCTATTTTGTGTTTTTCAAAAACTGTTTTCTCAATACGACAACCAAACGCATTTTTGTCATTTTTTGAATTTGTAAAATGAAAAACCGTTTTATAAAATGTTACCAAACGCACTCTTATATTCTCTCTTCCCTTAGAAAAATGCATAGAAATTAATAAATCAATTTCGTGTTATGCCCTCAAAGTAAAATTTATTAGTCTTTTGTTTTTTTTTTTTCTTATAACAAACACGCGTCAATTATGCTGAGTATGCTTCAAGGTCTGTTACACATCGTGTTTTGATGAAAATTAATATCCCAGCAGAAAAGCTCCCGTCTCCAAATTAATGCTTTTTTATGTAATGAACATTAATCCTTCTTTTCAACCCATTCTTCCATTTTGACGAGGAAAATACTTTAATAATAGATCCTTGATTACGTCTATGATATGGACATCACATGACATATAAAACATATTTAACAGTTTACAAATTCTAAGGGTTAAAAATGTGTTCATATGTTATAGGGTCTAGATTATTAGCACAAAATGTAAATGCAAAAGCTCCTTGATTAGACAAAAGTAATCACAATTAAGATTAAGTAGGTTCGGGATCCATGTTGCTGAAGCTCAAATAATATTAAAATCCTGCCCACAAAAAGAATCACAAGGATGAAACTTTCTCTTCCAGGGATTCTTTAACTGCCTTCAAGAGTAATGGCATTAATTTCTGATTGGTAACGATTATGCCAGTTTCAACATCGAGATATTTCCCTTTCGAAAAATCCAACGGGTTCCCTGCAGCATCCGTGACCACACCCCCAGCTTCTGTAAAATTTTGTGTAAAAACAGGCGTCAGAAAAGCAAGAAAAAGTTTTCAGTTCTTAATTCTCTATCACTGCAACTAGAAAACAAGAACATCTCAGCATAAAACCAATGAATACACGTAACGAGACATCTTTTCTTCCCAGAACTAAACACGGAATGAAACTAACAAAATCCAACATAAGAAATCTTATTTATGGTTTGATATGCTATCCACAGAGATTTAAGTAACCATCATTCAACTGTTGCTGCTCTCTTAGCAGGAACGACTCTGTCTAAGCTTAAGAAATATTCCAACTTAGTATATTATGTGAAGTGAACAACATAGCATGATAGGAGGGACGGAATTTCCTTTTGAAAACAGCGAAATGCCCCTTTTATTGGGTTCATAACTGATGTGGGGTTTTATATATCAACTTTGGGATTAACAAATTAAAAGGAAACTGACTCCAATTTTTTGAGACTTGAAAATTAAATGCAAAAGAAAATCATTTACTTTGATGGTTCTTTTTCATCCTGTTATCTTTATGCATGAACTCCTCAATCCGTGTCTACATAGTGTTCTATCTGAATGCCTTACTGTACACAGCCATAATTATGAGCTAGAAATGATATGTCTAATCGTTGCAGCCTGGGAATGCATGATCTAAACATTATCTAGATCCACCACAAGTTGAACATTATAATCTCAAACCCATCCCAACCCCCATTCATTTCATCCTCTCCTAAAAGGGATCAGAGGTTGCAGCCTTGCAGGTTATCCTATAAGCATGGTCTATTACCATGCCCACACCTCCTAAATTCAGAGAAGACATGAGAAGAAAGAACAATGTAAAGAATAGCTTCTTTACCAGTCACAACAATGCACCCAGCAGCATGATCCCATATTTTCTCGCGATATCCTTTATGGGGGAAACGAAGATATATTGCTCCATCTCCTCTGGAAAGTGCCCCATACTTTGCCTGGCTGTCAATTCTTACTGGCGGGGCTTTGACGCCAAGTTTCTGTTCTTAACAATGTTTTATTAAGAATATTCAATAGAGAGCAAACAAAATCAATATTGTTAAAGTGGAAAGAGAAATGCAGTACAGTACCTTAGCTATGGTGCTAGACAAGTCATGCGAGGAGTGTGCTGCTTCAAAAGACTCAAATAATGAAGCTTCTTCAGGATTTTCAGTAGCACTGACATGCACCTGAAAGGGACCAAAAAGATTCCTTGTCAAACCTTTTCAAATGTAGAGTACAATGAATTAACTTTATATAAGTGCTGACCTTTATGGGTGAAGAACCATCCAGTGGCTGCATATATGTTCCTGTACCAACTTTAGCAAAGAAAAGGCAACCAACTTTATCATGTGAAGAATGCTGATTATCACCACTGATAGATGCCAGAGGAAGATTTGGGCAGGCCAGGACACCCAACACAACTCGTCCCTCATCCAGCAATGCCAATGCAATAGCATATTGGTCTCCTCTAAGAAACCTACAACACAATCTCAGAGTAAGCTAATATTACATGGTAGGATTATAAGCATATAAAATCAATATGGAGCACATGGTTAGCAAGAGAATCGAAATTAAACTTTAAACTAATAGTTAGGATAGGTAATAAAGCCAGATGAACCAAAGCAAACAAATTTTAACAAACTACAAACTCCCAGAATATATATTTAATATATATACATCAAAAGGGGCTTCCTCAATAAACCGCCAAATCTTGACCACTATGCCTAATTATAATTACTGTCACAACCTAATAGAACTCTCTCTTTAATACCACTCAAATGTATTGAACTTTTCCACATGGAGATTTATGTCCTCAATGATGGAAAACAAATAATTTTTGAACTGGACATTTGGCTTTACATCTTAATTAGTTTTTCGAATTGAAAATTAAACACAGTAAAAATGTATAAAAGTTGTTGTGAAAATAACCAAATTTAAAACACACAAGTGCTTGAGATCACATTGAAAAAGCTAAAAGTAAAAAGATGATAAATGATCACTTAAATGGAATAGACCATAGTCTTCTACAAAGAAAAGGACTTTCGTAGCACCCAAAAGGGAATTACAACTTAGTTCAAATTAATGCATGACTGTTTGTTAGGAGCCTGAAATTTTGGCATGTTGACCAAGAGATTAATAGCTTTGAGATAATTCCATGCATGCAATGTGGGCGACCCATACATCGCAGAACAGAATATCAAATTTAATGTATTTCAGTACCAGATTTACACTCATCAATTCATGTTACATGCATCAAGCATGCATGCAAGACATAAGTGATGTAGGACAACCTAGGGGTTTCTAAATGCATGAAACACCGACTGAACCAGATTAGCAAACTACGAATGAAAACTGAATAATAACAATTGATGAATGATATGAAATGCAAATATGAAAGCTGAGGTGAAAAGTAAATAACAAATCAACAATGTGAATTAAAGACGAGAAAATAGAAAGTCCAAGTCAAGGTAAGAAATCACCATAGGACTCCACGGTTCTCAAAAGGAAACTGCAGACCTTGAGTAAAGCCCTTGAGTAGCAGTTTAGACCCCGACCAATGCTTCTGTTTGGAAATTCTGGTTCAAGCTTTGTTTAAGATGTATGAAGGTGAGGTATTAGGTTTTGATCTGTGGTTGTGGGGGTTGGGGTTAATTATTCTGGGAATAGAGAAGGGAAAGAAAGAAATAGAAGAATCTGGACTCACTCCAGCAAAGGATTCTTGGAATCACACCAAGAATTCTCACGAATCACTTGAGAGACGGTGTTTGAACAAAACTCAAAGCAATTTTCATTAACTGATATCCAGTAGTACAAAGAGGCCCTTATATAGGGACTGGAGATACAAAGAACCTAGAAATAAACTAGGTAAAAATGACCCTTATTAATGACTTCCAACAATCCCAAAAGGCTAATTAATGACTCACACAAACAGAGAACTTGTGCCTTAAAAAATCAAAAGACATGACCCAAAACAATGAACACTCTCCAACAACTATAAGACTCCAGAATATGCAAGTGATAATTAAAGACTTCAACAACTAGAAGACTCCAGAATATGAAAATAATAATTTACAACTCCTCTAGAAGACTAATATTTGTTCCAACGTCGCTGCCTCACATAAGTCTTCATCTGATATCCATCAAAAAGAGGCAGAGATGTTCAGCAAGGGTAATCAAAGAGTATGTAAATCAAATGGGTGAAGAAATAAAATGGTCAGAATGATAATAACATCAATCAATTACAATTTTCAATTTGACATTAAAAAGCATTCTTCCCAACCCTTAACTAATCCTTTAAGGGACAACTATCTTGCAACTGCCAAGAGCTAGTCGAATATTAAGTCCAGAAGCTTACCCTTTGGTACCGTCTATTGGATCTAAAATCCAGTGCCGGCCACAAGAACCACCTTCAGATTTGCCACTGTCAATAGCCCTAAGAACATCTTCAGTGGTTAAGTTAGAAACCCGATAATAGTCATTATTAGCAAGAGTATCATTAACAAGTCCTGTGATGCGCTCTAGTGTTGCTTGGCCACTGTCTTTGCGAAGATCTCCTGAGTCCTAGAGAAATTTAAAAGTTGGAAGAAGGATTACAATTCAAGGGAGAAAAAAAAAAAAAAAAGTTGCTTCATGTCTCTTTATTCTGCAAAAATTTACATATTCACCTCCTCAGCCACTAGTGAGAATGGTTCAGAAGGAAGTTCCCTTTCCAGTGCAAAACTAACAAGAGCCTGTGAACCTGGGAATCACAATTAAGCAACAGAAAAAGGAAGGTAGTCATTTACACTTTCCTTTATATCAAACCTAATAGTTGAATTAAGTGAAAGAAGTACAGAAATCACAAACACCATGACTGAAGTACTTAATAGTAAAATGTAGTTGTGTGAGAGAGAGAGAGAGAGAGAGAGACCACAATCCTGGGGCTTATGTGCAATCCACTTAAAAGACCTAATTTTATTAATAGAAATACAATGTGCTCCATTTGCAGAACATTCATGGGTAGTATAGATTGCAATCATTGCATGTAAAAACAAAGACAATGGGAGAGAAAGCATAAAAGCTTGGGGAAATGAAATGGAGGAGTCCATACAAGGAATCATGATATAACCCTGACGATATTACCATAATTATAAAAATTCATGCATGCCTAGCAAATTTATGGACAAGGTCATTCTTATACTGAGACAACCTGACAATTTTTCAAATCTCGAGTGTGTGATAAAATGTGTACTATACTCTTATGCCATCATATAAACCTTCCACTAAGCATGAAGGCCATGGTAAGGCAGATTAAGAAAATTCACAAGTATATACAGTTTCTTTCGGTGAATGAAGGGATGCAGAATTAACATACATCTTTGGGAATGTTGCATTTACATCTCTTCCTTTGTTATTTCAGAAAAACACATTTATGTCTAGTATACCACTACTGATCATTTAACTTCCTTACACACCAGCTACGGGCTAGAATATAAACTACTTTTGGGAAATGCATAATGAGACAGGAAGATACTCAGTGTGAAGTAATGTAAGTTTTGATAAAAAAAAAAAAAAATTCTCATAATCTATAAAGTATTTAGATATATGGACCTCTTGAATATAAGCATACCATTTTCATTATGTCCATGCAAATGTTGTATTTACTTCTCGGCTTTTACCAGATAAACACATATATGGCTAGTATACCAATGTCCGTTGCTTGCTCTGTCCATGAATACCATCCTATGAATACTATCTTCTAGCTTCTGTATGGGTTAATTTCTATGCGAATCATATAACTTCCATTCACACCAGCTAGGCTATTATAGAAACTCCTTTGGGGGAATACTTAATGAGACAGGAAGATACTCAGTGTGGAACTCTTGGCCACAGAGCACAAGCACAGCTCAATGGTCACTATACAAAGGGAAAAAGTGAAAAACCAAAGTACGCATTATAAATGCATCTAACTGCAATTTGTCATCCTTGCATGGACATAAAGAGAATATAAGATATGGGTAATAAGCATATAATTATGGTGAACCATATAATTTTGAATTTCATATCAGGTAATAAGCCTCAAGCAGTGGTCTAAAGCCTTTTAGAAATTTCTTCTGGTTAAATCCAGTGGCAAGATGTTTGAGTTCACATTTTAGTAGAATGGCTGTATTTATATTCTAAAGTGAATTAAAACACAAGTTCAAGAAAACCTAGTATCAAATCTATTCAAGAAAACCCTGCCACTAAATTGAGGAGGGGAATACCAAATGCTTCTCCAATGGTATGATCTAGGTGCAAAAGCTTCTCACAACAATTATTTTTCCTTTTTCTAGAAACCAAATGCCCTGACATATTAGCTCGGGTGGCAAAAGAGTGGGGTGAGGTAGGGGTAGTCTATAGATTTGAATCTTGCTCGCAATAACAATTTAGCAATACAAAATTCTTTAGTAGATCATGCTTCCATACAAAAAGCCTAATATGGGGCAATAAGATAGCTTCTAAGCCATCTTCAGATAAAATTTTCCCTTTAAATATCAAGATGCCTATGATTAATTATAAAACCCCCAAAAGAGTATAAATAGATTGTATGTAACTGAAAAGCATTCACAGAAGAGTCTGAAAATAAACCATAATCGGCCACTGTGACAGGACTTTTATCTGATTTTGAATGAACATCTGACTGCAACAGCGCCCTTTGCACCTTCTGAAGCAAATGAAACCAATAATTAATAAATCGATTTGCAATAACATAATATATTGCTTAACCACTACATAAGTATCATGCTATGTAAACAAAGTAAAGACAAAGTAATACCCTTTGTAAAATCATGCTATGTAAACAAAGTATCTGCTATTATGATGAAAAATCTAGGCTCTGGGGTTTGCTCTAAAATAATGATTTTCAGTCCTAAATATCTAAATCATCTATGAAGGAAGAGAAGTTCCAATATTGCACAGAAGGAGAGAACAGAAAAAGTCTGCACATATACATGGGGGGGGGGGGGGGGGGGGAGAAATATTTTGCGGATAGAAGCTTTCTTGAATTGAGATGGTACAAAACATTGAACTCACTGTCTCATAATAGCAGCAAACTATAGCTATACATAAGAAGTACAATGATATTCCATATCCATATATGCATAAAAGACAAAGAATGGCAAATTCACGACATGGGTTTTGCTTAAACAGATATTATCATTCTGAATTTTCCTCAAATCGCATTATCATCCTCAATTTACAATTTTGGTTCTGGGTTTTGCTCAAACTAACGCTTCCTTCTTAAAATTACTCATTTTCAAGCAAAAAGAGAGGAAGAGAAGGAGAGAAGAATGCCTGGCAGAGGCGAGCAGCGAGAGAGGCAGCTTTTTTGGCAGCAGCGAGCTCATTTTCGTAAGACATCGAAGAAGATGCTGCTGCTTGTATTGCTAAAGAGGCCCTTTTGGAGAATAAGAGAGAGTGCGAGAATGAGTGTGGTCTGGTGATTTTGGGCTTTGCGGGATGTGGAATTTTGGGCATTGCTCTCAAACAATTTATAGCCATCTTGTCAATAAATAAATTTTTCTTCAGGGGACCAATTGTAGTGTGATTGTTAAATAAATTTGGAGAGATAAGAAATGGCGTGGACAGGTGGTCGCCCGATTTTTCATGTTAAACAGACTACCCTTCTCTTCCCAAAAAAAAAAAAAAAAAAAAATTTACGAAAATGAGCTGACATTATATCCATTTTCAGTTGATGATGCGACATTCAAAGTGTTCCAATTAATAACTTCACTTTCATTTACGGTTCAATTAAGTACTTTCTATCAACTCTATTAGAACATCCATTAAAAATTGGTCATGTACATAAATTGATCATGTACCAAACATGATCGATTTTTAGGAGTAATTTCGTCATTTCAATCGTAAAATATATTAAAATAATAAATTTTAAATTAAAATAAGATTTTGTTTTATAAAACTATATATAAATAAATTAAAATAATAAAAATTTAAATTAAAATAATATTTAGAAAACAAAAACAAAACTTTAAATTAAATAAACTAAACTAATTAATAAAATTGAAAATTTAATTAAACCAAAAATGAAAAAAAATGAAAAAAATAAAATAAATGCAGCAACCATCCACAACCCCTCCCTCCGATCCCACCACCACTGACCAGCCACCTATCGACCACCCTCTCTACCTTTTGCATCGGCCAGCCACCACCCCATCTTCCACCACCCCATTTTCCCCCTCCATTCTATACTCTCTCTCTCTCTCTCTCTCTCTCTCTCTTACCTTCCACCACCACCGAAATCATCTATCTCTTCCTTTCTACCATGAACAGCAACCCACCACCACCATCCTCATCCTTGCACCAACACTGCCCATCACTTGCATACTAGGCTACACTGTCTATGCCATACCATGCCTTCGCCTTGCATGTTGGGCCTTGTTGCCCATGCCATGCTCGTTGCCATGCGCTGCCCTCTCCAGCCCATGGTCTTGTCTAGTGCCGGCCCTGAGCATGGGCCAATAGGTGCGACCGCCTAGGACCCAAAAGTTTTTTTTTTAAATTTTTTTTATGTATATGTATATAATATTATAATTATATATTATAAAATTAAAAAATATATATTTTTTGTTAAAAGAATTTGAAAGGTTGAAATTGAAAGGGCCTGCTGATGAGCCAGAGCCTCATCACTCATGTGATTAATGAGAAATTGTAATTTGCGTTTGAATTCTAAATCACATTTTCAATGTCTTTTCTCTCTCTCTCTCTCTCTCTCTCTCTCTCACAGACTCCTAGCAACTGAATTCTGAAATCACCTCTTCAGTCTCGCAGGCCGCATAATTGATTTTATGTTTTGAATGTTAAAGAAAAAATCCCTGTAGGATGCGACTCTCTCTTTCATTCTCTCTAACAGCAACACACTCAGTCCCAGCGAGGCAACGACTCTTTTTTGCATTTTGAATGTGTGATGGAAGTGTTCTTTTATCAATATGGCTTAGCATATAACCTTGAACCCAATTCTGGAAGTGCAAATAGAAGGCAAATTGTAAATTGAATGCTCTTAGTTTCAACTTAATTACTGGGTTGTCTATTATATTATGAAATTTTCAATACCTGCATGTTCATTTTCAAAAAGCATTATATTGAATTTATTTCACAGATGACGGATTAGAGGCCTAATTTTAAATTTTGCCCAGGGCCTCCCAAAACTCAGGGCTGACCTTGGTCTTGTCACACTATCATCTCTGCCTTATAATGTTCCTTGCAATGACATGGTTCAAGGTAGCCAACCATGCCATGACTTGTAGGGTTCTTATACATCATGCAACCCTCTATTTGGATTTGTTATTATCTACATCTAACATAATCTTAACACAAATCTTAACCTTCATCACTTCATCAATTGGACTAATCTCAGTGGCTTAATAAAGAGTATATCCCCACACTATAAAAATGTAAGGATTTGCATCGAATAGAAAAATTATAAAGCAAGCAGAGAATCACAACTTTTTCAGAACCAACCTAAAAAATCACTAGTTTCTATACCAACTAATCATACATTTGAATACTACACATGACACTAGTAGGAAAAAAAATAAAATACTAGTTAAAATAACATTTAAATACTGCACATTATTTGGCATGCAGTTATTGAGTACGTTAGTTTAATTTAGTATGATAAACCAATTAAGGTAACTAGGCAATATTCTCAAAGAAAAAAAAGGTAACTAGGTAATGATATATCTTAGTTTATAATGTGCAACATCCTTAGGTGTAGATTTCAGCTTTTCAACTCTCATAAAATCTGGCACAAAAAAATGACAAAATTATTGGACACTCCATTTATGTTTTAACAAAATTTTGTCAATAAATTGGAGGATCCTTCTCTTAAGTAGTTTTTCATGGTAGTCTTTTATGGGAGTATTTGTTGATAAATCCACATGGATTCAACAACCAACCTTGGATCGACACGTGGATGGTCAGGTCCGATTTCGGGATTGACTTTCAACGGTCAGACTTGGACTGCCACGTCATCACACAGCTTGGCATCTTCTCTGCCAGATCGGATCGGCTCATCATGACGAACCCGTCACATCCGGTCCGAGCCGATCTGACGATCTCCAAAGGGATGAGTGTTCATCCTCCCCGAGGTCATCCTAGTTCGGCTCGGCTCGGCCCATGGCGCGAACGTCTTCTTGAGACTAAGCCATAGCCAGCTACGATTTGAAGGGATCACTACCTATCAGATCGGCTCGGTTCAAACTGTCCAAACCCGATCTGATCACACATGGGTTCCATATCTATACATAAGAACTCGTGTTTGGATCGGCTCGGCACCACGCCATCACTTTGAGGATGATCACGTTGGGGTGAACCGCCATACTCAAGTGCACCTGACATGATCCTCTGACAGATGAGACTTTCCAGCTCACAACCATGACAATTGGGGCATTTCCACCTGAACTTCAATCCTTGCATTGAATGCTGCATTCAATGCAAAAGAGATGAGTAGCTGTGCATGCCGATATTTATGACTGAACGTATGGATCTCTCTCAGCCATGCAAACCAAATGCAGGTAACTTACTCTCCACACCTTCCCTTGTCTATATAAACCAAACTTATATGCACAAAAGAGGGATCCATCTATCACCAAGCAAAAAACTTTCACTCACAAAGGCTTACCAAAAGCATACTTGAACTTTCTGAGAATAAGCCCAGAACATTTGCCTTGTTCTTCCCATTCTCCCAAGTTCATCCTTTGTTCTTCCCCCCTTCCATCCAAACGCACATTACTGACTTCATCATCGGAGCGTGTTTGGCTGGTACCACACCGGTCCATCTCCTTTGATCTTGTGTTTGTGCAGGAAGATCTCAGTCAACATCCACATCATCATCCGGCAAGGCTTCTGATCAGCCAAGTCATTATATCTAAGTTGTTGCATCTGTCTTACGGAAATTTGCATTAACAGATTGACGCCGTCTGTGAGAAGATCGACTTCAGCCGTTGCGTTCATCGCCGCAAGCGCTAAGCCCTCCCTCACACAAGTCATCATGACTACCATTTTTCACGACAACAGCTCTTCTTCAGGAGAATCCCATAATGATGAACAACATCAGCCTGAGACACCTGAGAAGACGAGAAGAGCATAACCTTCCAATGCAGCAAAATCCAAAGGTCCCGCGAAGGGGAATTGGCCAGACCTCTTGCCAGAGGTGTTGTGGTCCTATCGGACTTCCTATCGTAACTCTACAAAGGAAACACTTTATGCATTGGCATTCGGAACCGATGTTGTTGTCCCGGTCGAAATGAGACTCCCTCATTCCTAACCGGCATATACGATCCGGATACCAATGACACGAGACTTCGGCTCGGCTTGGACATGATCGAGGAGAGACGAGCCGATGCTAATCTCTGCCGAGCCGCTTACCAACAGTGTAACGACCCGACCCAAATTTTCACTAGAAATTTAAATTTTTATTTAACTATGTTTTTAAGAGATTTTTTTTAAGGTGTGGAATTGCATTTTTAAAGATTATGAGATTTATTTGGAAAAAAAAAAAAGAAAAAAGAAGGGGGTTTTGATTTAAATATTTATTTTTGTTTTAATTTAAGCTTGACCAAAAGTTGACTTTTAAAATAAATGGGTTTTCGACTTTGACCTTGGGTACGTTAGATAGGTTTCGATCCCCCGAGTTCATAGACACGTAGCACGCTTCGATCCGAGTTACAGATTGGAAGATATGGACGTTTGAAGCGAGGGGCAATTTCGTAAAATGACAAATTGGGTTTAAAAATCTGATTTTTTTGAACTTTTTCTCTCTCTCTCTAGAACCTTCTCTCCCTTTCTATTTATCACCCCCGCACTCTCTCTCTCTCTCTCACTCTCGGTTTTCCTCTCTCCCGCACCCTCTCCCTTGCGCCCACCAGCCCCAGCCACCCCACTCACCATCACCGGCCACCTCTGGCCAGCCTCTGGCTCCGGCGAGCTTCCCCCAGGCGCCGACCACCCCTCTGGCCTCCTCTCTCCCCGAGTTCTCTCTCTCCTTCGCGTCTCTCTCTCTCTCTCTCTCTTCTCGGCGCGCGACACCACCAGGCCGGACCGTCCTCTCCGGCGAGTTTCCCGACCA
>QANW01006725.1:401449-437538 GCA_003254865.1 Dryas drummondii
AGTTTAATTTTAAGAAAAACTGAAATTTTGGAAGTTTATTTAGGAATCCATTTCTTGACCCCTTGGATTTCAGGTTTGGGGTAGTTCTTAGTGGTTGCTTAAATAATTTCACCCCTATTAAACCTCTGTGATTGTTTAGGATAGAAATTTTTGAGTGGGTTTGAAGAATTAGGCATTCCTTGGTTGATTTTAGAGTTGGGGCAGCCACCTTGGGTAGCACCCATAGTAACTCCGAAACACCCCACTGCCATTCGTGAAACTACGGATTATTTTGAGCATTTGTGGAGTGGGTTGTTGAGCATGGTTACGTGAGTGTGATTGGAGAAGCTGAGGTTGTTTGTAAGTTTAATTTTGAACGTTGTAAACCGTCGCGTTAGAACGAGTGACAAGCGGGATGAAGTTGAGCACACATCTACGTTTAAGTGTCTCGAGTCGGAACTAATTGTATTTATTTGATTGCTTATTCTATAGACGACACGGCTGTGACTCGTGACGATCCGACGGAGGATCGAAGCTAGGACTTTTCACAGTGAGTGGACTTTATTTTTGCAAATGCTTTTCTAAATTCATGATTTATTCATGTGGTTATTGAATTTGTTTGAGAGATAATAGAAGTTGAATTGGATCTTTGATTTNTGATTTACAGTTTTGAGATTATTTAAAAAGGGATTTGTGAAAATGTTTTTAAACTGGGGAATTCTAGAGGAAAAATCAAATTTAGAGTTTACGAAAAACTACATGCTATTCAAACTTCTATGTCCACTCACTGAGATTTTTCTCTCACGTCTTATTTATTTTAAAAATTTCCCCAGGTACGAGTGGTCGAGCCAAGAAGAACGTCGAGGCACTCTGAAATCGTGTGAAGACCTTGTAGGCTTTTAGAGTTTCCTTTTAAGGCTAATTGTATAAAGATAAAATCTAGAATGACTCTGATAACCTATGAAAATTAGTTGTATTTATCTTTGGACGGGTCTGAGACCCCTATTTGGTTGTGGTAGAGGTGGTTGCTGTATAGAAGTGCTTTTTAACAGGTTTTAAAATTTCTGGGTTAGTCCATTTTCAAGGGAGGTTCTGCCGAATTTTCGGTAGGATTTTCCTTAAATTTGGATTCCCGCAGGACCTCTCCGGGTTTCAGGGTGGAATCCGGGGGCGGTCCTGTCAAACAGAGGGTAGCCAAATACTACAACCAAAAGGTCAAACCCAGAAGCTTCAGATTGAGCAGTCTTGTCATGAAGAAGAACCCTCTTGCCATCAAGGAGAGCTGGTTCGATCCGAACTGGACCGGACCCTACAGAATCACAGGCATAGTCAAGCCTGACACTTACAACTTGGCCACTCTGGCTGGGAAGCCTCTCAAGCATAGCTGGAATGTTGAACACTTGAAAACTTATTACCAATAAAATGTAGTTAGGATCGGGGACTGTCCAACCTAACACTTTTTCCAATCAATGAAAAGATGAACACCTCTTTGACTCATCTTCTTCTATTTTCTCGAAGTAAACACTGGGGACTTTATTCCTATCCACTCCCAGAGGAAAGATCTGATTGTTTCATTTGAAAAAATAACAAACTTATAGACTCATTAGGTCTATAAACTCATGTGCTGAGTTGGCGAGCCATTTCCGACCCAATGCTCGGCATATTACAGACTCATCAGGTTTATAAACTCATGTGCCGAGCTGGCGAGCCATTTCCGGCCCAATACTCGGCATATTACAGACTCATCAGGTTTATAAACTCTTGTGCCGAGCTGGCGCGCCATTTTCGGCCCGATGCTCGGCATAGTACAGACTTATCAGGTCTATAAAAATCTTTGGCTGAGCCGAAGTGACTTTCTACAGTCCTAACGTTCGACATGATATTTCTAAAAAGAAAAATATACCCTCAAACTTAAACTCTCATCGTGCATACCGAGCCGATCTGAAAGTAAGTTTGAATATTTTTCTCAAAACCAAAATTCCTAATATCTCAATGGATACACCAAGCCTATCTGGAATCATTGGGAGTTTTCTGGTTTCTATTTATTTTCATCATGCTTATCAAACTGGTCTGAAAATAAGTTGTAAATAATCATCACTTTTCATTTTGTTATGATCGCTCGGTCGAGCCGATCTCAAAATGCCTTACCACATTCACTTTGTTTTTAGCATAGGTGTTATTTTTCATTATTTTCTTATTTGCCTATTACTTGTTTTGTTTTTAGTTTCGTGTCTGAGCCGAACTGACAGCAACTTGGAATAAAAGAAATACTGAATAAATTAATAACACAAATCTAAGAAACAAAATACTAATTGTTCAGAAAAATATCCAACCTCGACCTACACTTCGGCTCGGGGAACAAAATAAAATAAAAACAACATATATTCAGGTAGATTGCTCGGCTGGTCCCTCCAGGATCGGCTCTGTGGACTCCTCCGGCATCTCCTCGCCGAGCTGTACCACCTCAACCCTTCCGATCTGCATCTCAACGTTCAGATTGGCCTCGGGGACTGGAGGAGTTAGGGTCGGCTCGTTTTCAGCCAGAGGGGGATCTTCCTGGATCGATTCGGCCGCGGACGCGACCATCTCGGCTTCAGCCTGAAGATCGGGAGGGGGAAGCTCTTCCTGCTGGCCCTCCTGGGAATCCTCCTCATCATCCAGCTCGCCGAGAAAGGACACATCCCAGTCCGGCCTTTTCTCCCGGATCACCCCGAGCAGCTCCTGATACCCCTCAAACTGGGCATCGGTCAGTGCCTGGACGCTCGGAAGCCCAGCCTGACGTCGAGACTCCACCGCCCTCCGCTCGACTGCCTCGATTGCTCGCTGAAGCTCGTCAGTGAACTGGCCCAAGTCGTCTATCTTCCGCTCCGATTCCAGGAGCTCCTTCCCGAGTCGAGCAACGTCAACCTCCCGCTCGGCCAGCTTAGTCCGCAAACCGGTGGACTGCTCGCGCTCGGCCTTGACCTCCCGCTCGGCTTCGGCCAGCTTCTCCCTCAACTCCTGGTTCAGCTCTCGAAGCCTCCCCATCTTCTGCTCGGCATCGACAGCAGCATGGGCAACTTCGAACTGCCTTAGGGCGAGCTGTAAAACAACAACAAAAAAGAGAAAAATGTTACTCCGAGCCGAACGGTAAAACATAAAAAAAAAAAAAAAAAAAAAAAAAGAGCCGAAGTCAAAGATACTTACCACCATTGCTTGGCGGGAAGCGTTCAGAGCCTTGCTGTGGAAGCTCGGCTTCTCCTGACCGGCCCAGAGCCCCTGCACTATCTTCGGCGTAATCACCTGCTTGAAGTCCGTGATGAACAGCTCGATGGAGGGGTCTACTTCGACCGTCTTCATGGAGGCCAAGCCAAAGACTTCGGCACTGGAACCACTAGGCTCAGTCCGAGCCCTCTTCTCCACCTGGGCCTTAGTCTGGAAGCCCTTCCTCTTCTCACCTTGCCGAGCCGATCTCGGCACAGAAGGCCCAGGCTGGGCTGCTGCCGCAAAGGGCGCTTGGACTGGCTCGGCAGGGGCCAAACCCGCGGCCTTCCTCTGAGCGCTCCGTGCCGCCCTCTTCCTCAGACGAGCTTCCCTAGCTCGGCCGGATTCATTCCTTTCTCGGTCCTTGGGTTCCACCTGGGCACAAACCAGGAGCTGGAGGAGGACTGCTCGGATCGGTGAACTCCCAATCCCCAGAAACAAAGAAGTATCTTCTCTTCCATGTCTTCTGGGATGAGGGATTCCCATCGAAGAGTGGCCCAGAGTACGCCTGGAGGTTGTAGAATCCGAGCTCGCTTTGCTTCGACCTCAGGGCGTAGGAACAGAACAGAAGATCATTTTCTGACACACACTTGTGCACTTTGTGCTACAAGATGTGCATAGACAGGATTATCCTGTATACATTCGGGTTCAGCTAGTGTGGCACCACCTCGATCGTTGCTAACCAGTCCTGCAGGAAGGGATGCAGGGGAAGCCGAACCTCATTTTCGAACATCTCGGGGTACATTGTCACCCATCCTTTGGGGGGTCGGCTCGGCTTCTCTCCCTCGATCAGCAGCCTTGTCAACACGGACTCGGGGACTGAGTACCTTATCCTCAGATCCCTGAGATGAAACAAAGTCACCTCATTGGGGATCTGATCGGCCTTCCACACCAACTCCTCGTAGAAGTCCGCATCAATCGGGCTCCCCGTCACCTGCCGAGTCAAGATCGACGCATCATGACCCCTATCCCTCTTATCCGAGCCCGAGGTGAGCTTACTTGGAATAGTCGAGATCGGCTCGATATCCAGAGCTTCCTCGACATCTCCTTCGACCTCTTCTTGTTCCTGATCGGAACTCAACACTTGGGGATTTTCCTCATCCCCTCGAGGTCGACGTTCCTCGCCCGAGTTATGCTTTAACGCTGAGCCGACCTCTTCCAACTTCTCGGACAGTCCATCCCCATCTACTTCGCCCACTGGTGGGCTTCGGCTCAGTTCGACGTCACTGTCTCCTTCAAAGGCCTCCCCCGACCTGAGCCGACCACTCGAATCAGTCATCGACATCACAAACACCTTTTCTCACTCTCTCTCTCTTACCTTTTTGGATCGAAAAGTGCATTTTTCAAGAACACTCAAGAACACACCCAGAAAACCCAAAAAATGCAAAAACTCAAAAGTGGACAAAATCACTTACTGGTTTTGTCCGGCCAATCTCTCCGCCCACTACACACTCGAAATCACTTTGCCCACAATCGAACCAGGTCAGAAAAAGGATCGGATTGCCACCCTTGGGACGGAGAGAAGATGAAATCGCGGGGAGAGAGAGAGATAGAGAGAGAGAGCTTTTCGGTGAGAGAGAGAGTCTGAAACTGAAAAATGGGAGGGAAGAGAGAGAAGACAACATTTTATACCCCCATGCAAATAGATCCCAGCCCTTCATTTTTGGCGCTTCAGATGCCAGATCTCGCCATGTGTCCACATTTAAAATACCTATAAATGATGTGATCCTTACGTTCCCCCATGTAGACACCAAACGTCCCTTCACCTGTCCCAAGATATTTTGGCCAAACACATGTTATCGTCTGTTCGAATCTTCAGGGAAGTCAAAACCTGACCGGATCAGCATGGGCGATCATCGGTTCGGCTCAGACTGAGCTGAACTTGGCTCTTCCACGGGACATTATCTTCTCAACTTCCAATCTTTCACGGTCCGCTCGGATTAGAAGTTGGGGATTTCTGTTTGTGGAAATCCACATGGATTCAACAACCAACCTTGGATCGACACGTGGCTGGTCAGTTCCGACTTTGGGATTGACTTTCAACGGTAAGACTTGGACTGCCACGTCATCACACAGCTTGGCATCTTCTCTGCCAGATCGGATCGACTCATCATGACGAACCCGTCACATCCGGTCCGAGCCGATCTGAGGATCTCCAAAGGGATGAGTGTTCATCCTCCCCGAGGTCATCCCAGTTCGGCTCGGCTCGGCTCGACCCCTGGCACGAACGTCTTCTCAAGACTAAGCCATAGCCAGTTACGATTTGAAGGGATCACTACCTATCAGATCGGCTCGGTTCAAACTGTCCAAACCCGATCCGATCACACATGGGCTCCATATCTATACATGAGAACTCGTGTTTAGATCGGCTCAGCACCACGCCATCACTCTGAGGATGATCACGTTGGGGAGAACCGCCATACTCAAGTGCACCTGACATGATCCTCTGACAGATGAGACTTTCCAACTCACAACCATGACAATTGGGGCATTTCCACCTGAACTTTAATCCTTGCATTGAATGCAAAGGAGATGAGTAGCTGTGCATGCCGATATTTGTGACTGGACGTGTGGATCTCTCTCAGCCATGCAAACCAAATGCAGGTAACTTACTCTCCACACATTCCCTTGTCTATATAAACCAAACTTATATGCACAAAAGAGGGATCCATCTATCACCAAGCAAAAAAATTTCACTCACAAAGGCTTACCAAAAGCACACTTGAACTTCCTGAGAATAAGCCCAGAACATTTGTCTTGTTCTTCCCATTCTCCCAAGTTCATCATTTGTTCTTCCCCTCTTCCATCCAAACGCACATCACTGACTTCATCATCGGAGCGTGTTTGGCTAGTACCACACCGGTCCATCTCCTCTGATCTTGTGTTTATGCAGGAAGATCTCAATCAACATTCACGTCATCATCCGGCAAGGCTTCTGATCAGCCAAGTCATTATATATAAGTTGTTGCATCTGTCTTACGGAAATTTGCATCAACAGGGAGCTCATGATCATTGTTGTTCTACTCCATGACATATTAAATCGATGTTTCTTTATTCAACATATTTGAGATCGAGAATGTATCTATTGGGCAATGGATACCAGGGCATGTTAGAACCTAACTATTGTCCTCTACAAGCAATTTCATACCAAGGTCCCTTCATCACACAACAAAAGATTTAATTTCCAATTTAAAAAATCTGGAGATTTTAAATTTGAGATGTTTTCTTATTTTGGAGCTCTGTCGAGTTGCTCCAAAAATTCATTTTCACTTTGAAGCACCCTCCATCAATTCACAAGCTAGTCTTAAAATAATAGGCAAGAAAACAGCTTATGTTTTTCAAACACGCATGGAGCATCCATTTTCACATTGAAGCTCCCTCAAAGAAGAAGCACTTCTTAAGTCGATAGTGATGCTCTCATAGAAAAATTGATATTTCCTTCTTTTCCAACTTACATTTAGCTACCATGGTGCGAAAGAACATATTTAAGTGCAAATTTCAATCAAAACTCATCCTATCAAAATTAAAATCTTGAATCAATTAAATAAAGGTAAGGTATTATAATTTGGAATTAATAATGGGATATAAAATAAAGACCTTATGTTGCAATATATGCATCCTACTGAGTACTCAGACTATCAATGACAATTTGGCAGGGCGGTTGAAGAAGTCAATGATCATGAGCTCCTTTCAAAACAAAAATCAAGGTTTTTCAAAAGGTTAAAATTTCATATTGTTGTGTTTTTGCTCGCATTGGGAGTGTTTCGGGTCCATGAGAGTCTTTATATATAGAGCATTGGGATGAAGTTAGGATGAAGTTTGGAGGCAGAAAAAAGCTACATGGCAAGAGGAGGCATCATACCCGCGGGTGGTGCTTGAGCTAATTTAGTTGGTGCTCAAGCACATTGCTTGCTGTTTGGAGGTGCTCGAGCTTCACCTTGAAAGGGCTCAAGCACCTACCATGTCAAAGTTGGGCAAAGCCTCAATTTGAAGTTTTTAGGATTGCTACTTCAACCTGGATTGTAACCTAAGACCAATGGAATATAATTAGGACCATTAGGGCTCATAAATCCTAAGTTTTACATCAAGAGTGCTAAAGAGAGAGAGAGAGAGAGAGAGACCTAAAGGGCTTAAGAGAGAGTTTGTGTTATCATTGTAATTTTCCCTCAGAGTCAGTGAAATCTTTTTGGGTGCTCTCCGTGAGCGTAGGCAAATTGTCAAAAAACATTAATTGTGGTGTGCGAATCGTTACTTAATTTTGTTTTTTTGTTTTTTCGAAAAATATAGTTTTCCTTTGTGAGATTTCATCAAAGTCCATCAATAACAAGATTTGTAGGGGTATTGAATCACACTTAGTGATTTAATCACTACAAAGTGGTATTAGAGCAAGTTTCTAGACATGGTTCTAGGTTCAAGGTTTCAGATTCGAGGGTTAGTGATTATAGATGATAAGGATAATAGTGTGAAGGCATTGATTAAGTAGTTCAACGAGAATGATAACTTTACACGGTGGTCGAGGAAGATGATGAATGTCTTAATTCAACATGATATGGACGTTGCTTTAGAGGGTTTCTTGAGCAAGCCACAAAGTATGTCTATAGATGATTGGAAGAAGATATATAAGAAGGCGCAAAGTTTCATTAGGTTGTTTCATTGAATAGTCAACGAGACTTCTAATTGCAAAAAATAGTGAACCATACTTGAAATATTGAAGGGGGGACTATTCAGATCACCCAAAATCACTTTGTTGACCACCCCCTCATTCTTTCCTATTTTGCCCCTGTATTAAAAATAAAATTTATATTTCCAATTTGGCCGACCACCTATCCCCATTGCCGATGCAACCCCACCCCTCCTCGCCGCCAGTGCGACCCCACCCCTCCCATCACCGGTCAACCCTACCCCCCATCACTGGGGCGACCGCACCTACCCCTGATCTCCCTTCTCTCTCTCTCTCTTCCCTCTCTTTGCCTTTTTCCCTATCTCTCCCCTCTCTTTGCCTCCCTCCCTTACCAGACCACCATGGGTGGCTGGCGCGACCCCCGATCTGGAGGTCTATGGGGTCGCGTCGGCCACCCATGGTGGTCCGGTAAGGGAGGGAGGCAAAGAAAGGGAAGAAGACAGCGAGAGGGAAGAGAGAGAGAAAAGGGAGATCAGGGTGGGTGGGGTTGCGCCGATGATGATGAGGAGTGGGGTCGACCGGCGAAGGAGAGGGGTGGGGTTGCGTCGGCGGTGGGGATGGGTGGCCGGCCAAAATTGGAAAAGTGAGTTTTTTTTTTTAATGCAAGGGCAAAATAGGAAAAAATGGGCAAACAAATGAGGGGGTGGTCTGAATAGTCCCTGCCAATATTGAATATTGTCGGTCTTCTTTTCATTTACACAGGTTTTTTTGTTTTTTTTGTATAGCCTTAGATTATTCTTATTGTCGTCGTGGAACCCATGGCTTGGTTGCAGATGAACTTGCCACTTGAATCGTAAATTCACTTTGTACATCCCCATTTTGTATTGTATAGATCACTACCGACATTATATACTAGTCACTAATTTGTTAACCAAAATGAGAAAACTTCATAGAATTGTGATCGTTATATATAACTACGCACATTTCATTTTTTGAACACTAATGATCCACTATGTTACTGAATACATGGTTGACCATGGGTGATTGACATTGCCAATATTAGATAATGATTAACATTCATTATAATTACATTAGTATCCTCCAATATTTCAAGGTATGAATGGTACCAAGAATAATATATATTTTTTAGGCTCAAGTACATTTACATCCACCAACTATAGGGTCCATTTCAAGTTGGTCCACGAACTATAAAACATTTCAAATTTCCCCATTAACTATAGGGTTCATTTCAAGTTAGTCCACGAACTAACAAAAAACATACAGAATGATAGACAAAATCGGGTTGACAAAAAAACCAAACCGAACTGGATTATTTATATATTTTATTAGATATTTATATTATATAAAAGTTATATATATATATATTGAATAAAAAAAAATGTAAGGTGGTTTTTGCACATGTTGGGGTTCAAACCTATGACTTTGTGAGGAGAGTGAAAGTATGAATTCCCAATACACCACTTAACTACTTATGAAATCTAAGTACATGCAATATATTTATAGGCATACTGATACTTGAAATATAATAATTTATAAAATTAAACATATTTTATATATGATTCTTTTTTTTAAGATATTATTTTAGGTCTTTATTTAAATATTATCATTGCAAAAAGTCTAAAAATTTTACTAGTTTATATTTTATATAATTTATAGTTTCTATATTGTAAACATATTATTAAAAGTCCAAAATTATAATTTATAATTTATATACTAAAATTATTAGAGTATAGGGTTAATTTTTAAGGTATAAGGTTTCAGACTTTATGGTTTAGTGTATAAGGTTGTGGTGTAGAATATCAATTGTAATTTTATAAATTATTATATTTCAAGTATCAGTATGCTTATAAATATATTGCATGTACTTAAATATCATAAGTGACTAAATGATGTAGTGAGAATTCTTACTTTCACTCTTTTCAAGTGGTCATGGGTTTGAATCCAACATGTTCCAAAAACACCTTATATCTTTTTTATTCAAAATATATAACTTTTATTTAATAAATAAAAAAATAAAAATAAAAAATCTGGTTCGGTTCAATTTTTTTCTCAACTTGGTTTTGTCTACCATTCTGTATTTTTTTGTTAGTTCGTTGACCAATTTGAAATAAACCCTATAATTAATGGAGAAATTTGAAATATTTTATAGTTCGTGGATCAACTTGAAATTAATCCTATAGTTAATGGAGAAATTTAAAATATTTTATAGTTCGTGGACCAACTTGAAATGGATCCTATAGATGGTGGATATAAATATACTTAAGCCTATTTTTTATTTAAGAGTATTTGAACTCGAGATTGCAACATTGTGAAGACCAAAATACCACTAGACCACAAACTAGTTGGTGATACAAAGAATATGTAAACTTCAATTTATTTTAACATAAACGTGAAAAGAATGATAAATTATAAGTTTCAAACATTTAAATAATTAAAAGATTTTTATGGTGTTAGTTTTCACTCCTCTTTTGAAATTTGATGCAAGAGTTAATCATCATTCCGTTATTGATTAGAGAAAAATATAGCAAAGGTCATCAAAATTTATCTTGAGTATTACGTTGGTTCGAGAACTTGTTTTTTGAATTTAATAGTCCACGAATTTTCATCTATGTATCACTTTAGTCTATTTAGTCAATTTCTTCTATGTTTTTTTTTTGGTTAATTTTAGTCATGTATAATACATTGAGTAAAAAAAAAGGAGGTGAGTTATTATTATTATGTTTTAAAAGGGATTCACATACTTGACACATGATTTAAATTGACGAAAAAAGTGGATGAAATTGACGAATAAAGTGATACATGGGTAAAAATTCACGAACAATAAAATTTAAAAAACAAGTTCATAAACTAAAGTGATACTAAAAGTAAAATTTAAGGACCATTATTGTCATTTGCTCTGTTGATTACTATCGAAGTAACTGGGAGACAATATGCATTAGCTGCTATTTGCACACATTTTTTTTTTCTTTTTGCACACCCTTTTCTCTTACACAGCTCCTACCATTTTCTAAAATTTAAAATTTCTCTTCTACACACCCCTCCCATTACTAAAATACCCCAACCTCACTAATCTCACCAAAATTTCTCACTACACACCCACCTAATCCAAACACTACACACCCTAACCCAAATGTGAAATTTTAAATTAAAAAAAAAAACAAAGAACAAAAAAAAAAATGTTGAAACCAGCCACCAGAGACGGATCCAGGATCTAAATCCTGGGGAGTCATGGTTAGGTGGAGCTTGGCGCTTGCTTCACGGCGAAATTTTTTAGGGACCTTGCAGGTGACCGGTTGTGGCGGTGGGGGAGACGGGCACCAGGGATCGGCGGCAGGTGGTGGGGGGTGGGTTAGTTCTGTGTGGGTTTGGGAAATTTGGTTCAAGAAGAAGAGTTGGGGACTTGGGGTTGGGTATGTGAAAGGCACACGGGCTGGGGATTTACTTAGCAGGTGTGTGTTTTATTTTTAATTCCAAGCTCTAAACGATGCTGTTTTGAGTAGGAAGCTTAGAAAAAATTTAAACAACTGGCCTAAGCGACGTAATTTTGGTTAGGCAACAAACAGAGAGAAAAAAAGAAAAAAAAAAAGCTCAGCAGTTGCAGACTTGCAGGCTTGTAGCTGCAGCATCTCGGCCAGGACTTTCATCGAGCAGGTGGGGGAGGGGTCACCGTTCTTCTCGCTAGGGGGTCGCCTTCTTGCTCAGTCACGACTCGTTGCCTTCTTGCTTCGCCATTTGGGGGGTCGCTTGACCCCCCAAGCTATAAAGTGGATATGTCCCTGCCAGCTACCCGCAAACCTCTGCCATCCCAGCCCTTCCCCCTCCCTCACCCCGACAACTTCCCTCCCTTCCCCTCCCTCACCGACCACCTCCCTCACCCGACCACCTTCTTCTCTCTCTCTCTCTCTTCCCCACAGCACCGACCCTCGTATTTCTCTCCTCCTCGCAGCACCACCTCCTCCCCACAACACCAACTTAACAAAAAAAAAAAATTGCAGGTTTGGCAGACCAGTGCCGAACTTGGCTGTTTCGTTCGACAGGTACCCGCCGAACAATCTTCTTCTATTTGGTGGATGTCTGCCGAACGAAACAGCCAAGTTCGGCACTGGTTCGCCGAACCTGTAACTTAAAAAAAAAATTGGTGCTGCAAGGAGAAGAGAGAGATGAGAGTCGGTGTTGCGGCTTGCGGGGAGGTTGAAGAGCTGGGAGGATGTTACTGCGGGGAGGGTGGTGCTGCGGACGGCAAGCAGGGAGGATGGTGTTGCGCTGGGAGGGTGGTGTTGCGGAGAGGTCGGCGAGCTGGGAGGAGAGAGGAGTCGGAGAGGGGAGACAAGGCAGGTTGGGAAGGGAGGGAGGAGAGAGATGAGGTGTGTTAGAGGAGGGCTTTAGGGTATTCTTACAATGGGGCAAATGTGTAAAATCACTAATTAAGTGATTAGGGGTGTGCAAAAGAAAAAAAAGGTGTGCAAATAGCAGCCTTCTTTAGGAATTAAAAGATATGTACGTGAGCAAGGAGTACAATTTTGGTTTTGAGGAAATTTTCGATAGAAATTTCGACAGAAATTTTCGCGAAAATTTCGATAAAATTGGACAAAAATGACGAAAATTGCCATCAAAATATGGAAATTTTGAATGAAACTTGACCATATGTTTATTTAACAGATTATCTACTACATTGATAAAAAAAATTGAATAAATCAAATAATATAGTAGATTTCATGTGATATGTGATGAATATAATGCACGCTGTAGACAATACTGTTAAAAAAAAACTTCACTAATTAATAATTACATAATAAAATTACACGAATAAATCATCAATGTGGCAACGAAAAGTAGCAAGCTTACTCAAAGAGACTTGGAAATTGTCTTCGATAGTTAAATTAAGCCGAATTGGGTTAAAATAGAACCAATCCGATGACAGCAGCGGCGATAACAATTTACCTAAAATTTCAATTTTACAAATTATCGAAATTGGAAAACCAAACATTAAGGAAATAAAACTTCATGATAAGGGGATAAATTTTGTTTTCATAATTTATGTTTACAACTAAACAAAACACCAAAATGACCAAATCAAACTCCAAATAAAATCTCAAACTTTTTTTTTTCTTTCTAATTGCCTAAAAACTTCAAATCTCAATCTACCTTAAAAAAAAAAAAAAAAAAATTTTTTTCCTTTTTTTTTTTTNATATGAGTACGTCAATCATTTATTCATTTTAAGAATGAAACAATATGGATGTGAATCATTTTAGAAAGCACTTTGTCAGACAATACGCATTTCAAGAAGGCTTATTCACACCATTGCCCCTTGTAAGATACACTTTTTTTTTTCACTTTGCCCCCTGAAACTTAAATCCTCTCAGTTTGTCACATGAACTTCAAACAGTTGTTGCAAAAGATCATATGCCGTCAACTCTGTCAATTTTTTCGTTAAAAAAGCTGATGTGACACTTATATGGCCAAGGACGAAGCCGGGATTTAGAACTCGGGGGGGCTAAACTAAAAAAACTTCGACGGTACTAGAAAAAAATTTCATTAATAAATAAAAAAGATACATTTACTTAGAGGAGATATAGTGAGCCGTACCCCTAAAAATTCATATCTATGCAAAAATATAGACTAAAAACCAACAACAAAACAATAAAATAAGCAATGCAAAACAAGAGAAAATAAAATGTGTTTGCTCTTGCTGAGATGAAAACATGCTTGTTGCTGGGAGTGATGGGTGATGTTTTGTATTTTTTTTAATTGGGCTGGGTTGTAAAAAAAAAATTAGGAGTGGAACCCTTTTCTAGTTATGTAATATCCATGTAGACACTAAAAATTATAAAAAATTAACATGGATCTTATTATTTTTTAGTTTAAAAATTATTTTTTGTTATTTTTTCTGTCCACATGGATTTTACATAACTAAAAAAAGTTTCTACTCATGCCATATAGGTGTCACATCAGCTATTTTAACGGAAAAATTGACAAAGTTGACGGCATAAGGTCTTTTGCAACAACTGTGTGAAGTTCAGGTAGCAATTTGAGAATATTTAAGTTTTAGGGGGCAAAATAAGAAAAAATGTATCTTATAGGGGACAATGGTGAGAATAAGTCTTTTAAGAATGCAACATGTATGTGAACTATCTTATTTTTATCAAATAGGCTTGCCATGACACGGCTTTGGAATGCATATTTTTTTAATGGTCAAATCATATGATAAAGAAGACCGATGTTACATCATTTGGATTGTAAGTACATTTTTTTAGGGTTAAATACAAAAATAGTCCATCAACTTTACAGTGAATCTCAATTTGGTCCATTAACTATAAAAAGTATCAATTTGGTCCACAAACTTTTCAAATTGTTTCAAAGCAATACAAACGTTAACTTCCGTCTGAAAATTAACGGAATTGGTCACATGAAAATGTGATAAACGAACTAAAATGTCTCTGAAAATGTGGTTATTTGCTGTGCACAAAACCAGTTTTCGTTAAATTTTTCGATGGAAGTTAATATTTGTACTACTTTGATACAATTTGAAAAGTTTGTGGACCAAATTGATACTTTTTATAATTAGTGGATTAAATTGAAATTCACTGTAAAGTTTGTGGACTATTTTTGTATTTAACTCATTTTTTTAATATGAGATAAACATATTAGTGAGAAATAGTTGGTTGGGCCAACTTATTGAATTTGTTTAATTTAGTATAGAAATGATAAGCCCAGGTAAACTAGGTAAGAATCTATCTTGGTTTAAGGTGCTTGGTTGCCCAACTCAAATTACTCATTTAATTGTAAATTTAGGTTAAAAGTGAAGCTTTTCCACAAAATTAAAACTTAAAATGAAATTAGTACTATAAGGTTGACACAAATTGTTAACATGAATAAATTGTTCAAATTAGTGACAAAACAAATAATTCAATCTTGATAAAATAGTTTGGGCCTACACCTTTCAGACACCAGAAAACCCTGTTTTACTAGTTTAGTGAGAAGAAAATTAATATTAATATATATTTTTTTCCATTTCTTAATCTAGTATTGTATTAATCCTTGTAGAATTAGAGGATTTTATTTTATTTTATTAGTATATATATGCATCAAATGGATTCAATCATTTTTATTTTACGAATGATGGTTTTAGTTAATAGATATGCACCGGTCTTTTGAGTTTCAAATTAGAATGAAATAAGCATTACACAATTAATAAATAGGTTAGATTAATATCAATATCTAACAAGATTCACCAAACCAATCGCATTAAGGTCAAATAATATCGAATCCATAATGACACAACAGAATACAACCCAATTACACTTTAATTTCTTCGAAAACTGTAAAAAATTCTGTAACCTTTTCGCTACTTTGTTAATTATTTTATTATAAAGGGTGAGTTTGGGTAATGTCTTAGACTCTTAGGTTTCGGATATGATTTGATGCATCCATCAAATCAAATCCACCGTGGATATGAAAAAGAAAGAAGGCAAACACTTTTTGGTGAGAGAAGACAATCATTTTTAAAAGAGGATTATAGTTGAAGAATTCTTAGTTGAACTCGAAAATCAAATTCTGGGCAGTGGACATACATCTATCTGCTAGACTGTAATCAAAAGCAAGTTCACAGAAGAAACAAGAACAACTTGCTGCTGTAAACTGCAACAAGTTTAAAGTATTGTTAATCGGTCACCCATAATATCTACGTTGTAAATTGCATGTTGTAACCAAAGCATGAAGCCTTTATTTTCATTGTCTCTAAAAACTATGACATTATTCTTATCAGCTATTAAAGTATCCAGAAACACAATAACGTCATAAGTCTAACAAGTCATAAGACATACCGAAATTCATCCATCTTAGATATTGAAATGGTAAAAGCTTAATTTCCAGAAACAAGTGCATCAATTTTGTTTTCAACGTGGGCTTCATAGTCTTCAAGGCGACCCTTCACTGCATCATTTTCCCAGCGGACTAGTGTTGGAACTCCAGTCAACTTAAACCTTGAGTCTACTCTCCATGGGTGCTGCGGAGTCCTCCATGTTGGTCTATCTCCAACATATGCTCTCAAAAGTGCAACATCATCAGGTGTAGCTTCCAACTTTTTGTAGATAACAGGTTCAGCTCTCACACAATCTGGCACAGAAAAGGGCAAATCAGTGACATACAATTGCAAACTGAATTTATGTTGAAAAGAATTTTCTCAATAAATTAGAGGATCCTCCTCCCAAGAAGTTTCTATGACAGTCTTTTGTAGGAGAAGCATAATACTAGTTCTTTTATGTGAGCTCCTGATCACTGTAGTTTTACTTGACGACATGGCAAAATAATGTTTCATGATTTGACATGTCTGAGGATGCATCACCAGGATGAGTTTCAATAGGATCAGGATCAGGATCATGATCATTTTTGCCTCTCTCTCCTTGATTCAATATCTAAAACTCTCACAAGGCAATTTGAAGAGATCTGGTAAAGGTCTGCCCTTTGCAGCGTTCCTTCTTATCATGGATGCTCAGAACATGTTAGCTATAGGAGAAATTTCATGCCAAGGGCCCTTCATCACACAAGATTTTCCAATACTAAATAAAAAAAATTGAGATTTTAGGAAATGAGCTGCTCTCAATGCACCATAGCAGCGTCTTTTGCTAACTAGCTCCAAGAATCCATTTTCACATTCAAGCTCCCTCAATACACAAGCTATTCTTAAAATGACAGGCATGGAGCCAACTTCATTTTTCTAAAATGCACCGAGCACCCATTTTTACATCAAGGCTCCCTCAAAACAGAAGCTTGCTTAAACCAACAGAGAATGCTACTGTGCTGCATGCTCTCATGGCACAATAGCAATTTCATTCTTTTCTTATGTAAATTTAGTATCCATGGTGAGAAAGGCTAAGAAGCAATTTTCAACCAAAACTATCGAAAAACTAATGACAAGGTTTATGTAGAATTTGGAATAAAAAATGGTATATAAAGTGAGCAGACCCTCAATGTAAATTGGCCAATGAAATTGAAGAAGACAGTGATCATGAGCTCCCTTCAAAACAAAAGAATAGAGATTTTTCAAAAGGTGAAAAATGCGACATTATCTACACAACTGAATCTATGAAGAGTCCAAGTCAATTTTCTTGGATTTTGAATGTTCTGATTTGAATCAGTTTTGCCCAGATTTCTTAACAAATTTACAATGAACACAAATACACACCTAGAATCAGTATTGCAAAACCAAAGAGATTACAGTAACAACTTACAAGTATTGACAAGAATTCTATCATGAGGTACAATGCTAGTACCTTTTCTGTATACGATGGTTGTAAATACCAAACCAAAACAATAAAAATAAAAGCCCAGAGAGAAAACAGAAAATTTCACAAGAACTCTATCATGGGTACTAGTAATTTTCTTGCACAATATACACCAAACAAAAAAGAAAAAAGAAAAATAATGTTGGAAGTAAATTAAATACCAGGGCACCAGCTCAGAGAGGTAGAAGGGTCCTCGTCAGCCAAGAAGAGGATGAGATTGGCTTTGTTTTTGGGCGCGTCAGCCCTGAATTTCTCAAACACACTGTCAAAGGTGGAGAGGGTGGCATCCAACAGCTTGAGAGGCATTTTTTCAACTTGAGAGTTAAGTTTGGGAACAAAGACGATAGAGCTCGTGTTCTGGATTTTATAGCAAAATATGTACATATATAGCCCAAGTTGGAGATGGTGGCAATTCTATATTTCTATTTCAGACCCGAAAAAATAAAGGTAATTCTATTTTGCTTCCCTAGCCTGATTTCTTGGACAGATACATCACAAATTCACAACCTGGGGCGGGTCAACTCCAACCCGCCGAATCCAATTCCTGCCTTTTGAATCCGTGTGGACGGGTTAGAAACAGTAAAACCCGCTCAAACTCAAGTTCAATGTCAACCCGACCATTGTTTTTATGAATTTTTTACCTAGTAGGCCAAAATTAGAAAAAAACTTAACCCATAGTCAACTTGGCCCAAAACTTGCCTTGTAGGAAAAAATTAGTCTCTATTTGAAACATAAAAACTGTACATGCAACTTCAAAATTAACTCAAAATCTCATAAAAACAACATATGTAACTTCAAAATTAGCACAAAATGCAAATGTAAATGCATGTGCAGCTTTATAAAGATGCAAACTGAATATGCATCTGTTGAGCCCTCGGCAAGAATGCCAAGTGCTCGGTAGCCTTTTTACACCATCGGAAGCTCATATGCACATATAATGTCCTTTAGCTTAATATTTTTAGGTGCATTGCATTTTTTTTTATCCTTGGGAATAACTTATCTTATTTTTATTTTATTTAATTTGGACCGAGAATCTATATGTTCGAACCTGATTTTAACCTGAATTTATATACACATATATATATAGTCCATCTCTAGAACGATTAATTGCAACGAATCCTCACTGCGTCAAACGAAGGCGCTACTACCAAATGTTCGACAAAAAAAATTCACCACAAAAAAAAAAAAAAAGTGCTCATCCTTCTAAAGAACCATTATATATGCATGTATGATATCATTAAAAATAAAAATATAGGTAAATTATAATTTAATACCTCAACTTTATTTCAGATTTCAAGTTAGTACCTCGAATTCAAAAACTTACAAATACATGCCTCAACTTTCATTTTGTTTCAAGTTAGTACTTCCGTTACATTTTCTGTTAATGAGCCGTTATCTTTAATGACGTGACATGAATATTTTCGTCTTTTCACCTTAATTTCATCAATTTGAACTCTAATTAGCCACTTAAGCTGCCACATATAAAAAAAAAAAATTTATATTAAAAAAAACAGGAAAATCATTTAAAAAAAAATTATTTTTTTGGTCAAAAACAAAATATTTTTCCTTCCCTCACCCACCTGAGCANATTCGTCGCCGCTCAACACCTGCAGATGGAGAAGCATTAGATCCAGAAAAAAAATCATTAAACAATACCAACAATACCAATGAAAACCAATGTTTCCTAGTCCAACAATACCAACTTGTTTACCTCCTATCTGAAATTTCCAATCACCAAAACCAAGAGCATAATTTCCTCTGCTAGCCCAAAACCCATCTCGGACATACCGATTTGCTACTGAAATCTTCTTCATAATTTCCAATCTACCGCTTTCTTCTTCTTCTTCTTTTACATATCTATTTGCGTTGAAAGAGATATGGGGTCTCTTTCAATTTCCTCCACATGAGTTTACCTTTTTTTTTTTTTTTTTCTTTTTTGCAGATGTTCAGAAGTTTTTCCAGCAATGCGATCCTAGTGGGTTTCTCTTTTCTTTGGGTTGGAGGGAGAGGGGTGAAGAAGATGGTGGTGGTCAACGACGATGGTGATGCTGGGCGACGGATCTGTCAGTTTTGCCAACAGCAGGGAGGGGCTGGGATGTGGGGAAGGGCTAGGTTGCGGGGATGGGCTGGATTGTGGGGAGGGCCTGGGTTGCAGGGAGGGGGAGGGGCTGGGTTGCAGGGAGGCNGGTTGTGTTTTTGACCAGAAAAAAGAAAAAGAATATTATTTTTTGTTAAATAATTTTTGGCTCAAATACATTTATATCCACCAACTATAGGTCCATTTTAAGGGTGTTTTTGGAACATGTTGGATTTGAACCCATAACTACTCGAGGAGAGTGAAAGTATGAATTCTCACTACATCATTTAGTCACTTATGATATTTAAGTATATGCAATATATTTATATGCATACTGATACTTGAAATATAATAATTTATAAAATTATAATTGGTATTTACATCATAACCTTATACACTAAATCATAAAGTCTGAAACCTTATACCTTAAAAATTAACCCTATACTCTAATAATTTTAGTATATAAATTATAAATTATAGTTTTGGACTTTTAGTAATATGTTTACAATATAGAAAGAGCAAATTATAATTTAGTACTTCAACTTTATATGTTGTTTCAACTAAGTACCCTAACTTTAAAAACTTGCAAAAAAATACCTCAACTTTCATTTTGTGTCAAAATAGTATCTCCGTTAGTTTTTCTGTCAAATAAACCGTTATCTGCTGATGTGACAGAGGTATGTTCGTCTTTTTTCTCAAATTTTAAAAATAATAATATTTTTAAAAATTTTTGAATAAAAAAATTTCTTAAATTTCTTAAACTTTTTCCCCCTTTCCTAAGTCCCTTCCCTCAGCCCCTCCCCGCCTCCCCTTCCCTACCAACCCAGCCCCCCCTGACCCACTACCTCTCACCCAGCCCCGACCCACCCGCCGCTTCTCACTCAGCCCCCACCCAAAACGACGAGAGCGATCAACGACGGACATGTTGGTTTGGAACAACAAGGCTTGGGCGCGATGCCCGGGTCCTCACTCAGCCCCCACCCAAAACGACGAGAGCGATCAACGACGGACATGTTGGTTTGGAACAACAAGGCTTGGGCGCGATGCCCGGGTCCTCACTCANGCAGGGAAGGGGAAAAAAGTTTAAGAAATTTTTAAGAAATTTTTTAAAAAATTTATTTAAAAGTTTTTGAAAACCTTATTATTTTTTAAATTTGAGAAAAAAGACAAAAATATGCTTGCTATGTCAGCAGATAACAGTTTATTTGACAGAAAAACTAACGGAGATACTATTTTGACACAAAATGAAAGTTGAGGTACTTTTTTGTAAGTTTTCAAAGNACTCGTCCAATCCACTTTCCCTTCCGCGAGGACACTGTCATCAACCTCATCTTGTCCTCGATTTGTCTTGCGCTCGAGAACCCACTCAACTAAGTGAGAAATGTTGGATTGCTATGTGGACCGGGTCATGTTGGATTGCTGCGTGGACCTGGGCGACATGTTGGATTGCTGTGTGGACCAGGTCATTTACTTGGACTCGGACGTGCTCTTGGTCGACGACATTCGCTCACTGGGATTTTCTGGTTTATTTTCCCCTTCGTTTTAGGTGTGACTGGGTTGGGTGGGANAAAACAACATGTAAAGTTGAGGTACTAAATTGTAATTTGCTCATATAGAAACTATAAATTATATAAAATATAAACTAGTAAAATTTTTAGACTTTTTGCAATGATAATATTTAAATAGAGACCTAAAATAATATCTTAAAAAAAAGGAATGATATATAAAATATATTTAATTTTATAAATTATTATATTTCAAGTATCAGTATGCATATAAATATATTGCATGTACTTAAATTTCATAAATGGTTAAGTGGTGTAGTGGAAATTTATACTTTGACTCTCCTCACAAGGTCATGGGTTAAAACCCCAACATGTGAAAAAAACACTTTACATCTTTTTTATTTAATATATATAACTTTTATATAATATAAAATAGGCTTAATTATCGATTTACCACTCAAAACTGTAACTCATTTCCACTTTGCTACCTGAAAGTTTTTTTGTCCCAGATTACTACCTATAAATCGATAATTAAGCCTATAAAATATATAATAAAATATATAAATAATTCGATTCGGTTTTGTCAACCCGATTTTGTCTATCATTCTGTATGTTTTTTGTTAATTCGTGGACTAACTTGAAATGAACCCTATAATTAATGTGGAAATTTGAAATGTTTTATAGTTCGTGTACTAATTTGAAATGAACCCTATAGTTAATGAGAAAATTTGAAATGTTTTATAATTCGTAGACCAACTTGAAATGGACCCTATAGTTTGTGGATGTAAATGTACTTGGGCCATGATTTTTCTATTTTTTTTAATATAAAAATATTTTTTTTTACATGTAGTAGCTTAAGTGGCTAATTAGAGTTTAAATGGATGAAATGGTGAAAAGACGAAAATATTCATGCCACGTCATCAAAGATAACGGCTCACTAACAGAAAATCTAATGGAGGTACTGTTGAACAAAAATTGTAAATAATAATATTACCCAACATAATTTCATTTAAGAAATATGAGTTTTATTATTTTGGGTACGACCCATTCAAGATGAAGTACATCTCTTAATTACAATCTATTGACTTGAGAGAATACCCTTTGATTCCGATTGCAATGAAACTAATGGATCACTTTGTAAGTGTTTGGACTTTTTAATAGGTGAAAGACCTATTGAAAACGGAATTTATTTGTGGCTGCGGTTGCACCCATATTTTAGTCTGCCTACGTACCCATTGTAGGATCAAACCATACGTAGTTCCAAAGCTTTGGGATTTAAATGGGTGAATGACCCATTTAAAAGTTTGGAGTAATTTGGGCAGGGTTTAATTTTATTTGAGAAATTAATTTAGCTTTTATATATGGAATTAATTTCTGGGAAATTTGTACAGATTTGATTTGATTACGGTTGCACCTGAATTTTAATAGGTTGCCTACATACCCCTGACGGGATCAAACCGAATGTAGTTCGTAGGGGGATTTGATTTGATCGGCCTTGTGCCATTTGAGATTGAATTTATGATTTGAGTTTGAGAGATTTGGTTTTGTACCAATTTCTGAGAGATGGTTTTGTACCATTTGAGAATTTAAGTTTAGAGTTTGGATTTGGTTTTGGTTTTGTACCAAGAAATTTATTTTGTTTAGATGGTTGTATTCAATTTACGCTCATCAATTTTGTCCATTTAGCTTTATTGGACCAAGTTTGCTTTGTGGGCCAAAACATTCATTTCTTTTGATTTGCAAGTAGACATCCATAGAGAAGTTGATCCTCATTTATCATCCTCTCTCTTTTTTTTTTTTTGGCTTGCTAGCTGACCATTTGTTGTTTGCTGCAACTTTGGAAATTTAAGTAGCTCATTAACAAACCTACTTCAATTAATGGACCCTCCATTTGACTTAATAAACCCATCAATTATGAAATAGGCCCATCAATTTGTCGCCACATTTAGAAGAAGCCAGTAATCCTTATCCCACCTCTATAGGGAAGAGAAATCCCAATTGCACTGAAACAAATCTGGTACGAAATCCTCTAATTCCTAAGTAAGCTTTCCAGTCTTTGAGTTCCATGTCAACTCCAAAAGCCCACTTTAATTAGGATTTGGACTTTACGGAAATCTTTATAAATGGCAGAGAGTTGTGCCTCTCCTTCACTCACGAAAGCAACCTCCCACATCCTTTCTTTATTTTGCTGCAAGGTCATTCCGTCCAAGGCACAAGAGAAGGTGAGTCATTTTTTATCCCTTTTTTTTGATTTTTGAAATCTTCCTTTTCCTTTTTTTTTTTTTTTACGCTTCAACAGTTGCCCCCTCAAGCATTGTGTGTAAAACATCTTTGTACATACGATGCTTGATAGACTTTGCTTCATTTTTGATACTTCTACTATTTCAGGCAATGGATACACGCGGTCAAATTTCCATGGAACAAATCTTTGACCAACATGGAATGATACTTGCCAATAGTCCCGAGTATAGGAGATCTTCATCCTTGAATTCTATCAATCTTACCACCACAGCCTCTAACGACTTTGTAGTCCTATACTCAACTGATAGATTGAATTCTGGGGTTCTCACATTTCAACCTCATGACACAAACAAAGAGAAAGTCATCAAACTTTGCCAAGCATATGGACCTTACTTCGAAGCTCGCACTTTGATGAAAGTAAACAACAAGCCTGATGGTGATTATGATGTCCCTGTCAGAGAAGAATTTTATCTTGCTTTATATAGGATGCTGAAAGACAAGAGGGATTGGGATCAAAGTCTCAACTGCGAAGGCCGGGCTACTTATGACAAGTACACCTCTGAGTGGACTGCACAAGTCTTGAATATATTTGGGGATCAATTACACAAGGCAGATATATTTGGCGCCGTAGGTGTCTCCCGCTATTCTTACTACCAGTGCATAAATATTTGGAGGGCATTTTGCGAGCTATGGGGCCCCTTATCTAATACTCTCCATCACGCAGCTGGTGAGATGAGCATATCTCTGTATGATTTGAAGATTATTGGTGGTCTACCGATTCTGGGCAAACCTTATGAGGAATTCATTCCCGAGAACCAAGAACTTGTACCTGGGGGACGTTATCCTTCAACACTTGCAGAGCTTTTAAGGATCCATTCTGAATTATGTATCCATCACAAGTGGAATTTTGTATACTGGCAGCAGTGGGTATCACATTTTCGTTTTGTACCACACAAAAGACGTCAAGGAATGCCGTTGAATGTCTCAAAGGAAGGTGCCCTTGCTGCTTTTCTTGCGTTTTGGCTTAGCAGATTCGTTCTACCTTCCAAGAGATCAAAAATGAGACCCGAGACCTTCTACATGGCTTGCTTAATGGCACGAGGGGTCAAAATTTCTTTTGCACCGACAGTTTTAGGCTACATCTATCATGGTCTTAGGCAAATTGCTACTGAACCCAGAGGTCTTGGTAAATCTGGAGCTTGCTTACCGGTACATTACCTAATTGGGTGGCTGGGCGAATACTTTCCAAACTTGTATACACATTTTGCTGACAGCAAATTTCCTGATTGTTACCCACGCTTAGCCAGATATGCCGGTGTAAAGGGCAAAGCTATGAGTATGGATAGTGCCAGAGTTATTTTCAAAACTCATGAGGAAGTAAACTACCGCCCTATTAGCTTTAATGCGAAAAAAGACGAGTCTTTCATGGATGATGGCAGATTATCTACAGGTCACTTTGAAATGCTTATCAGCACACGCTCTGCAGTATTGCCTATAAGAGTCGGCAGTTATTTGTGGTTGGAACCCTATTATCCAAACAGATTTGCCCGCCATTTTGGTTTTGACCAAAGCATTCCTTCGAACAATCTTCGCTTCCATTTTCCTTTGAGGGAGCAATGCAGCCTTGAGGACATGGCCAAAGCCCAATATTTGCTTCAGAGGAACAATACCATGACACGATTTTACATACCTCGCTCTGTTCGTATTGGGCAATGTACGTGGTGGTATTGTAGATGGTGGATGAAATCTTGTGCACCGTACTTGAAACTATCTGTGGGGAATATCTTTGAGGTCTTAAATAAAGACCGAGATTCTACCATAAAAAAGAAACAGGAACTTGATGCACTAAAAAGGAAGGCAGTTTTTGCATGTTTTGAGGAAGACAAGCTTTACGAGGCTAGGACATGACCTTTCACCCTTCGGCGTGACGAAGGCTCTCATTCCCCTATCGGGAAACGTAAGAGGACTCACGAGAAAGCTTGCCGACCCCATTCTCCGTGCGGTAGTCATAACATGAACTCGACACCTGCTCAGGAGGAAAGATTTAATGCCTATGATGACACCACAATCTCACATAATAGTGTTTCATCTGAATCCTTAGGTGATTCTCCTGAAGGGACCTTTTTTGAACAGCTCAATGATATGGAGAAGACCAGATCTTATAGTCAAAAAAATATTTCGGATGAAGAAATCTTATCTGATAGGGCACCCAGCTTTCCATATGCAAGGGATAATCTTGCGGTTATGGCAACAGGGCCCTTGCTTGAGAATCATCCGACCGACACTGTACATGATAACCCTCCACCTGAACCCTTGTTGGTTTCGGAGGGCATAAGAGCCTCCGTCGAGTGCATCTTTGGCGATGTGGTACTTGGTTTTAGAAAGTCATTTATAGCCAGTGAGATACAAAACATCCTTGACAGACTGTCATTTTCGCAATCATCAGAAGATTTATTAGCCCAACGTGCAGCCGTTTATGATTCACTCGGCAACTTGCAATTTTTTACCACTAAATATAGAGCTGGTACAACTGAGGTAGAGTGGCTTTTACAAGTTGCTGATGAGATTTTTAGGAAAGCTGATAAACTTTCTAAACTTACAGATCTCCAATTTGATGTTGACATTGCCCTCATTCGAGACTTAACCATTTGTCATGAGGAGTGTTTGTCTTTCCAGGAGGCACTTGACACACAATTGACAGGGTTATCTCAGAGGCTTGACGATCTAGTCATTGAGGAGTCTGAGACCATTGAGGTAGAAAAACGACTCCACAGATTGCGAAAACACCAGCAGGCTCAAAGGTGTTTCCTTAATAAGCAAATAGGACACTTGAAGGAATCTCTTGAAGAACAGAAGGAACTTGACAAAAAGCTTCTCCAAGCCCGGGTCGACTTAGAGGAGAGAAGGTTTCAAGCTTTTGAAAAGGCCAAAGCCTACAAGAAACTTCAAGAAGAAAAGCTTCAAGAATTAATACGCTCTGTGATCTCCTTCTGCTGCAAAACAAACTAGGGACTCTTTTAATTTTCTGATATGTAGGCTTTGCTCTCGGCTTCACTGTTTGCTTTAGGATTTAGCTTCAGCTCTACTGAGTGCCTTAGATTAGGTTTATTTTAGCCCTATCAACACTACTTTATTTTGTAACTCTCTCATTTATCGAGCAAGAAATATTTGAATAAAGAGAAGTTATTTCATATTTTTCAGATTGTAGTGTATGCTAATACAGTTAATAAGAAAATTTTATTTTGAGATTTTATGATTGCATTCGGCCTTTTGAAACCAACTTGCCTACGTACCCTGTTAAGGGATCAAGACAAACGTAGTTCATCCCTTAACTTTGGAAAGAAGGAAAATTTTGAGTTTTGGGCGGATGCACCTAGCTTTTTAGGACTAGATTGCCTACGTACCCCTTTTGAGGGATCAAGCCAACCGTAGTTCAGAGAGTTTTTTTTTTTTGCTTGGACTGCCCTTTCGGGTTTTCAATCCAACGAGCTTGCTCTAACTTTTGCCTAGATCGCCCTTTCGGGTTTTCAATCTAGCGAGCTTGCTCTAACTTTTGCCTAGATCGCCCTTTCGAGTTTTCAATCTAGCGAACCTTTTTTTTTTTTTGCCCTAATTTTTGCTTGGACCGCTCTTTCGGGTTTTCAATCCAACGAGCTTGCTCTAACTTTTGCCTAGATCACCCTTTCGGGTTTTCAATCTAGCGAGCTTGCTCTAATTTTTGCCTAGATCGCCATTTCAGGTTTTCAATCTAGCGAGCCTTTTTTTTTTTTTTGCCCTAATTTTTGCTTGGACCGCCCTTTCGGGTTTTCAATCCAACGAGCTTAAGTGTAAAATTTTTTGAGAAACCTGCCATTTACACAAGAGTAAATACGATCTCCATCAGCATCGGACAACTCATACGCCCCTTTGGAAAAAACCTTAGAAATAACGTAGGGTCCTTCCCATTTTGATTGAAATTTTCCATGGGTCTTTCTGGTAATAACAACCGGTCTTCGGATAGTCAAAACCAAGTCTCCCACTGAGAAAGATCTGAATTTTACTTTCTCGTTATAGGCGCCTGCCACTTGTGCTTGATAAACTTCAAGTTTCTGCTGGACTATCAGTTTTTTCTCATCAAGCGCTTCTAGCTCTGCTAATCTGACCTTTACATTTTCATCCGGGTCCGTCAATTGAATGGCCACCCTCAGGGACGGTAGTTGGACCTCTAAAGGTAAGACCGCTTCTGAACTGTAAACCAAATTGAACGGAGTGCATCCAGTTGATGTACGAACGGTTGTCCTGTAAGCCCATAGTGCTTCAGGGAGACGTTCATGTCAATCTCTTTTATTTCCGAACATCATTTTCTTCAGAATATTACATAACACTTTGTTAAAAGCTTCTGCCTGACCATTTGACGATGGGTTGTAACTTGTAGAAAATGAGTGCCGGATATTGTACTTCCCGCACAGCTTGACTAAAGCTTTACATTTGAAGTATGTGGCGTTGTCTGAAATTTTCTTTGATGGAACCCCAAAACGGTAAATTATGTGGTTCCTAATAAAATCTGCAACATCTTCTGCTTTGACTTCCTTAAGAGGAATCGCTTCTGCCCATTTGGAGAAATAATCTGTGCCAGCCAAAATATACTGATGCAATCGAGAAGATTTAGGCCTTATGATACCGACAACGTCTAGTCCCCAAGTTTTGAAAGGCCATGACAACATTGTCGGATGGAGAGGTTGTGGAGGTTGATGTATAAAGTCTGCGTGGAGCTGGCATGCCTTACAGGTGGTTGCGAACTTTATTGCATCTTGTACTATTGTCGGCCAATAGTACCCCAACCTTTTTAACTGAGCTGCAAGTTTTGGACCAGCCTGATGAGCACCACAAGTTCCAGCATGAATTTCAGAAAGAGCACGGGCCGCTTCACTTTTAGATAGGCACCTCAAGAGTACCCCGTCGAAGGATCTCCTATATAAGGTGTCGTTTTGATAGATGTATTGGGTGGCTCTTCGCCTTATGTCAACCCTTCTCTTTGAGTCGGTCGGTAATCTTCCTTGCCGAAGGTATTCAACAATAGGCTGACGCCAGTCTGCTTCTTCCTCATCCTCAGATACGGTCACATTATTGGCTTCATTAATTTCTTTGATACGTTCCAACGCTGGGGGTAGTAGTCGGCGTTCTCCAACTGTAATCTGTATATCTCTTTCATCAGGAAATGTCAAAGACGCTGCCAATTTAGACAACGCATCAGCCTTATCATTTTCGGACCTTGGGATATGGCTAATGCAAATGTCTTGGAATTGTGACATCAGATACTTCGCTCTCTGGTGGTAAGGAAGTAATGCATCACTTTTGACTTCATATTGGCCATTTAGTTGTTTAATAATAAGCTGTGAATCACCAAATGCTTGGAGACAATCAATTTGCATTTCTATAGCAACTTCAAGGCCAATAATGAGTGCCTCATATTCTGCCACATTATTTGAACATACGACAAGAATAGAAAACGAATACGGGATCAAGCCACCTGATGGTGTGATGAACACTATACCTGCCCCCGCTCCTCTTTTCGTGGATGACCCGTCAAAATAGAGTTTCCATGGACAAGCCTCTGTTGTAAAGACTTCCTCATCAGGTAAATCTTCAGGTAGTTCCATATTATCTGGAACAGGATGTGCGGCTAAGAAATCTGCAAGTGCCTGCCCTTTTATGGCTTTTTGAGGCACGAACTTGATCTCAAATTCCGACAACAGCAGAGACCATTTTGCTAGGCGCCCTGACTGTACTGGCTTTGACATCAAATATTTGAGAGGATCTACTCTTGAGATCAAGGTCACACTATGAGAGAGAAGATAGTGTCGTAGCTTCTGTACTGGGAACACTAAGGCCAAACATACATTTTCGATGGGGGTATAATTATTTTCTGCCCCTACGAGTGTCCTGCTTAAGTAGTAAAGAGCATTCTCCTTCCCTTCATCATTGTTTTGAGCGAGCATTGCCCTCAGCGAGCGCTCTAATGCAGCAATATACAGGATTAGGGGTCTCCCTTTAATTGGCGCCATTAACACTGGAGGTCTTAACAAATACTCCTTAATGCTGTTAAAACCATTTTGACATGCTTCATCCCAAATGAATGGTACGTCCTTCTTCATGAGCCTTGAAAAAGGTTGGCATCTCCCAGAAAGGTTTGAAATGAACCTTCGTCTATAGGCTAGCCTTCCTTGTAGTCCTCGTAATTCCCTTAAGTTGTGTGGGGGAGGCATTTCTTGGATTGCCTTGATTTTAGCGGGATCAATTTCAATTCCTTGATATCTGACAATGAAACCAAGGAACTTTCCAAATGTAACCCCGAATGCACATTTTAAGGGGTTCATTTTGAGTTGATGCTTTCGGAGTCTGTCAAACACCCTTTTTAAATCGTTTAGATGATGCTCCTTTTTTTTAGTCTTGACAACTAGATCGTTGACATAGCACTCAATAGTGTTATGAAGCATATCGTCGAATATGACCGTCATGGCTCTCTGGTAAGTTGCTCCTGCATTTTTCAAACCAAAAGACATTACAGTATAGCAAAATACTCCTTTAGGAGTGTGAAATGCTGTAATCTCCTCGTCTTCGGGTGCCATTTTAATTTGGTTGTAGCCCGAAAAACCATCCATAAAGGACAATGCTCCGAACCCAGTTGTAGCCTCCACCAAGAGTTCGGTAATAGGGAGTGGGAACTCATCTTTTGGGCATGCTTCATTGAGATCTCTGAAATCAATGCAGACTCGTATTTGACCATTCTTTTTTTTTACTGGAACAACACTGGCAAGCCACATAGGGTACTGGACCTCTCGAATGAAACCAACATCTTTTAACTTGTCGATTTCTGCTTCGATTTGGATTGTCAGCTTTGGGTGAAACCGGCGCCGAGTTTGCTGCACATAACGACATTGATTTAATACATTCAACTTGTGAACTACGACTTTTGGGTCTAAACCAGGCATGTCTTGGTATCCCTACGCAAATACATCCCGATATTCTTGTAGGAGACATTCATAAGCCTGTAGCTCTTCTTGAGTCAACAATGTGCTAACGAAGATAGGTTTTGGTTCGTCGGCTGTTCCAAGATTAATTTCTTGGAGCTCATCGATAGTGGCTTGACCTACGTCCTCAATTTGAGATGGGGCTGGCTGGGCAATATCAATGAATTCCTCTGTTCTTTCACCGCTGGCGATTCCTTTGGTCCTTTGTAGGTTCCTCAACAATGGAAACACAATTGGCTTCGGCGGAATAATCTATTTCTTCCTATCTCTCGGCATCGTTGACTATTATTCTGAATTTTCTCTTTTTATTCAATCTCTATTTGTTTTTTTTTTTGAGATTTTGTTGAAGTCACCCCAAGTCGTTGAAGAACTGAAGTGTGTGATGAATTTGGGTTTTCAAGACGCTGAAAGACTGATTTGCGAGGCCTGGCTTCAACCTTTCCTAGCCGTTGAAAGACTGAGGAACGAGGGACAACATCTGATTGAACCTCTCGAAACAGGTTCTTCTCGTGGTTCGTAAGAGTACATGACTCGAGGCTTTCCGGTTCTTGTTCAGGGAAAGATGCTTTAAATATGCCATTTTCATGTTGCACCGTGAGATTGGTCGTCTCTTTCCCGGCTTTACGCCTTTCGATTCTTATTTTCAATGGAAACGGTGTGGGCATTGTAGTTGCATTATTGTAGGAAACCATCATTTTACTGTAATCTCCATTTTTCTGAACAGAAATGACTAAGCTGCTCCCTGGGATTGATTGATCAATTTTCCGTAGAGGACGAGTGTAGCTGGTCATTAATGATGTCATTGTGTCTTCAACTGGAGATAATGCCTTCTGACCGGATTCTCTTTTAGCCTTTAAGGAATATTTGAAAGCCACTTCTGACTTCGGGTTGAGGTTGCTTGAGCTTTTGCTAGCCAAAGAACTGGTTTGGTGAAGTGTTTCTCCGGTCTAAGCCGGCTCTGATGCTTTAGATAATACTTCTGAATCTGAAGTCTTTTGTTCGTCAGCTTTGACATCCTTTCTGTACTTGCCTGTAAGCTTAATTCGAACCTATTTAGATTGTTTCAACGCTTCGACCTTTTGCTTTTCCAACTCTGTTTTAAAGCCCATGATTTTAGTGGTTTCGTCATCTTGTGATACAATAACAAAACCAGGTGGCTTATACCACTTTGCATCAGAGTAGTTAACCTCCTCAAATTCGAATGGGTCAGTGTCAGAAACAACTTTTTTGACCCTTCCATTCAACACAAACTTGAAGCACTGATGTAGTGTGGAAGGCACGATTCCATATGTATGGAGCCACGGACGCCCAAGCAAGGCATTGTAGGACGTCTTGGCATCAATCACATAGAAGAAAACTCTTGAGATTAATTCTCCAGTCTTACATTGTAATCCAATGGTACCCATGACTCTCTGTCCTTCTTGGTTAAACCCTTGGATTGTCATTGTTGAGGGAGATAATTGTCGAGGTTCCATCCCTAAGGAGCGGAGTGTCTTTAATGAGATAATGCTTACAGCAGAACCACAATCAAGCATGATTCTCTTAACCGGCGTGTCTCCGATTTGGCCTGAAACATACAAGGGTCGGTTATGATCTTGAAACCCGAGTAAACGATCACTGTCATCAAATGTGATTTTGGATTGACAACAAGTGCAGGCTTTTTGTGTCACAACTGCTGATTCTGTTGTCTCCATACTTTGCTTATAGGATTCTGGACTGGTTAGTGCCATAATGAGGGCCTCTCGAAGCTCGCTCGACATTCGTAGAGCGTCATAAACACTTATAAGAGCTGGGATGCGCTTCAGATGGGCCAGAATATCATACTTGGCTTTATGCGACTTTTGAGTATCCTTGACCAGCATCTTTGCTTTGTCCCTTTTAGGTTCATTTACCACTGAAATAAACAACGGGACCTCATCTGAAGTGCTTTCTTTTTGGGATGGGATGAAAACCTTCTTAGTGTTGGTCTTGTCCTCCTTAGAGGATGGGTCAACCACTTCTTTGTCTTTATTTGTGTCAGCAGATGAAATGAGTTGACCACAACGCAAGGTGATTTCACCAACTTCTTTCTCAACCTCATCGTCAACGAAGGTCACATAGCATTGCACAAGTTCGTCCTCTTCTTCCTCAGGATCACTTGAGAAGAATTCAGCAGATAAAAACTTTGTAAGGGTGATCGGCACCCTTGGTGGTTGTTCATACTCCTCCTCTTGAGAGACTTGAACCTTTTTTTGTGCTCTTTTCTTCTTTTTCTTATTCTTCAAAGATAGTCTACCCCGAAATTTTATACCAGGGCGAGTGGAAATTCATGAGGAGGGAATCATGGGCATTGTTTTAACCCTACGGCTGAAAGTTTTCCATCCCTCTGTAGACTCATCTTATGATGATGATGAATCTTCCCAAATATCTAGACTTGGTGCTGTCATAAATTCATATAAGGTCGGGATATTAGGGTTTCCAGCCCTCGGCATGTCTGGGAAGGCTTGTACTACCGTGACCTCATTGTCAACCTTGAATTCTACAGACACTTCACCCTCTGGTAATGAGACAGTTGGAATAGGTTCAATTCTTGGAATGGGTTCAACTTCCACCATATTTGTATCTGCCTTCTTGGGAGAATTGAGCGCTATCTGATTGTTGTTAATCATTTCCTGTACCTTGTAGTTGAAAACGTAACAGTCTTTTAAAGGATGACTAACAATTCGATGGAACCGACAATATTTAGGATCATTGGTTCTGTTAACTTCAGCTGGCCGCTTAGGCTCGGGAAGTTTGATGAGACCTGCTTCATGGAGATTATCAAACAACTCTTCAATACCATCGACGTCAAAAGAATACTTGACTTCTTTTCTCTCCTTAAGAGTCAATCTTCTCGAAGGCTCTTTAGCCTTGCCTTTGTCATTTCCCTTATCTGTCCTGACAAAAGTGGACTTGACTCTTTCTTCGTATTCGACTTTTTGTTATCGGTCTTCTTTTCTCCGAATTGTATTTTCGGAGTTGGGGCCTTGGATTTCTGGCGAGCAATTTGTTTCTCAACGTTACATGTTATTGATACTAGAGCATTAAACGTCTGAGGTTCTACAGTTGACACAAATGTTGCAACATATGGAGAGAGATTGTTCATGCACATTTGTACTAATCCCAACTCAGAGAACTTCTCTGAAAACTGCAAATTAAGGCCTCTCCATCTGGTAATGCAGTCATTTACGCCTTCATTATCTTTTTGTTTAGTCTCGGCCAAATCAGTAATTGTAACTTTTTTCTTTGAATTGACAAACTGGGCGAGGAATGCCTTCTGCATGTCATCCCAAGTTTTAACTGATCCCGGCTCTAACTGAGTGTACCATGTGAAAGCTGAGCCACTGAGAGACTGAACGAACTGCCTAACCAATAAGGCATCAGATTGGGAAGTTTCACCACAAGCCGAATAAAAATGAGCTAGATGCTCGTGAGAAGTGATGTTTATTCCGTCAAACTTATCGAAATTTGGCTGACGATAAGTCTTGGGAAAAGCTATAGTATCAAAATAGTCGGGATACGGCTTTCGATACCCGAGCACAGGTTGAGTTAATGACTTCTGGAAATCTTGGATTCTTTTGGCTATCATTGCTTGGATTTCTAGCGGAGTTATCCCGCTTGAGAAGCCTTCCTTCTCCATTACTTTCTTTTCCTCCTCTTTCCTTTTCTCTTCTTCCCATCTTCTTTCTTCTTCCTGTCTTCTCAACTCTTCATTTTCAAGGACATTTTTTTGTTTTAAATTGGCTTTAGCGACCAATTCTGCTGCAAGTCGTAAGACTTCTTTTTCTTGTCGTTCTTTCATAACATTTAATTCAGCCTCTTGTCTTATCCTTATGGCGTTCATTTTGGCCTCCACTTCGGTGAGCCTCCTCAACAATTGTTGATTTTGCTCCTCGATGTTTAAGGCGCCGGTCATCATCACTTGCATTCCTTCAGAATTCTCATCTATAGGTATGCCCAACTGTTGGAGTTGAGGTGTTGTGTCTTGGGTAAGGAACAACTGCTGCCGAAGTGGTTCATCAAATATAGTCATGAGTTTGGTTATCCCTTTATGGATAAGTCCGTCAACTGCATTTGGAAACTTTTCCAGCTTGTCAGAATGTTCTTGTCTTCTAACAGAATGCCTCAGCTCTTCCAACCTAGTAGTAATGTCGGCGGCCAAATCCTGTGGGTTTTCTGCCAAAGCACGGGCTTTCGACCGAGTGATAGGGCCTGTAAAGGAAGCAGACCCAAGTTGGAGTTTGAGAGTTACCCCCAACTGCGTGAGGGATTTAGGGATTACCCCGTGCAACTGACTCGCTTGCTTTCGAACTTCGTCATCAGAGAGCACTCTCTTGTGTACTCTAGACGTTCTCTGTTTCTTTGGGAATGAAATGTCAATACACTTACCGACTCCCTTTATCGAACCAGAGGGTTCTGAAGCTTGATCTTTCAGGTGGAGACTTGCAACGTCCCCTTCTTTTTCGAAGCCAATGGGCTCCGTTGTTGATTCCTCAGAAGTCTGAACTGAAGATTGGGTGGACTCAAAGTTTTGAATTTTGGGGTTGACAGGAGCCTCGTCCACCTCTTCAATAGAGGTGACCATCACTGATTCTGTGATGGGTAAGTAGACCGGCATTGATCCGACCATGATGTAAGGGGGAAACGGTGCCTTGTTCAAAGGCTTAGCGGCCTTGGGAACTTCTACCATCGGGGCTTTAAAGGAAATCGAAGCCAGTATGGCCTCGACTGTCTGGGCTTGGGCCTCTCTCTTCCTTTGGACTCTTGCGGCCCTCTTTCTTGCATTGCAGAGGGCGTTCTTTGAGAGAGCCCTTTTCGGCTGGCTCCTAGCCACCTTTACTCCGGCTGTGGTGGCCCTGAATCCATTGGCTCTCGGAATGTAGCTTGAGAGCGGGGTCTGACTGAGCACAAATGACTTTCTGTATCCCATCCTTTTGTTTCGTCCCTCAACGGACTGAGTTTTAGAGAAAGCATGAAAGTAGATAGTGATTTAAGGTGCCATTTGTTTCTCTTTGTGTGTTTTGAAAAGATTCCTGAGAGTCAAAACATCACGAAAGATTAGTTTCATCACTTTGGAGATGAAAGGGAGAATGGGTCCCACCGAGCGTGCCAAAAATTATGTTGAACAAAAATTGTAAATAATAATATTACCCAACATAATTTCACCCAAATTCATTTAAGGAATATGAGTTTTATTATTTTGGGTACGACCCATTCAAGATGAAGTACATCTCTTAATTACAATCCATTGACTTGAGAGAATACCCTTTGATTCCGATTGCAATGAAACTAATGGATCACTTTGTAAGTGTTTGGACTTTTTAATAGGTGAAAGACCTATTGAAAACGGAATTTATTTGTGGCTGCGGTTGCACCCATATTTTAGGTTGCCTACGTACCCATTGCAGGATCAAACCACACGTAGTTCCAAAGTTTTGGGATTAAAATGGGTGAATGACCCATTTAAAAGTTTGGAGTAATTTGGGTAGGGTTTAAAGCCCTTTGATTTTATTTGAGAAATTAATTTAGCTTTTATATATGGAATTAATTTCTGGGAAATTTGTACAGATTTGATTTGGTTACGGTTGCACCTGAATTTTAATAGGTTGCCTACATACCCCTGACGGGATCAAACCGAATGTAGTTCGTAGGGGGATTTGATTTGATTGGCCTTGTGCCATTTGAGATTGAATTTAGGATTTGAGTTTGAGAGATTTGGTTTTGTACCAATTTCTGAGAGATGGTTTTGTACCATTTGAGAATTTAAGTTTAGAGTTTGGATTTGGTTTTGGTTTTGTACCAAGAAATTTATTTTGTTTAGATGGTTGTATTCAATTTACGCTCATCAATTTTGTCCATTTAGCTTTATTGGACCAAGTTTGCTTTGTGGGCCAAAACATTCATTTCTTTTGATTTGCAAGTAGACATCCGTAGAGAAGTTGATCCTCATTTATCATCCTCTCTCTTTTTTTTTTTTTGGCTTGCTAGCTGACCATTTGTTGTTTGCTGCAACTTTGGAAATTTAAGTAGCTCATTAACAAACCCACTTCAATTAATGGACCCTCCATTTGACTTAATAAACCCATCAA
>QANW01006725.1:438932-461975 GCA_003254865.1 Dryas drummondii
CTATATTGTTGACTTTTAAGTTTAGATATAAAGTATTTATAAAGAATCAATAGCTTTGGGTACATACAAGACATAATATCAGTTGATGAGTGAGANACCATCAATTTTATATATAAAGGCATGTTAGAGAATCAATAGGTTTGGGTTTTGGTGCATGCAGCACCATTTGCATAATAAGCGGTGGTAACAAAGAGTTTCATTTTGGTCTATTGGCCCAATTATCCGAACAGGAGGAAAATTGGAGAGGACACTCTGTGATTGAAGAGAGTCGAAAAGTGTAATTGTAAAGGTTAGTATATTTTATGTATCACATACACTTTAGTGAAAGGAAAAAAATTTAAAACACAGCTGGCATTGTAGTTATTTTGAATCACAGAAGTAAAGTTGCCCTATGTAGAGTGCGATGGCAAAGAGGGATATCTTTAGATGTTTTGACTTTGTGGCAGGATGTTGCTTCTTACACTAAATAATTTGCTGAAACCTTATATGAGATGTCATTTTACTTGCTTGCAAAAAGTTAATAAGTGGATCATAAGTTTATTTCTTATTGGTGTGTGTATATATAATATTCATAAATCTGAGTGTTGTTCTCTGCTGCAATTGAGGAATTTTATGTTATAGATTTAAGATTGCTGAAGCTTTCCAGATTATGTTTCTAGGTACAAATCCAAGCCTGTTGCTGTAAAAATTATACAGCTAACCAGAACATCAGTTGTTTATCTTGAACGCAAGGAAAAATTTTAGAGGGAGGTTACTTGGTCCCCTTTATTATATGTTTAATATATATTACTTGGTCCCCTTTATTTCTTATGAATTCCTTTCTCACAGTCAATTTATTTATAAAATTTTCTAAAGTTTCAGTCTTTCTCCCTCTTTTTTTTTTGGGGGGGGGGGATGGCAGAAAATGTAAATGTCTGTAGCCATTGATGTGGAAAACGAGGAAGATTTACCAAACAAGATAATGGTTTAAATTATATTTTCTGATGTTTTTCCTATTTTTCTTTACAACTCTTGGTGCTCAAGCAGTTTCGATGCATTATGGTTGATTGTGAATTTTGTGGGTCCTCCTTCGTAGGCTGCAAGTGCCGTTGCTCAAGCAACGATGATATCATTGTATTCACCTTTCAAGGCTTCCCCCTATTTTCAGTGTTATGCTTCATTGCTTAAACTCAAAAAGAAAGTTTTGGTTCTAAAGTGATAACAGGGCATTGCAGTGGATATGGTTCAATCCCAACTCTTCGCACTGCTGCTGTTGATTTTGGGTAAGTACATCTTCCAAAATAGACTTCTCTATCATTTGACTACAGCCCATGGTTTCCTTTTAGCTAATTCAGTGGTTTTGAGTATGCCATATAAGAAATGGGGATTTCTTAATTTATTATTGTAGACAAAACAGGACATAGAAGAGGTGTAGGCACCAACCAAGCCCTTTCTAATGTACTTTACATTGTCTTAAATACTTTCATCATTACATTTCTTCATAGAAAATGAAGGAGATGGAAGGATCATTTCAATGTTTTTTAACATATCTAAAAACTATTAACTTTTAGCAATACTTATTGTCTCTTTCTTTACATTCTTTGTGTTCCCCACCTGCATGGCTAGCTAGGTTAGTCTATCCACCTTCGATTCCTAAGTGTATGGAAATGGCCTTTTACTAGAGTATATGTCCAATGATAAGCTAAATACAAATACCTCAAAACACTTGACGGCCTATTATTCCTACGTATGGATAGATATGCTGAGATCAACCATTTCCAAAACTTTCAAATTTTTGGCTCTAGTAATTATGCTTTCAGCTGTCAGATAAAAGAGGCGACAGCATGAATGGGTTTATGACTGGTACTCGCAAAATTTTGTCAAAAGACAGCAGGGTGGTCTTTGTATTGTCCAAGTAGATAAGGGAAGATAATTAGATAAGAGCAGAACACGTTGCTCTCTCCTTTGGCTCTAGTTCTTAATTGCTCCAATTTTCTCTAATTTCTATCTTGCTTGATTCTGATTGTGTGTGAGTGTGTGTGTGTGTGTGTGAGTGTATTGGCTTGATCTATTTTGCTGCTGGTATCTCTCTAATTTATATTTTCATTAATAACCTGATTATGATGGGGTCTTCTTGATTACTTTTGGTGTGTACTCAGTTATTTTTTCTTTTGTTTAGGCCATGGGTGGATAGAGCAGATGGGGGTTATGCTAGAAACCCATCAGAAGGTTCATCTTTGTGAGTATCAATCTTCCATTATTACTCTTAAGTTTCACGTTGTTCAATTCTGTAAATTTACAAAATTATCAAGGATTATAATAGTGTTTTCAATTTTTCTATTTACTGTCTATTGCTTTGCATTGCATTGGTATTCTATTAGCTTTGTTTTGATTGTAGTTGGCAATAAGAAGCTAGCAGATATGGATGCATATGCTTGTGACTTAGGGGGTTGAAGTTGGAAGGAAGTAAAGGTGTTATGTTAAGCTAGGTTTTTTTTTTTTTTTGGCACCTCTTCTTTTAAGTTAGTTTGACTGAATGTATTTTTTGTACAACTGATTATACTTATGGAACCTATCATGTAATGTAATCTTACATATATATATATGAAGTATTTTTTGGTTTAATTTTGAGCATGAGCGTGCATTGGTATACTATAACTAAGTGTTGTATTGCAATAATTTTCAATAGAAATCGATGTACCAAAGCATTATATACATCAAAATCAAATTAAAATTATTATCTTACACAATGGTTATATTGTTAAAATCCGTTGTACTAAGTGTCATCCTATAACGGTTTTCAATAGAAACCGATGTACAAAAGCATTATATACATCAAAAGCAAATTGAAATTATTATCTTACACAACGGTTATTATAAATAAACCGTTGTTTTAATGACAATTTCACCTCGTGTTTATATTTAAAATAGTTGTAAAATACATGCATTAATAAACGTAACCGTTGTCTTAATGACATTAACACNAAATAGTTGTAAATACATGCATTAATAAACGTAACCGTTGTCTTAATGACATTAACACAATAATTATAAGTTGTCTTTATGACATTAACACAATGAATATGAGTATAACACCGTTGTGTATGTACTTACTCAACAACAGTTTCTTTTAAACCATGGATTTTTAAGGGTGTATATACAACGATTTTACTCTCATAACCATTGTGTTAATGTCATTAAGACAACGGAAAAAAACCGTTGTGTAATGGTAACCCAATAGACGTCAGTCGATTAGACGACGGTATTTTGGCAACTTACACAACGGATTTTATCCGTTGTATATTACGTTTTTTGTAGTAGTGCTTATTTCTTTGTTTGCAGGTAAATTTTGGTTCTCACTTTGATTTTTTTCTTTTGTTGAAAGTGAGATTAATTTATGAGGGTTCAGTGTCAGAACCCTTTAAAGAGAAAAAAAATTTTTTGTGAAGGAGTTCGGAACAAAATTCTCATCTTGAGGCGAGATCATTTATGGGGGGGTTCAGACCAGAACCCCCATCTTGAAATGAAAGGAACTTATGGGGGGTTCAGGCCAGAACCCCCATTTTGAGATGGGAAGGATTTATGGGGGGTTCAGGCCAGAACCCCCATCTTGATATGAGATCATTTTTATGGGGGGTTCAGACCAGAACCCCCATCTTAAAATAAAGAACACTGTTATGGGCCACTACCTTAAAATTGAACAGTAACGGTCTTGCAGTAATTCCTCTTTGAATTGCCCAAAATTCTCTCTTTTCTGTATTCTCTTCTCCTTCAGTCTTTCGGTGCTTTTTTCTGAATGACCTCTATCTAGCTCTCCACCTCTTTTTATAGGCAACACGAGAAGCTTAAGAGATAAAAATCATCCACCTAAATTTGAAATGTTGATAATAATCTTTATTTTGAATTTTGAAAAGATTACTTATCAATACATTTATCTGCTTTATATCTTTTTTTTTGTTTTTTTACACACATTTATCTCATTTCTTTTTTTTTTAGGTCTCTGATATTTACAGAAGATAAACAGGTGAGATAGCTTTATCCCTTTTTTTTTTAATTTTGAAATCTTCCTTTTCCCATTTTTTTTTTACGCTTCAACAGGTACTAACTTGAAACAAAATGAAAGTTGAGGCATGTATTTGTAAGTTTTTGAACTTGAGGTATTAACTCGAAATGCAAGGTAAAATTGAAGTATTAAATTGTAATTTACCCTAAAAATATGTATTTTAAGTTTGGATTTTGAATAAATCAATAGTTATTTTGGATTTTGGATTTTGTTATTTCATCTCTTGTAGTTCAAGGTGGTGTTGGGTTGAGCCCATCTCGATAAAAATGGGCAAGAGTTCTTCTGAAATTATCATCAATTGAGTATGTGGTAACTTTTTTTTTTTTTTTTTTTATCAACCCAAACAAATCCAAATATAAAGGACCAGTTATGTTTGGGTTGACCTTCCAACATTCCCATGTTTTTTTTTTTTTTTCGGTGAAATAAAAGAAAGAAAAAGATTTGAAAAGTGAAAAAGTGAACAACAAATAAAGAAAGAAGTCAAAGGACTCACGGGAAGGAAAAGGAATAAAAGAAAAAAAAGAAAAGAAAAAAAAAAAGAGTTAAGGGGTTGATTGGGGTTTGAGGTATTTGGACAATTGGGCAATTGGAATGAAAAAAAAAGTTTGGAGTTTCGTTTAGTTGTTTTTAAATTCTAAATTCTAATATATTTATATATAAAAAATAATTAAAAATACCCTAAAGGACCTAAACTCTAATATCTTATACCATATCATAAATAATATAGAGTATAAATTATAAAGTATATAAGGTTTAGTATATAGATTATAAAGTATAAAGAATATACTAATTTTATTTATTAATTATACTAATTTTATTTAACAGTATTTGTCTCCAGCGCATTATATTTATCTTATATAACATAAAACCGACTATATAATTAGATTTCTTCAATATTTTTTATCAATATAGTAGATAATATGTTAAATAAACATATAGTAAAGTTTCATTCAAAATTTTCATATTTTGATAGCAATTTCCGTCGTTTCTGTCTAATTTTTGTCGAAATTTAAAATTTCTCGAAATTTCCATCGAAATTTCCGTCGAAATTTCCATCGAAATTTCCTCGAAACCCGAAATTTTATTCCTTGCTTGTATCTTACCCCGAAAACATATTTGGTCGGAATTTCAAAACTCCGCATTTCATGTTGTGTAAAACAGAGAGACCAAATGTGGAGTTGTAAAACCAGATGAACCGAGTCTGCTTTTTGGACCAAAAGTCTTTTTGTCCCTTAAAAAAATGCTATAAGTCTGTAAATAGAACAAATTTTGGCTAATTTTACTAGTTCTCACTTATAGATTGGTCAAGTTGCAAACTTTGTTGTTGCCAATTATGATTGTTTTCTACTTTCTTGTGGTTGATTGTTGATTTTTTTGGGCAGTGTTTGTTTTGAATTTATATTAGGCTAACTACAGTTAGGCCCAAAAACCTCCATTATGGTTTAATGAAGAGGATATATAACACAACCCATTTGATGGTAAAGTGAAAGTAGGATATTTAGAGCTTTTTTTTAGTAAAATTTCTCCCTTTTTTACTTACATGAGGAAGGGCTCTGTGTACCTTTGTGGCATAATGAGTGGGGTTTGTTTGAAATTAGATTCTTTTCTTGTTGATATCAGATACTAACATGGATGGAAACTCAAAGCAATTTGCGGATATCGCCGGCTGATCATGCCATGCGATTGGAATCAATCCTCAAACTGAATGGTATTCTGGAAGCTGAAGAGTATTTTGAGAGTCTAACTGACGCTGCTTCACGAAAAGCTGCTTGTCTCCCGCTTCTTCGTGGTTACGTTGTGGAAAGGGACATGGAGAAAGCTGAGGCTCTCATGCTGTGGGTTGGGGCTGATTATGAACCATCATCTCTCTAACGAGATGATGAAGTTGTATATGGCCACATCTATCTTGAGGTGGCAGGCATTCTTTAAGAATGGGAACCTCAAGAACTCTTCCAAACCAAGCGTTGAGCAGAGGTATTGTCTCGGTATCAATCAGGTTTACACCTGCAATCTCCTCGACTATTCTAGCCCAGCATCCAACCCACCTAGCAGCTATGTCCACAAAGCCTATGCTTTCACCTCCAAAGAAGTACTTTCCCCGGAGTCCACGTTCCAGGATCTTAAGATTCTCTTGAGCTTCTTTTGCAGCCTTCTCTCTCCTCCCCTTTCTTGGTGAATGCACTCATAGTAACCCTGTAACCTGTAGCACTATCAAACCAGAAAGAGTTTGCAGTATCTTCGGCATTTGTGAGCTTTTTTCTCATGCTAGTAATTACAGAAGTAATGTTGCATTGGAATGCTGAATTAACCCAATTGGTTTTTGTGAATTGAATGAAACTATGAATAAAACATTAGGACTTGTTGATCCAAGATCATATATATGAAGCAGAGTGTTAACAGTATTACAATATAGCTTGTTCAATTACCTTTTCGTCGGTGAATTTGGCCCAGAAGCGTGCCTGTGCCCTTTCATAGGGTTCTTCTGGCAGTATTGAATTTTGCTTCCATGTCACATCAATGTATAATGTATTCAAGTATAACAAGTGACTCAGCCAAGGGCTTTCAATCATGCACAAGAACTGGTACCTTTTTGTGCACAGGGTTGTACTGCAAGAGCAGGGGACTTTTGTTTGGGAGGTCCTCTTCAACATACTGGCACTGAACCTCTTTCAGTTTCAGAGTCTATTCAACTCTAAGGGCAAAAGGACTTGCCCAATACCCGAGCAACTTCACAGCCTCTCCAACATGGTTAATTTTTGCCACTCATCTGATTTATATTCCCTTCCGAACATGGCAATTATTACACACATCTTATCCAAGTCAGATGACGCGAAGTCAGTTGCTCCTATCACAAGTGTATATACGCGGAGCTAAGTTAATGCTGTTATGAAACACTAACCAATTTGATTCTAACTGATATAATATAATATAGGAGTTTCTTATTATGTCACATCAATTAAAGTTTAGATATAGAACTTGTTTTGTTGGTAACACCTAAGCCACCAGCAATGTAGAACTTTCCCCTAAAGGGGGATGAGAATGGTCAGAGATTGACACAGTGCATTAGTGGCAGCTTGACTTTCAAATTTGGATGAAAATTATTCTTACAGTCACATAGCCAATGTTTGATTAGAGGGATTTTCCTAGTCAACTACGCAAAGCAAATGGTAACTAAACCCAATCTATTGGTGGTAGTATTCTTCCATTAATGCACTGCCTTCAACATTTTTCCTTTCTGGTCAAAAAATACCTATTTCTTTTTTGTTTGGAGCCTCCAAGCGTTTTCTCTTCTAGCTTCTTCTATATACTTTTCAAACTCTTCAAGACTTCAATGCACTTTCATTAATTTAATAATGACGAGCAGCTCGCGCTCACACTTGTAGAAGAGGTTGACTTAGTTTACAAACATTGTTGAACGTAATAGGAGATATTGTTGTATGAGAAAAAAAATCACACATAATGCACAAAGTGATTAAAGAACAGGAAATGGGAGTTAAAAAAAGGAGAGGAAAAGAATAAGAGTTAAAATGAGCTTCTACATGCACTCAAGAATTTGATCAGTACACATAACGTACAACAAAAAAATTGCAAAATTTTCTATTGAATCTGTTTGTATGACATACAAATCCACCCTATAGACACAACTCAATGGAGTCATCCAATTTTCACATCTATAATCTTTTTCTAAAAAATCATAGCATATGCACTTTATCCATGATTTGTTACGGTAATTTATCTTTGACGAAAATCATTATTCAATGGGAGCCCAAGAAGATCGTTGGTAGGTCTACCTGTATTGTACTTTTTTGTGCGCGCGTCCAATCATATACATTAACCAAATCCTTTGTTTAAACCACAAACAAGCATGGGCAAATGATAATTTCACTATATCAAAATTAAATTTTCCTAAAAAACAGGAGTTAAAAGTGCCATCTGCCACTGTAACACATTAAAGCCATTCTTCCTCATTGTCATAAGTAAAAAAGCCTACAATAGTAAGTTGCAAAATGATTTGGCTTAATTATACCCAGTTACCCACCTCATTGTTTGGTACAAACCATTGGATACCGTCATACCGAAAACATTGCTCCCCCATAGCAATATCCATGAAACAACAAACAAGGTGTGCACCCTAAGACTAAATGAACCATAATTTATAACTTCTTTATGAGTGGCGGAGGGCGAGGGGGTTGGGGGAGTAAGTCAGTTCCAATACAAAATTCATGCTTCATACTATGAAGTTACTTCAGAAATGACAGTGCCTGGGCAACATTTCGAGATATCCGATCATGTATTGGCTCCTGAATTGAAAACCAAAATTATGTCACAATGATTTATACATCATAATAACATATCAATTACAAGAAGCTTTATTTTTTATTTTTTTACCTCTGTCAAAGGCATCTTGAATTTTGATTTTGTTATTGTCTCATACAAGAAAATATATCTGCCATTGTAGAGCAATATCAGTGCTACTATATGAGTAACTGAAACATATACTAATGGTGGATACAAAAATCTCAAAACTTACACTATGGAGTTGATCAAAACGAAAGCAACAACACAATAAACACAATGGTGATTCCATTTAAACACAAGGAGCCAGCTCGTCCGGCTTGGAGAGGGGAGGAGAGAGGGAGGGGAAAGTGAGGGAGAAGAAAATTCTTTTCTTTTGTATTTTCAATATTTATGAAAGGTAACAGTGGAGTAAATACTTTACAAAAAGAAAGAGACTTACTGAGAAATCTTTTAGGTTGAAATAGAATCATCCTAAAGACCTAAAATAACCAGAACATGATGATCAACATTAAAAAAACAATTTGACCAACAATTTGTAGTGGAAGACGTTCACACCCAGTGTGAGAGATCATTTTTGCACTTATAGACTCGGTCAAAAGAAGAGTTCACACTTGAAACTTGAGATATCAGTGGAACGTTCTTAGGGCCACAATCTTAGTAGGGAAAGAAGGATGAACAAAGATGTCAAGCATTACCTCAATATTATTCCTTACCCTGTTTTATTCAAATAGAATGACCTAACTAATTCCTCATCACTCAAGGTGGGAAAACCATTCCTGGGTGTCACGTCTTTCAATTTAGTTGGTGTTCCATCAGTAAATGGATTCTCAAGTAGAACTTATAACAAGTCAAATAGTTATTTTCTATCAACTATGGAAGGATTTGAACCTATGTCCAGCCCACCCCTGACTTGCTAGATTGACTGGCCTGGTTAGCACTCCTTGTTTCCTCTGCACCTTAAACAGATACACTGCACTACCAAGAACCTAAATCTAGCATTTGGTTGCAACTCTGAATAAGTTATCAAAAATACTATTTAGTTGTTTGGCATGATCTTGTTGAAAAAAACATGAACAAGAAATCCAGCAATTCTGTCTTTAGGTTATGCTTCAGACCAACCATAATTAGACAAAACAAAAACCATAACTAGTTATTTATACCATAGAATTCAACAGAAACTCTACAGTATGCTCAGACAGCAAGTATTCAGGTCATCAGCAGCAAGTATCACTAGATCATTTTACAAGACTCCTAGGAGTATAGGACAAAAACCAATATAACTAAAGATATACATGACTCGAGAAATCATTCTTTATGCTTTCCGCTGATCTACATGACATGTACACATCAACATAGCAATGACACTCACAATCATAATCACAATAATAGTAAAATAATGGGAAAAAATGGATCGACAAATTTAACCTCCATAAAGCATGTAGAAGACACTTTCTATGGTACAAATTATGATAAGGCACAATAAACAAGTGACATACCTCCAAGCTAGTTCAGAAACAAGTTCTTCAGGAGCAGGAGGGAGGACCTAAATTTTTGTATCATCAGCGTGAGATTGATGTTTTCACATGCTCAAATTCCCAAACCCAAAAGGAAAATATAATTGGACTTTATGTAAACTACCTCATCTTCATACGGATTGCAGTGATCTTTGAACCACAACCTCAAGAACTCCTTAGAATTAAATATTATATGTCAGCAAGTTGCTGATAATAATTGCTCTATAAGATTGTGAGTAAAAAAAAAACAAACAAAAGAAAAAGAAAAGGAAAAAACAGCACATGGAACGTGAAAGTATAAAATACAATGCCTACCATACCTTATCAACACTTTCAGGTTCAAGACCATTCTGAAATCGTTCCTCATAAGTGTGTGCAATCCAATATCTGCTTGAATCAGGTGTATGCACCTATAATGGCAAGAAAATAAAATATAATAAAATTAAACTCCCATGACATCATCTGAACATGTGTACTGTGAGTGAAAAAAGAACCATAAATACATTAAACAAGACAATGTTAAACCTCATCAATCAAAAGAATGGAACCATCTTGTCCCTTTCCAAATTCATACTTGGTGTCTACCAATATCAAGCCACGTTCCAAAGCCACGCGCTGCAACATGAATGAAATGGTCAAACTTTTTACCTTGGCTGAGATTTATTATTTGATAAGAAGTTGATTGGAGCAGCATCTAAACTCAACTATGATAATTGCCCACACATGTACAGCCGATTACTTGGCCAATATTATTTATTTGGATTTGACCAGTATGTATGCTCAAAAAGAGAATTACAGACACAAACAAAAAAATTGTCCAAGTGTCTAGGTATAAAGGACATGGTGCATTTGACACCAGAATACAAGTAATTTAATTTAAAAAATCAAGATCAAGGCATATGACACAGATGTCTGAGCCTACATGCTAGATACACGACCAGTAAAAATTTAAAAAATCAAAAATCAAAGGTTATATGAACTTCTCAAAAGAATTTGTTGCTCTTCCAATTTTTCCTCATTGTAGCCTCATGGTTCCATTCTATAAGACTACAATACAATCTCATTCGGAAAACCTATGTGTTGATTGATGCAGTCCCATGATGTTTCTTCTGGATAATTATATTTCAAAAGGCTCATAACAATAAGACGACAACAAGAAAAGCAAGTTACCTGGCCATACTCGAACAAGCTTAATGCTTTGCTACTTACTTCATCATACTCGGCTTGAGTCATCAGTCCACGTTCAATTATCTGTGACATAATTGCATCAGATAAGCTAACTAACCTAAATGTATAGAGGAGATCAAAGCATGACACACGCAAGCAATAGCAGCAATACATATATATAAACACATCTTTGTAGATACAATACATTCCATTCCAATACAAATCCAGCAAAATGTCCTGTATCAACTTGGTTTCATCTCCAACATGAATTGGAATCTTGACTTATCTGTTATTAGGTTGTCAGCCTAATGGCCCTATTCTAACAAGTTTTTCTCTTCTACATCCCATTTTTTCACCTTTAAAGTAAACAAATGGTATCAAAGAAACCAAACCTCATCTGAAGTAACAGGAACATCATGATCTGCAGCCTTGGTTGTTGGTGTGAGAATATTTTCAGGAAGCTTTTCGCTTTTTACCAAGCCTATAACATTAATAAACCATCAGATTGAAAATTTTTGGATTAAAATGAAAGAAGCACATTAAGTAGAAAACACACCGTCTGGGAGTACATTGCCGCAGTAATTTCGTATGCCTCTCTTGTAGATCGTCCATAATGATGTATCAGTACTTCCCGTCACAAAACCTCTGACTACAAATTAGCAACACAAGTAGTGTAAAGACTTTGATGGCTTAATGAATGTAAAGGCTGCAAGTACCTTCATCTTCAAATAGCTCAAAATGGTTGAAGATAATATTCTATCACTTACAAGTTACAACAAGAAACATCATGGACTATGCCAATGTGGATTCAACAACTACTAATTAACCGTGACAAGGAAAAAAAAAATAAAGAGCCAATCAACTCGTCATAAGATTTATTATAAAGTCAAGTCTCAGAAATTACTCTCTGATTGGGTTATAAGCTTATCATGAAATTTTCATGACCAAGATTTTATATATAATATTATTTAAAGAAGTGTTCCTTCATGATTCTGAGAAGAAGAAAAGGAAAGATTTAAACTAGAACCACAACTAGAATACAAATTAGGAAGTATCTAATACCTCCATATGGAGTAACAAAATAGTTAAGATGGAGGTTCCAACACCAAGCTTCCAAACTAAGACAAATGCAGATCAATAACTTCTTCTACTGAAATTTGAAGCCATATTCCTATGCCCCTTATACAAATATGCCGGGACATTAAACAATTACTCTCTAGGACTAACTACCTAAATTTTTTATTACTTATTAATATGAGATCAGTATAGCAGAAAATCCATCTTCCTCCAATTTTATTTTCCACCAATGCATTGGTTATATGAAACATCTTTAACACAAAGTTTATTGCTTTTACCAAGTTAGCATCTTCCTCTACTCAAAATTGTAGGAAATTTCAATGACAATGCAAGCGAAGTGGTTTGCTAGCCAGCTAAAATGGAAAAAACTACAATTAGAATATCTTACCCACAAACTCAACGGGAAAAACAGAACATTTTTTTGCAATTGTTACATTTTCATCTGGAACTGATACAACTGCATTTGAAGTTATGTGTTGAGTTTTGTCAAACCACCACAAACTTGTCTCATTAAGGACCTGAAAATCATAGAACCAAATAAATTCAGATACCATTCCTAATTATCTATCAGCCATGTAGTGAGTATTTAATCAACAGCGATCTGGCCATTCTTTGTTTCTTTTTCTATAAAAAATTCATCTTGACCCAATACAGAAAACTCACTTAAGAAATTTCTTTTCTTTGGGATGGGAACTGGGAACAAACCTGACCTTTGAAGGGAATGGAAGCAAGAATTCTGTCAAATGCACTCTGCCGATCTGTCGTCACCATTACTAGATAATCCCCACTGTCATAAACGTCTCTAACCTGTAAAACAGAGAATTACCAAACTATTTCCCACTAAAAAAAACCCACAAGTTGGTTGCTTTTAGCTAAAGCCCAAGTTGTTTATTAAGCTCAATTGACTAGAGATATTGACAAAGCATGACAACCAAAGACTGCAGAGAGCAACCAGACACAAAATAAAGCAAAAAGAAAATGCTTTTCCGTTCCTTTGGTATTACCTTGCCTCTGGTTTTGGATTTGATGCCAGGAACTGTGAGGTGCAGGTTGGTTTCAGAGAGACAGTTGGACAACGAGCTCCCAATGGCACCTAGTACCTCTTCTTTGCGAGCACCATTGAACACAGCATCCAAGGACGGCGTTTGATGGTGTTTCTGTTGATTTTGGCCAGCAATCGCCGAGACAGAGATGGTTGGGAAGTTTCTGGATTTGGGTTTTGGGGTTTTAAGGGAAGAGCTGGGAGAGAAGGAGGGGTTGGGGATTGGGAGCTTAGGGATGAGGGTTTTGGGAGGTATTAATCTTGGTGTAGATTGAGCCATTTCAGGAAAGGAACTGTCGGCCAAAAGAGAGTGAGGCAGCGAGAGGCCGAAGAGCAGCGTGAGTGGGAGAGAGAGGCGATGGCGGCGATGGGTTTTGCAGAGAGAGAGAGAGAGAGAGAGCAGCGTGAGTGGGAGAGGCTGGGTCCAGCAGCGACTTGAGAACTGATCGATTCTGCGAGAGGCTGAGAGTCTTTTTAAAAAGGCTGAGAACCAGCCTCTTCGTTATTTGTTATTAACAACCTGGGACCAGCAACAAATTAGATAATAGGGTTAGCAGACAAGGCTCAGTAGTATAATAGTAGCCCATAAGGCCTAGGATAACCCAATAATAGATTCCCAATAGTAGGTATTATAAGTTGACTATAATAATTGATATGAGAACTTTACATAAATTGTCACCGTCATATCAGAAAATATGTTTTAGTATTTTCCATTGTAGAGGTATATGTAGAGTGTAATTTTGTATATTTTAGAAATCCCAAAACTAATTGAAGGGGACATTGACATTATATCCTCCTGACTTTGCATCAGAATATGGAAATGATGAGAGGCATCAATCCTAGGCTGAAGACAACTCGATCAATCTCTTTTCAAGTTTGACTGGTCTGGTACTTATGTTTATATATGCACCGACATCAGTACATCAGCATTCATTGCAAAATGCAAATTACAATCATAAAAGGGAGAAGCAGTTGAATTTTTCCACCTCCACACTTATGACATAAATACATGCAACATATTCATGAAATGCATGTGAAAAGCATGCAGAGGATACTAATTATGTGCTTTACCCTTTCACCAAAAATATGTCAAAGTTACTTTTGCAGACTCCTAAACATAGGATGAAATAATCAAGAGATATTGAATATATTAATGGACGATATATGAGGAACGGACGTTGCATTTTTCATCATTGAATCAACAGATTCACTCATTTCTATCATAGGGTATAAATTTGTAAACCGTTTGATCTGTCCGCAAACGATACTGGTTAGGGGTCGCCGAATCCGCCCCATATCCCCGGGTATTTAAAGGGGGATTCCCGTCCCCGACCCCGCCAGGGAGTGTCTTCCCGACACCCCCCCCCCTTTTTTTTTTTGGCCTAAGTAACAGTTTAGCAGCAAACCCATCTCTAAAATTCGCAATTCAGACTAAATGGGGATAACGAAAATCACATATTTCTCCTTCAATTCATTCAACCAATTCAAATTAACATAAATAGCAGTTAATAGAGTGATAGAATTTAACAAGCGCACCATACCCACATACCAAAATCCAAAGAATATAGTAAAAAGTTAAAACTTTAACAATACCAATTGGAGGGAGGCAGCGCCGGCGAGACAGAGGGGCGACTGGGCGAGACGGAGGGGCGAGAGTGCAAGACGGAGGGGCGAGAGCGCGGCGAGACGGAGGGGCTGCCGGGCTGGTTTCTGGGTTTTAGATCGAGACTGAGAGAGAGTGGGAGTGTGAGAGAAGAATCAGAAGATAGTGAGAGTGAGATCGAGAATGAGAGAGGACATTAGTGTTTTTTTTTTTTGTCAGACATTGTTTAGGGTATTAAAAATTGTAATAAAACCTAATTATAGTTTATATTGTTTTATAAAGTTCGTATTGTTTTATAAAGGGCTGGTGTTTGCGCACCCTTTTATTTGATTTTTGCACACTATTTTTTTATATTTTTTTATTTTACACCCTCATATTTTTTTTATAATTAAATTTTTTCGTACACATCTCAATTACCATAATATTTTTATTTTATTTATTTCACAAAATTTTTCACCACAACATATCCATTATCCAACACATTCTATCAACTCAGACAAAAAAAACACATCAGCATCTCTCCCTTCCTCACCTCGACATACATATTGATGCATGTATGTTAAGCTGAAGAACACATTAGAAATTTACCAAGCAGCCTAGTCAAAGTGTGTTTTTCCTTTTCCTTGATTAAAAAAAGAAAAATCCAAATTCTTTTATCTTTTTAAGAAATCAAAATTCAATTTCAATTAAAGAATCTGAGTCTTCATTTTCATTGAAGTAGTTTGCTCTATGTACTTTAAAATGGAAAGATCCTTTTGTACCTAAAATAAATCAGAAAAGAGAAGTACAAGAACCCACAGGCAACACCAGTAATAACAAGAACCCAACGAATGTAGATGGATAATGAAAAACAGAAGCCTCAAAATTCATTCCAAATACTGCTATAACAGCAGCAAAAATTGTAGCCATGAAGGTAGCTATTGTAAGAAGCAACTCAAATTTTATCAGATGGTTCTGAACATTGCCCAGTCCATGAACAAAGTGTATTAAAATTCATTTGTACATATATTATAGTAATTCAAAGAAATATAGGGAAAAGTCAATCTATGAAATAGACAAATAAAAGTTGTTAATCACTCCTTACCAATTTAATGTTAATCAGATCTTCAGCATCATCAATGTATTCTTTTAGCTGGATCAACAACACAAGAAACTAATATTTCAATAAGTATCCGCATAACTCAATTTTTCCAAAAAAAGAAGACGAGTGATAATGCCACAGGGTCTCTCTTGAGAGAGAGAGAGAGAGAGAGAGAGCCCGTGCCTCTGCCCAGCTCGTGCCTGACCACGCCTCTATGAGAATGTGGAGTGTTATCCCACATTGGACAAGTATAACCTTGTATAGTGGCTTATAAGGGTTTGATCTACTCCTCATATTGTCAATTGGTTTTGGAATGGATACCTAGATTCCTTCAGCCTCGTGCCAGCTTTCTTCGCGCTGACCACCAACTCGCAACATGCCGCCTCTGCCCACCACCGCGCGCAGAAACTAAGGACGGCGACCCGAGACACCAGTTTGGCACTGGTCCACTAAGCTATCTGCTCTGGCTTCCTCGAACAGAGACAAAGAAAGGGAAAGAGAGAGGAGAGAGTGAAGGATGATGGGAGTCTGTGCGGTTGAGGGGAGCTCGCCGGGAGATGGTTGGCTTGGCCAATGCTAGTCGAGAGAGAGAGAGAGAGAGAGAGAGAGGCTGGGACCTTCTCTTTCTGATTTGGTTAGACAAAGAAAGAGAGAGATGAAAAAAGAGAGAAAGGGTGTGTGAATTGTCCTTTTAGGTATTTTTCACATTAGGATAATTTTGTAAATTCATTAATTAAGTAATGAGGGTGTGCAAATAGTAACACTCTTTATAAATTAAACTAAACTATACTGAAAACAATATAAAACAATATAGTGTATATAATTGCCAAATAAAAAATATATATAGTTTATATAAAACAATATAAACAAAACAAAACTATATAAACAATATTGTTTTATAAGGTTATAAACAAAACCTAATTAAAACAATATAAACCATATTGTTTTAAACTTTAGAGTTAATTATAATTATATACTTCAACTTTACACCATTTTTCAACTTGGTACTTCAGGTTCAAAAATTTTTATTCGGGTACATCAACTTCAATATCTCGTTAACTTAGTACCTTCATTACTCTAACCGTTATCTGCATATATGGCGCTGACGAGGCACACGCGAACCCACCACTAAATATTGACTTACATTTAAAAATAGCCACATAGACCCAAAATAATAAAAAACTAACAAAAACTTTGAAAATAATACAAAAAATATTTAAAATAAATTAAAAGAAGAAAAAAAAAAAAAAGAGTAAATCCTAGCAATCCCAAACCTTCCTCCCTCCCCAAACCCACCACCCTCCACCCAACTCCCTCCCTATTTCCGGCCACCAACCGAGCACGCCTCCCCCACATCGAGAACCCAACCCACCTACCTTTCTTCCCCTCTCCGACCACTGGTTGGGAAATCGATGTAGTGGCCAATATAGGCATCCCAAGTGTTGCAAAACCTATCATAGTTGCTAGAGATAATGATGGAGCCGTTGGTGGAGCATACAGATCCGACAATGACGATGATGCAGTGGTCATATAGATCGGGCTTCCCCAAGTTCAATGGCTTTGTCGGTGTCGTCGATGGAGCAAGGGTGACTGTTACTTAAGAAAGAGGCAGAGTAGGGCATTTGGGTCGCTGGTGGTGTGTTCGCCGGTGTTTGTAGACCGATGGTCTTTTTACGACTGGTATAGTGCTTGGAGGTCGTTACTGCCATTTGTGGTGTCGTGTAGAACTGCCGCAAGCGAAGGCACGATGGCGGTAATGCAGAGATGGCTGCGAATCTGCATCTACAATGAAATTATTTCAAGCTTCCTCTTTTCCTTTTTTTTTTTTTTTTTTTTTTTTTTTTTTTTTTTTTTTAATTTAATTTATTTTCATTTTCCCCCTTTTGTCANAGCTTGGTGATGATTTTTATGTAACAATTTATTGTAAAAGGAATTATGTGTACACACGTTGCATGCAAGCTTTTCTCAACTTTTATATAAGTTATATGTAAGTTTTTCTCAACTCTTATATAAATTATATGTTATATAGTTACTAGCAAGTTTTTTCCCAACTCTTATATGTTATACAGTTACTAGCTGTAATAACAAGAAATGCATTTATCATAACTAGATTATGATTTGAGATATGTTAAGAGATGTAAGTACTTTTTTTGGCCAGGAAGAGATGTAAGTACTTTAAAAGAAGCATATTGTGATTTTGTATTGAAGACGAGAGGTATGCAAAGCCCACATTTATATGGAAGAGCACATTTTTTAAATTGTCTTTTAACAGCTAATCATTGAGTTATTTTGACCTTTTGGTTTTCATTTTTTATTTTTATATGCAAGCCTATTGTATAATTTATAAATCATCTTTATTAAATTATTACTATTGCCAGGCCCAACAAGAACAAGAGCTAAACCGTAACATGCAGCTGCAAAAGCGCTGGTTCGCATCGGATGTCACTCTCTTAGCCTTCAAAGTTCAAAGAATACATCTCCATGGAAAAGAAACTTGTCCCTGTGACAGTTTTAACACAACACCATGCGATCAATCACATGAATGATTTTGAACCCAAAATGACACTATCCGCACAATTTTACACTCTGGCACCATGGGGACACACCATGTTAGAAGCTAGAGTACTAAGACTCTACCCAGTGCCTGAAGGGGGGCACAGAGTCAATACAGAGTAACAAAGGCCCATTAAACAAAGCACATTGATGGAGGAAAAAGTGATAAGACTCTATCTTTCAACCTTAGAATATTAACCAAGAACAGAGAGAGAACCCAAAGAACATTTCTTGTATATTTCTCCACCTCCTGCAGAAATATGACCACACCTGCAGATGATTTATCCTCACCACAACAGCATGAATTGCAAGCCTTGTTGGATTCTTTTTCTGCAGTTTTTGGCACACCAACAACTCTCCCTCCTGTGAGAGACCATGATCATCGGATACCATTAGTTGCTGGTTGTAAACCACCAAGCATTAGACCATATGCTTATGGACCACTTCAAAAGTCAGAAATTGAAAAATGTGTCAAAGAGCTGATGGATTCTGGTTTTATAAGAAACAGTCATAGTCCTTTTTCTTCTCCAGTTTTGTTGGTCAAGAAGAAGGATAGCACATGGAGAATGTGCATGGATTACAGACAATTAAATGAGTTGACTATCAAGGACAAATATCCAATTCCACTTATTGATGATCTGTTGGATGAATTGCATGGGGCGAAGTATTTTTCCAAATTGGACTTGAGGAGCGGCTATCATCAGATTAGAGTTCATCCAGAGGATATTGAAAAGACAGCTTTTAGGACTCATGAGGGACATTATGAATTCCTTGTTATGCCCTTTGGATTGACAAATGCTCCAGCCACATTTCAAGGCTTAATGAATGAGATTTTCCGAAATTGTTTGAGGAAGTTTGTCTTGGTCTTTTTTGATGATATTCTAGTTTACAGTACTTCATGGTCAGATCATTTGAGGCATTTACATACTGTTTTGGAAATTCTGAAGCATCATCAACTTTTTGTCAAGATGTCCAAGTGCGCCTTTGGAGTTTCTACTATTGAGTATTTGGGCCACATCGTCTCTAGGCAAGGAGTTGCAGCTGATCCTTCCAAATTAAAGGCCGTTGCAGAGTGGCCTGTCCCTACTTCTGTGAAGAGTTTGAGAGGCTTTTTGGGTCTCACAGGCTATTATCGGAAATTTATTCCTCACTATGGTCGGGAAAGTTTCCCTTTGACTCAGTTAACCAAGAAGGATGGCTTCGTTTGGTCTCCAGCGGCTACTACTGCCTTTCACAAACTCAAGGAACTCATGTTATCTCCTAGGGTTCTTGCCTTGCCAGATTTTACCAAACCTTTTATCATAGAGAGTGATGCTTCTGGTTATGGTATAGGAGCTGTGTTACAACAGGAGGGAAGGCCTATTGCTTTTACCAGCAAGACTCTTGGTCCTAGAAACCAGGCCCTTTCTGCTTATGAGAGGGAAATGATGGCAATTGTTCATGCCATTAAGAAGTGGCATCATTACTTGCAAGGCCGACACTTTATCATTAAGACGGATCACCATAGTCTTAAATACTTTCTCAACCATAAGGCTCACACTCCTTTTCAGCAAAAATGGGTCACTAAGCTTTTGGGCTATGATTATGAGATACAATATAGACAAGGGAGTGATAATAAGGCAGCTGATGCCTTGTCTAGATTTCCTATCAGTCACAACTCTTCTACTGACACAGTTCAAGCCCTTGCCATGGACACCGTGGCCACTGGAAATGATGTTGCTGAGCAGTATATTGAGAATTTGGCAATTACATATCCTTATCACAGTTGGATGGATGATTTACGAAGGTACAATGAGGGTGATCCTTGGATTATTAGTAAAAAACAACAAATCCTAGCTACTGCTGGTCCTACACAATTATCTCCTTCTCCATCTCTTTCCACAGCAAATCATTTACTCAAATTTCACATTGATAATGGTCTCCTCAAATATAACTCCAGAATAGTCCTCAGTCCTGATTCAGTTTGGAAGGCCAAAGTTTTTGCTGCTCATCACTCAGTTCCTACAGCTGGTCATGCTGGTTTCTTAAAGACTTATCAAAGATTATCTCGGAGTTTTTATTGGCCAGGTATGAAACATGATGTGCAGACAATGGTGGCTGAATGTCACACCTGCCAGCAACACAAGTATGAGACCGTGACTCCTGCTGGATTATTGCAACCCCTGCCTATACCAAATAAGGTGTGGACTGACATCTCAATGGATTTTGTTGTTGGGTTACCCCCTTGCCAAGGGAAATCTGTCATCTTTGTGGTAGTGGATCGTCTGAGCAAGTATGCCCATTTCATTGCTTTATCCCATCCTTACTCAGCTGCTACCATTGCTCAGCTCTTTGTGGATCATGTGTTTAGGTTACATGGTATGCCTAGCTCTATTGTTTGTGATAGGGATCCAGTTTTTGTTAGTGACTTCTGGAAAGAATTCTTCAAATTGCATGATGTAGCATTACAGATGAGCTCTGGTTACCATCCACAGACTGATGGCCAAACTGAAGTAGTTAATCGGTGTTTGGAGACCTATTTGAGGTGCTTTGCTGCAGCTCAACCCAAAAAATGGTTGTTTTGGTTGTCTTGGGCAGAATTCAGCTATAATACAGCCTATCATACATCAACCAAGTTCACCCCATTTGAAGTTGTTTATGGTCAGCCCCCACCCACTGTTACACCATATGAGCCGGGCACTACAAGATTTGCCAATGTTGACAGGAGCTTGGCTGCAAGGGACAGAATGTTGACCTTGCTCAAATCTAATCTCCTTACGGCACAGAATCGAATGAAGACTCAAGCTGATAAACATCGATCAGAAAGGGAATTTCAGGTTGGGGATTTGGTATATTTGCGATTGGTACCTTACAGGTTACAATCCTTGGCTGCTCACTCCTATCATAAACTTTTACCCAAGTTTTATGGCCCTTATGAGGTACTGGAAAAGTTGGGACCAGTGGCTTACAAACTCAAATTGCCTGCGGGTTGTAAGATCCACCCCGTATTTCATGTGTCTTGTTTGAAGAAGCATTTGGGAACTCACGTGACTCCTTCTTTAACATTACCTCGAATTACTGAAGATGGTATTGTGCAAGATGAGCCACTGGCTATTTTGGAAAGGAAGCTCGTCAAACGTGGCAATGCTGCAGGGGTGGATGTCTTAGTGCATTGGAAGAGTCACACACCAGAGGATGCCACGTGGGAGGACTACAATGACCTCAAGGCCAGATTTCCTGATTTCATTGCTCAGGTTGAAGCTGCTTTCAATTCCAAATGACTCAAGTTGCGTTTTCTTTAGCACCTCTGTTGTCGTTGTCATAAGTTTTCAATACTTGTAAACTTAGTTTCAAAGGGAGGGGTAATGATAGGAATTAGGAGTTGGAGGGCAAAACTGTAAAACAGTCTTGGTTAGTTAGTTAGTCACGTGTCAAGTTTTAGTTGAGAATTTGTTACAATTGCTGTTGTAACCTCTATGGTGGCTTTATTACCAGTTGGAGAAGCCATTGTTCAGGAGGTGGAGAAATATACAAGAAATGTTCTTTGGGTTCTCTCTCTGTTCTTGGTTAATATTCTAAGGTTGAAAGATAGAGTCTTATCAAAAAGGAATTAGAGGAAAAAGGCTTTTGGGTTTTGGAAAGAGGAAGGCGTAAAGGCTGAAACTGAAAGGCAAGAGCAATACGCCAATACCTTCATCTGCTTGGGGATCACGATCTGATAAGCAAGAGGAAAAAGGATTTTGAGCACTTTTAGACTTTCAGTGGGGAGGAATATTAGCTCTATCGAACATACAGAACAGGGACATTCCAGAAGGAGCTGGACAGAGGAATTCGATCTTCAACTAAAAGAGCTGGACATTCAGGTGTTGTTGTTCTTTGACTCACCCTCTCTTGCTGTTAGTCCTTGGAATTTGCCTGTTTGTGTGTTTGTATTTTTTTTGTTTTTTGGTCTAATTGTCTCTAGCATAAGCATAAGATGTTACCTAAAAAACATCTGCGAGTGAAAAAAGAATAGAACAATTAACATAATCTCAAAAAGGAGTTCTTGAAAATTTATTTATAAGAAAGCAGGTTGCATGCTCAAGTGAAAATTCAGTTGAAGGTTTAGTTAATGAATTACAAAAAACAACTGAACCAAGTAATTTAGAAGAATTAAGAGAAACTGAAAATGATGAAAATCAACTCAATGAGGTTGGTGCTTTGGGTGTAAATGAAAATGATATGAAAGCTTCAAATAATGAAATTTTGAGCAATAAAACTGAGCAACCAGCATCTTCTTCTTTGGAGCAAATAAACAAAGAGAAAAAAGGTTCCAAATTGGTTAGGCTTATTATCACTTTTGTTCTCTGACATTGAACAAAATTTTGATTCACCTCCTTTCGTTTCAATTGTCTCAATTTGTCATATGATATTATACTCCATGTTTTAATGTGCTCTGGCTTTTGGCTTAATTCCGTCAAAACCTCCATTAGTTTTGCTGACGTGGGACCTACGTGATGGAATATAATATATTGGTCATTTCGACCACCCTGACCACTCAGCATCCTTTATTTTGCCACATAAACCACCCATTTAATTTAATACAAAACTTAAAAAATCGCAAATTTAAAGCAAAAGATTAAAACAAAACATAATTTAAAAAAAAAAATTCCTCCCGGAACCCAGCCCCCTCCCCCTTCCCCGCCC